>PVNU02003342.1:0-492083 GCA_003013855.2 Liriodendron chinense | reverse complement strand
TAAATCTAAAATGATGCACCAACCTAAAATGGGAGGTTCATATTACCCTGGACCCATAGAAATAAGAAAATATGAAACCCTAAATTTTGGATAACTCGATCTAACAATGAACCATGCAAGAGCCTAATCTCTTATACCATATTTGACGTAGGACGGCCTAACTTAACCTAGATGCACGCGGAAACTACAACTAGGCAGATTCATGTAGCAATAAAAATCAACCATTCATCATTTGCATCATAAAATAAGAGAACTAATAATGATGTAAGTCATCCATCACAATCACATAATAACGGATTCAATGTCCAGTGTGGATTGGATCCCACAAGAGATAGAACTCTTGATCTTGCATGGGCTCAGCCAATCATCCACGTGAATTCACTAATACAGGAAATTTGGGAAATTTCTAGATTCAGGGAATCACAAATCTCAAAGTAGAATTGGGGTTTGAATGACAAGATATGATGAAGTTATAGGAAAAGGGAAGAATATAGGGGTTACCCGAGAAGAAGAATCATAAGAAGAAAGAATAAGAGAAGATTTGATAGAGAGGAGGAGATATGAGGGAGAAGAAGATCCACTAAGAAGAAGAGGGAAGAGCCACCAAAAGGTTCTTTGCTTTAATCAACATAACATAATGAAAAGAGTTTAGGGTTTAACTCTATTAATAACCACGAAATTAAAATATTACTAAAATACCCCTGGAAACCTAAGAAAATCGAAAAATCGTGTAAATCCACAAAAATCTGCGCCCGATCTTCGGTTGACCGAGCCCTGTGTTCAATTGACCGAAGCCTTCCTCGGTCGACCGAAGCCTTCTTCGGTCATGATTACAAATTGCTCAGAAACCATAAAGGTGTCCTTCGATCGACCAAAATTGCCGACAGCCCAAAAGCGTCGAGAATCTGTTGGAAGACTATTGGGAATGCCAACGGCCTGCTACTTTGCCGACAGTCCAGAAGTGTCAGGAAAAAGCGTCGGGAATCTCGAATATGATGATTTTCTGCCACATTTCTCTTGACCTTGAACCATGCTTCCAAGTTTTCCTTGTTCCTCTTACACATATCTTCCCATGGTGGGGCCTTCTCAAATGTCCCAACACGTGTAAGGCCTTCATCTCTTCTCAAGTCTCCAAAATATGATCCATACCCATCGTCAAGCCATAGGGACACAGGCATCGCTAGTCTCCTACACTTGTAACACTCGAAAGGGTCTGATGTCTTCATCACCCCCCAAGAAGGGGCGGGAAAGAATACAAAAGCAAGAGAAAATTACAAGTTGGTAGAATTATTGTTTTATTAAAAGAGAAATTTTTACATGCAATGATGTAGATAACTTTAACATGCATTGCTTTCTTTTCTCATTTAAAATATTTAAAGAAATTTAATTATGGAAGTTTTAATGAATTTATATTTATAATTAAATTTCCCAAATTACATATTTAGTATGAAAGATTTTAAAATTATTTAAATTTTATCCCTTAATAGTTGAACAATTATTTATTTTGCAATACTTAAATAATTAACTATATAAAATATTTTAAATAAAATATGTTATAAATATATGCAATATTTTATTATTGTTCTAAATATATGCAATATGTTAACTAAATATTTAAAATCGTGGTAAATCTAAAACTTGAAATATGAAACATGTATTAAAATAGTATATAGGCATCTCAAATTAAACTAATTGAATAGTGGGCCCATCACAGATGTATATATAACATCCATGTATAACATAGTGGGTCAACATCAATACAAATATTCCATTAATAGAAGCTTTTTTTATCTGGAATGCATTTTCATAAAGGAAAAGGTAAAATTAAATCCAAACACAAAGGGGAACATCAATTGTGACTTTTTTTATAGACGAAGAGGAAAAAATGACCGATTTGGAGTAAATTTCCTAATTCTATTAAGAGATGAAAATTGGAATCTTTTTTAGGGCAACCATGGTGTGCCGTAAAGGCCGTTACGTAAAGGTAATGGTGGCAACCGTTACATGTTACGGGGTCGTAACAACCGTAACAACTGTTATGCAAAAAATGACTTGTAACCACCATGAACAGCCCATTACGCCCCCTATAAAGGCCATAACAGCCCCGTAATGGTCTATTACGGGGCAGATACAAGTTTTTCGGTTTTATTTTATTTTTCAACGTTATGGGGTAAATACGGGTTTTCTGGATTTCTTCTTTTAATTAGAGAGAGAGAGAGAGAGAGAGAGAGAGAGAGAGACCGTAACGGCCGTTACGACCCGTATTATAAAGGTAATGGTGGTGGCCGTTATGGCCACCGTTACCGTTACGAAATACCTTGAGGGTAACACTACCAGGAATTGAACCCTAGATCCCTCACACACTACACTCTCTTCCAGTTCTCTAAGAGATTGAAAATTGGAATTATCTTCTAGGAAAAATCTGAAAGTGAAAATTATGCAAAGGAAGAATATAAACAAATGCAAAATCATTTACCCTGCACGTTGCAAACAAACAGAACGTACTGGAAGGAGGAAGAGGTGGTGGAGTGATTCCCATTCTCATTGGTCTCTTGATTTTGGTGGGGCCATAATGTAAGAAAACATTATGCGCTGCCTTTGGCTTCTTGCATCTTCGTGTGAGGATATCCAGGTTTTTATTGTACAGGAAGGTGGGTCGCAAAGGTTTCTACATTTGGTTCAAGAACCGCAATTTACACCCTTCCCTCTTAGCCCCAACAATGAAGGATATATCCTCTTCCACAAGATTGTCTCACACTCGAGGAGCTAATCAAGCACGGACATGTGACCTACAACAAGGAAGCCCATTTCTCTCATGAAATTTTGACATGTTTGATCATTGGACCAAAATTATTTTTGGTCTAAGGCATGTTCATGATATATACTACCTAATGAATGGCCCCAATCTCCTACATGCGTCATGCAAGCACAGAAGTCAGACACGTGTGCCACCGCTAGGCTGTGAATGGTCGAGTTCGGGGCGGGGTTTAGCCAAAATCAGACCCGCCCATTTACTAACGGGTCTGGTGTCCAAATTTTTAGACCCAGACCCTTTTACTAAATGGTCGGGGTCCGAGTCGGATCCGAGTCAACCCATCAGACCCATTTATAAATGGGTCCGGGTCTGGTAGAGGAGATCCACCCAGACCGACCCATTTATAATGGGTCGGGTCTAATGGGTCCGGGTCTAAATCAAGTGTGCAATCATTTTACAAGGCTTAAAAACCGAGTCTGGACGGGTTGGGCTGGACGAGTCCCTTGAAACATAGACCCAAACCCGCCCACTTACTAAATGCGTTCGGGTCGAGTCGGGTCGGGTCGGGCCTAATATAAAGGAAACCAGACCCAGACCCGTTTAGCAACTGGGCCATTCTTGGATCCAGACCCGTACCATTAAACAAATGGGTCGGGTCTGGGTCGGGTCTAAATGGGTTGGGTCCAGGTACCCCAACAGGTCGGCTGACCCATTTACAACCCTAGCCACCGCCTCATGTGAGGTAGTCTTTCACTGGGTACAGTTCAAAAAAAGATAGCTGGAGGATAACTGAGTGCATTTTAGTTGCTACCTTCTCAAAAATAATGCCATAGACACATGAGGCAACAGCTGTTAACAGCAGCTCACGGATCATGGAAAAAGCATAGTTACAAATGTCATCATATATCAGAGGAACCTACTACAAATGTCAAAACATGAGTGGGGAACATACAAATGTCCCTAGAAGTAGGGGGAATAATAGATGAGGCAAACCATAGAGAAAAACCCTTAAGAAGACATACTAAAGGGATCTACAAGGATCACACCACTAGATTCTAGAAGAATCACTCTCCTAGGCTAGAATCACGTCGCATGAAGCTACATTTAATTCATGGTATCAAGCATGGTTCCTATGTATGGCTGAATAGGGACCATTCATAGGCTACAATCCCTCCCAAGCAGCTTCTAGAAAAGAAAGAAAGAAAAAAAAAAAAAAAAAAGCACTACAAGATCTCTATTCTGAATTTCTAATCTTCTATCGGCCCAGACAAATTTCCCTAAAATAATCCAATACCTCTTCGTTTAGAGAGAATTGTGCCGTAAGTATATGAAATCCCAGATGTGACTGCTTCCTCTATTTGAGAAACTATAAGAGGGGAAACGATTTCCTTTTCCTAGAATTTCCAAAAAAACAAGAAAGACCATTTCGCATAAGAAAACATCTTAAATGTAGATTTTCGTGTTTACAAGAGACAGCTTTCATTGTTTGTTCATAAAACTTTTAACATTTCCATGGAAAAATAACACTCCAAAGTCCAAACTAGAGAACTAAAATACAGGTCAACATTTCCATGGAAAAATAACACTCCAAAGTCCAAACTAGACAACTGAAATACAGGTCAACATTTCCATGGAAAAATAAACACTCCAAACTAGACACGTAACTATTGTTGGATTCCACTGTTCCTTTCATGAGGATTCCATGGGAATTTTCCATGTCCACATTTGAATTCTCTAAACAAACAGGCCGATGAGAATCAACAAGGAAATACAAAATAGAGAGTTCAATCTAACTAGAACTCAGCATACATCAATCATATAAATGTTGGAGGTCATATAAACTTGTTGGGGTTTTATTTACAATCTACATATGTACAACATAAACCCTCCAAAGTGGTTGTAGGGTTGGTGAGCGGGGCAGATTTGTATGGTCGTGTCCAATTAGACAATTGAATGATCTCCATCTATCGTTGGGACCTTGACCTAGCCTAAGTCATTAATCATCTCGATCAAACGCTTGTTGTCCAGATCTTCAATCAGGACGATCTAGACGGTTGTGTTAGAGTCCCTTGATATACATTGATACGCCATCCTCTATCAGCTCGAGCTTTAGATCAAAGTGGTGATTTTAACATGGTATCAGCTCGAGCTTCCACCTAAAGAAGCGAGGGGTCTTGAGCTCGAGTCCCTCGGTGGCCACTTTCAACGATAAAAATATTACCAGCCCGTGTGGATGAGGAGGGTTTGCACGTGCCCCAGGGACCTCGAAGGGTTCTCCGATTAGGAGACCTAGCTGAGGATTTATTCAGGTATTCTAAGAGGCCTGGATACCCCGGTCATAAAAATTAAAAAAAAAAAAAATTAAATGGTATCAAAGCGGAAGGCCCTGTGTTCGAATCCCAGAAGTAGCAAATATGCCACCGATAATGTATTCTCCCACGGGAGGCCGTTTATGGTACGAGTTATCAGTGTCCCTCCACCCTTGCCTAGTATGTTTCCATGCGGAGCTCCACCCCACATGTGCAGGGGAGTGTTATAGCCCCTTGATACACGTTGATACACCATCCTCTAATAGCTCGAGCTTTTAGATCAAAGTGGTGATTTGACAGTTTCAATAGTCTAGCCCATTGTTGTCATGTGCAACCACATATGCACATATGCAGATCGCATATGCGATTGATCATCGCATATGCGATCATGGCACAAATGCGATGTATGCAATCGCATATTGGCCATCGCACATTAAATTTTTTATTTTTACTTTAAAAAAAAATAAAAAAAACTTTTAGCCTAAAAAAGGCTTCCAATCCTCCATTTGCAATATTCTCACCCCAAAACTCTCTTACTCTCAGCTTCTCTTACATTTCTAATTCAAAGCGCTCTCTCTCTCTCTCTCTCTCTCTCTCTCTCTCTCTCTCTCTCATTTCCTACTTCCAAGTGGTCTTAATCTCTCTCCCAACGTTCCCCCTCTCTCTCTGAAGTTGGAAGATCAAAATTCAAGCACTTTCAAGTTTCAAGGAAGATAGCTTGTTGATTTCTACAATAATAAATAAAAAGCTTGTTGATTTTGTTGTTACTTCTTAATTGTTAACTATATTTTTTCATGTTGATGACTTGATGTTTAAGTCATTGTTTAATTGATTTTATTTGTCTCAAATGCATTTTAAATTTGAAAAAATTAGTTATATGTTAACTTAGGAAGTTCTCCTTAGCGTCTTATATTTTTTTTCTTTTTTTCTTTTTTTGATTTTTTTCCCATTTTTTATTTTTTGAATTTTTCAAAAGAATTAAAAAAAATATGCGGTCGCATATGCGATTCAAGAACATTGGTCTAGCCTCTAACCAATATGATTGGATGGACCAGATATGATGTTTTGAATATTCAGTTGCTACTTATCTAGGTCAAATCTACAATTTAAAACCCTTGGATTGACATGACCACACATCAGGCATCAATAACAATCAATTTAGGCTTTGATTTGATGATCCGATACCTGGTGCATCATGTCACATGATCACAAGATTCCCTTCAGATGGCCAATACAATCATTGCTATGTACTGCGCTAGGCTTAGCTGTCAATTTTTAATGTAAACTATCACAGCTCGAGACAATTCCATAACAGGCTCTCTCACGAATTTTTTTACAGCGACATGCAGGCCTCATAACAGAAACCTCCTGATAGTTCCTTTTTCCTCAAATTTGCTTTTACACAATTTTCTTTATCTTTGTACCTATCTTCTTGGTTGTCCCATGTTGCCCATGGGCACCTAATAATAAAGGCAAATTGTGGCATTTTATCAACCCTGCTTTAAAATTGGAACCCCATTTAACTCTTTTTTTAATCTTTACACAACAAAACAAAAAAGAGAGGCATTTATAAACACCCTTCGAAAAATAAGGAAACAACCACTATCCCATGGTTCTCTTTCAACACCCAAGCCTTCCTATAAATGCCACTACAAATATTATAAGCACCCTTAGAAAGAAAAAAAAAAAAAAAAAAGGGGGGGAATCAACTACTATCCCATGGCTCTCTTTCAACACCCAAACCTTCCTATAAATGCCACTACAACTATTTCCATTCAACATCCATAGATTTTTTCCCTCCTCTTTCGAAAATGCTACCAACATATATGCCTAGGGAAGAGATCAGCACCAACAAGCTCAAATATTTCTTTTTACCTTTCTATAAGGGAAAAAAAAAACCCTCTTTGGATCACTAAGCATCCTACAAAAATTGCCTCTGTAAGTACTTCTAAAAGCCCCTCCTTCAAAAGATCATAACCTTCTAGAAGATTCCTCTACAAGGCTTATCAAGAACAGAATCAAGCATATTCCTCCCCCATCCAATCCCCCTTTACCTGGACGTATACTTTTCACTTATACAAATGAAATCATTAGCTTTTTTAAAAAATTAAGGGGCAGGGGGCTAATGTCCATGGCCTTTAAGTATTCATATCATGGTGTGTCGTAAAGGCCGTTACGTAAAGGTAACAGTGGTGATCGTTACACGTTATGGGGTCGTAAAGGCCGTTATGGAAAAATGACCCGTAACGGCCATAACACCCCCTGTAAAGGCCATTACAGCCCCCGTAAAGGCCGTAACGGTCAATTACGGGGCTGATACAGGTTTTTCATTTTTTTTTTTCAATAAAGAAAAAGATACGGTAAAGACCGTTACAGCCCCTGTAAAGGCCGTTTTATCTCGTATCGTAAAGGTAACGGTGGCCTCCGTTACCGTTACGGAACACCTTGATTCATATATGAGGATGCAACCATCATTTTAGAATCAGGGACTAAGTGTATGGTCTCCAATTGGCCACTTTGTGCTAGTAGTTTTGGTTGGCTCACAACCACAAGGAATGTGCTGAGATACAAGTAGTGACAAGAAGCCGAGTCAAAGCCAAATCAGGCTAATACCCAAGCCTTTTCAGATTACTAATCGGGCTGGACACTCGTGCCCAAGACTGATCTGGTCACTACTCAGGCTAGAAAGTCAAGCGCAAGCATGATCCCAGGCAATATGGTGAATGGCAGCCCAACCATACCCGCAGGCAATATGGTGAATGACAGCCCAACCAAACCCACAGGCCATATGGTGAATGATGGCCCATCCAAACCCGATGTTCCTAGGATCCACATTTCCAGAGAAGGAGATCGATTTTTCAACAAGACACGACGTCTATCAAGTGAAGATCAGTCATTTGGATTTCTTTGGTAAGTGAAACAAGAGACAACATCTTTCAAAAGCTGAGGAGGAGGAGAAAGGAGAAGAATGGAAGATTATGGTTTCTTAAATTATGCATATACTCATTGTAGTCAAAAGTTAAAAAAGAAAAAAGCCTTACTAACAAATAATTAATAAGGGGAAAGCTAAGGACATTCTAGTCATTTCTGATCATTTTTTAATACTTAGTGATGCGTTTGTGTGTCCAACGGGCCTCAAAGCCTAGGTCAGGCTAGAAGTTCATGTATGGGCTGGACCCAACCTAGAATGTCTATACAAGCTTAGCCCACAGCTACCCAGCATTGAAAGCCTGTTGAGCCAAGCGCTATATGATCCTCATATATGAAGACTTAAAAGCCATGGAAATTAGATCAACAAACCAACTCTCCATTTATCAAAGTCTACATTATGGATATGCATACCAGTATCCCATAACACTATTTTATCTAGTTTTATGATGAACTATGTAACCATTCTATGAACTTCTAAACCTTCTCATTCTTCTCATGGGAAGAAGAAGAAGGAAAAAAAATCCAATCTTATCAAATAAGGTAATGTTTCTAGGTAAATTGTGCCCCCGCTGCTCCCCAGCCTAGGTAAAGGAGGGTTGATGCTAGCCAGGCAGCCAGTAGTTGAACTTCTACCAAACAATCAGGACAAAAGTAAACAAATCCCAAAAAGATGGGAGAAGGCTTTGATGACAATGAAGACGATGGTTTTTTATCTTTCTTTTTTCTTTTGAAAAAGAGTTAAATTTTATTAAACTCAACCAAAAAACAGTTTGCAAGATCCGGCGCAATGAACAGAAGAGATGTGAATGGAAACAGGAATAGACACGATCTACTGGCACTCATCAGCTTTGTCATCTGCAGAATGATGGATGCGAGAGAATGAGACATCCAAACGCTTGCTCAGGTCTCTAGCTTCTTCAAAGATTGGGAAGAGCCTCCAAGGAAGTTGACCTTCCCTCATCCAGCATATTCTCTCACCTATTATTTCCAGCTCCTCTCTCTCCTCTCCCTCCCAACTCTGTACGCTATGGTTGGTGTGTTAGTGTTTTGGACTAGAAAACCAATGCATATGTTTTAGACCTGATTTCATCACAGTGTGATTCATTCATTTGCCTCATTAATGTATGGGCAACTTTATCAAATGTGATATCTATATGGGTTTCAAATGTGATATCTATATGGGTTAAGGAGAGATTTTTCTTGTCCTTGGAAACTTGAAATTGGACACAACGGCAACAAGCCAAGGAAGAGTTGTGGGCCATGGAACTTTATACCCTATTTGACCATGACCACCTAGCAACTTGTAGGATAAACCTATGGTGTGGTCATCCTATGTGAGGGGACCTATGATGAGTCGGGATGGGAGGGATCTCCACCATTGGGCCAAACGATATGTCGGTGTCTTTGCCCAACACCACATGGGAGTGTGAGCATTAATGGATGTGACTCTTGTTACTATACCCATCGGATGCTCGCATTGGTAGATCGCTTCAAATCTCCAGATTAGGAGACCATCATGCTTGAATTAGATTGACTTGTGCGTGTACTAGCTTTGACTAATCCTTAAACTTGAGGACATGTGAGGAGTTCAAGGTCTTGGTGTAATGTGCTTTTACAAAGTTACATTGGTGGCCGACATGTGGGTGAAGCTAGGTGCATGCTGCATGCATCGGAGTCCAATTACATAATTCAACAAGGGATCCTTGTTTGCCCATGACATGTTTATTGGATTGATCTTGCGATTTGGACCATCCATCAAATTTTTTCCTAGATGGCCAGCGCATCTAATGTTTTCTAACCATTAACTAAAGTTTTTCAACTGTTGAATTTTAGTTTTAACCCTTGAGTTATTTTAAATCACTCTTAACAAACATCCAATGGTTATGATTTGTCGACCCATCCCTTGGAACTGCTAGGAAATTTGGCTGAGGACGGTAACCATGTGAGTGGAAGGAAGGAAAGGCAAGATTTTATTTTTTTTTACTTTAAACGTAATAGGGCATATCAAAGTCTATAGGGTGGTAGAGCACCATACTTAGTGCCTCTCCCTGAAACTCTAGCTCCTCATTATATATAGATCCTATGCCGGGGAGGGGGGGGGGGGGATCTCAAACGTCCTTACCCCTTGGGCATCACCACTTAAAGTTAAGAGTAATAAAGGGATGAAGAGGGTAGCAGAAAGAAGAGGAGAGAGAGAAGGAGAAGCATCTCCTCTCGCTCCTTCCATCTACGTGGAGTCCACAGAGCAAACAGCTCTCTTAATTGTCCAAGTTGATTTGGCCATGAATGATATACTTGCGAGATTTGAGAGTATGCTTAAGAATTAGGGGTATACACATTCATGTTACAAATTCTACAATGCTTCAATTCTTGAATGTCCGGTTGCCTAACAATTCAGGGTGCCCAATTTCTACAAATTGTGCTTATTCTTGAATGTTAAGTTGCCCGAAAAAATATTTTATTTTTGAGAGAACTGAAATTTTATTAAGCTAAAAAGGAAAGAGAACAAAACAAACAAACAAAGAAGGGACAGCAAGGGGGCAACCCGTAACTAAGCTAGAAAATCAATACAACCAACAGTCCCCCAAGAAATTGGAGGAGGAAGCCCAATCAACGATAAGCATTCTATCCCTCGAAGAAACACCGACCGGTGCTTTGGAGTTGAGCAAAAATTTCATGATGCCCAATTCCCAAAATTATGATGGCAGGGGCTGCACTACCCATCTCAAATCCTATTGTGGATATGTTTACCAAGTAGAGCAGATTGAGATAGTTGCAACTCAATTATTCCAAAAGAGACTCAAAGGAATTGCATTACAACAAGGCTTACCATCTAGAGTTAATTGTCCAATATGCCCGCTGACCAATGTCTTCTTCTTCATCATCCTTTTTTTTTTTTTTTTGAAGATTGGATATTATTAAAGGGAGCCAAAGGCAACCCAAGCAAAACAAAGCAAGGAACCAAAAAGAAAAAGACTACACAACTCGACACAAAAACAAGAAAGAAAACTAGAGCTATACAACTCGAGGACTAACAGACGCAAGGACAACAACCTAGACCAACATCCGGACCATCCCAGCAGGCCCCAGAGAGGATGAAAGACCACTAATCCAGCATGCGAGAAGAATCCAAACTGAGATCAATGTGAAGAAACAAGTGGTTGATGGCTTCCTCATTACCCAAGCATAGTATACAAACATTGGGTAAGATCATGCCCGTGTTGCAGATTGTTGATTGTGAGAGTTCTCCCTCTGGCTAAGAGCTCTAGGCAAAGGCAACAACCTTGGGAGGGTTGCCATGGGACCAAAAGAAGGATGGAAAATTGGTTTGCTCAGCCTGTCTGAGACGAATCATCTGAATGAAAGACTCGCAGTTGAAGCTGCCTGAAGCAGCAGACGCCTAGGAGATTGAATCAGACACCCTGGAGAAGGCTGAATAAGATGGAATTAGATGGAGCAACGTAAGCAAGTCCAACAATTCCATAAGATGAGCCTCCAAAAGGGATCACCTACAAGGTGGGCACTAGTAATGTTGTCAAATGGCATCAGCAATCCTGTGCGATCACTTATGCCTAATCGCTTATGCAATCACACAACTTTGTTTTTTTTTTTTTTTTTTGAAAAAAATAAAAAAATAAAAAAATAAAAAAATGAAAAGTATGCGATCGCATAATGGCATATGCGATATGCGATGGCATAACATCCATATGGCATATGCAACTTATGCGATCGCTTTTGACAACATTGGCCACTAGGCACCTAAATCGATAACCGAGAAACAATTGGCCATTCTAATGAATAAGTTGGAGTTGCCTGAAGCAGCAGACACCTAGAAGATCGAACCAGAATCTAATTCTATTTCCATCACCAAGACTGAAGGAAATACCATCCATAAAGTAGGGTTTGAGGCTCATAATAGCTTTCCAAACAGAGGACGTTCTGTAAAGGGTGGAGGACTTGGTGAGCCAACCCCCTTCCTCAATGCTATATTTGCAAGCAATGATGTTTCTCGAGCCATCCTCTTCAACATTAACTTTGAAAAAAGTCTAATCTAGAAACCTTAACCCAAAAGTCCAACAAGATCTACAGTCCCCATGTAGTAGGATGGAAAAGCATGGGCATACACAAACACAACATGACCAAGGATGAACTAATCTGCCTCATTAACAAGTTAGTTGAGCCCTCCTTGTGATGCCCCAGCTTCCCATCCTTATCAAGGATCAGGTACCGGATAGCAACATCAATCAAAGAAGACACTCGAAACTCCATAAAAACACCACATCCCCTTCCACTCCCCACAATTCAACTCAAAACCAAGAAAGGCCAACATGAAGAACATCATTGAGAAATATGGAAAAGCGTAATCAAGCCACAGACAACTTGGATCGATGAGATAGGTTTCTATAGAGTTGCCACCACCATTTTCCCAAATAAAAAGGAGGGCAAAAACCTTGCTTAAACCTTGCTTAATCTATGTCTTTTACACAATTTTCAAACTTTTTTCTTAAAAAATGAATCCCACTGACGTGCCTCAGAATTCAGATACCCTTTTTTAGGGCCTTACACTTGATTAGAGGAGGCCCTTCCAGAAATTCCCAGTGGCACAGTGCTGGACAAGGCCAAAGAGGGGGTTTGGAAATAGTTTTCAACCAGCAATCGACGTGCCTCGGTTATAACCCACCAGGACTGGAGCCAGGCCAATGGCACATGCCTCAGTTAGCTGGGGAAGGGTTTAGGCAACACTCATGCAAAGTTTGGTCCCTACTTCGTCATTTGTTAGCAATCAAATCCAATTAATTTGACACTTCTAGATAGCAAATGATAAAACTCCTGAACAATAGACAAATAAACAAAAGAAAATGGGTGCACGGGGTTTGAAATAGAGAAAGCGTAGCAGTTTGACACCATAGGCCCTGCAGCTGATAGCATTGTTCATTGTCAGAAGATCTTGCTTGAGAAAAAGGGCCCCAAATTTGTAGTGCTTCGATGGTAAAACAGTATGGCTCCCTTCATTTAGTAGGAACTTGATGGACCAGGAGATTGCCCAATCTTTCAAATCTGTTACAACAGTTGAAGGGTGACTCTTGAAACCGACAGCAAATTCTCGGTGAGGTTTCTGTCACTTAATATAAGTGGGGACAGCGCTAAGGAGGGTCCATTTCCAAGATTTGGGAGGCGAATAGTCAGAGCTTCTGCATTAGCAGGACGAGTCTCCTTATAAAATTTTACCATGCCAGCACTTGGGGACACTTGGATACTCCTGTTCATTTCCCATTATAGCTTCTCTCCCTCCCACCCTCTGTTCATTCTGTTATATAGATACCATGACCGATATAACAAAAAAAAATACATGTTTTATTGTTCTTTTGTTTCAGTTCTAATATTTTAATTTTTAACAGACAAGTGATTTTCATAAAAACTATCCTGAGATGATTATCCGTGAATTCTAATGTTTTATTAATCAATTATTTCTTTTTTTGAAAAGATGATAAAGAAATTTTATAAAAGAAAAAGACCAGAGGCCAAAGAATACAGAAAACAAAGAAGAGAAAACTTTACAACTGGAACAAACTAGCTGGAAAATGATCAGCAGCTACTAAGTAAGCTGCAAGCGCCCATTCTAGAACAAAATTTTTTGCCCTGAAGAAGACTTCCCTGGGACTACTTTTGCGATTTCTAAAGCATCGACTATTTCTAAAACAAATTAATCAATTATTTGTTAGTTTGAACTACTAGTGATTTGTCTCAATTGGAAATATGTAGAAGTGCTTTCTAATTTCCTTCATTTTTAATGTGTTCATTGTTTTATTTACTTCACTATTTATTTGTGTACAGAAGTGTCCCTGTGCCTACATTTTTTTAAGCTTGCCATGCTGGACACTTTAGGACACTTTGGCACCTCTTCCACATGTCCAGGTAACACTAGCCCAATGTGATGTGCTAACGAGGAGTGTGCAAACCACTGGTTCAATTCAACTCTCTGCCTACATAGGTAAACGATATCTTTAGCCTGAAAGGCAAGAAAAAGAATGTTGACAAAACATAAAAGCCAACTAAAATATAAATTTGTTTTTTGGAAGATTGATGAAATACAATATATATATATATATATATATATATATATATATATATATATATATATATATATATATATATATATATATATATTATTATTATTTGTTACTATGAGAAGTTGGATATAATTTCTAACATTGATGTATAACATAGAACTCCTAAATCTAAAAAAATAAAGAGAAATTTCTTCTATTAAATTATTTCTAGGAGAGAAGTTGTGGATTAATTTCTAATTTGAATATTTAAAAAAATATTCTAGCATTGGAGAGTAACATAGAAATCGTTTATACTCCGAAGAATAAATTTCTTCTGTAAAATATCTTAGCACAGAGAGAAGTTAGAATATAATTTCCTCAGAAAAAAAAAAGGATAAAGAAAGACAAAATACCTCTTGGATGTCGCCAACGTATATCCGGTCCCGATAGGTGTGAATAGAGATAATCGTATTAGGGAAGAGCTTATTCTCACATTTTCTCAGCAATTTCCTCTTCCCCAAATCATATAATCTAAGAACGGGCCCAATCCCAGCAAGTAACCTTCCCTGGAACTGGCACAACGCAAGTGGGATGCCTTCTACTGGCGTCTTGTGCAAAAGCTCAAGTGATTTTCCATCCTCCACAAACCTATATATATGAATAAACCCACCGGCCAAACTCCTCTTGGGCCAAAACTGCAATTCCTTCGCCGTCCCAACAGCCAAAAGAGTCCCATATTCCTTATCATGAAAATTCACCATACATACACTAAAAGCCGCCTCATTCTCTTGAAGCTCGAGCAGGCATGTAGTGTTCGCTGACCTCGGGTCAAGGACTCGAATGCAAGACACCCATTTGGACGACTCAGACTTTGGATAACCGTACTGCTCATCTGAAAGGGGATCATCCTTCTCCTCTTCTTCCCCACCATTCGCCATCTGCTCATCGTTCGCATTTCCATTCTCTCCCATCCCAGCAGCTTCCAAGCATTCCTTCCTCGCAGCTTCCCTCTCTTCTGCAGTGAAGGCTCCCTGATCACTCTCTATAATGACTAAAAGCTTCCGCTTTGGATGAAGCACAAACTTCCTCGGCGTATACCTCAGTGGAATTGCCGTCTCATTGAAAGTCTCCCCCAACCGTTCAATCGTGAAAACCCGCAGAGCATCCCCCGCAACAGCAACCACACCTTCTGCACACTGGTCAGACGAAAATGACGCAGCATATTCAAGTGTCTCGTACGAGAGCGGTGTCAATAAGAAATGCCCTTGGTGAATATACCCAAGCCAAGGCCTGCTCGACAAGCAAAGCATCGCCCGCCGGCCCCTCACTATTGCGGAGAACAGCTTTGGGGCCCGCAAACCCAAGAACCGAGAACGAGTATCGGAAAGCTGGCCTGTTACCATATCAACAACAGTCCTGAAAAGAACCCCATTCTGCAATCCTGCATTGAGAAAAATGCTTGCGGGGTGATCACCACCATCCTCTCCACCGACCGATGCCTGAAATTCAAGCAAGAGGAGTGATTCTGGCGGCGATGTCACACTCTGCACACTCAAAATCTGCATACAATCATCCGGGTCCAATGACAGAATCCGGATCGTGTTATCATACGATCCAACTGCAAGAAATCGTGATCTCTGCCGTCCTTCCGGGACCGGAGCAATATCCAAACATGCCACATCCCCTGGCATCTCATGCTTCTCAACTTCCATCAGCTGGCCCGTCATGTCCATCTCGAAGTAGATGAGCTCTCCCCCACTCAAAGCAATTACGACCTGCAATCTGTTCGACCCCACCTTCACAATTGTCTTCTTCCCTGGAGTCTTCCACTCGTTGATACGTCCGTCCTCTCGTATATGGCGGATCCCGTTTGGGTGGACCTGCATCAGAGAATCGTCGCCCAACAAAGAGACAGCCAACGACGGGGTCGTGTCAAGGAACCCACTGTCGCTGACTTCCTCAACTGTCTCCCCAATCGAAAGCACAAGTGTTGCGTTTGCAAATGAGACAACAATGTAAGCATCAAACTCATCGCTCACGTTCTTCTTCACCGTCCAAACGGCACTTGGAACACCTGGAAGCTGTGAGACAGCCATTTCACTGATCGCCAAGCCAGGCCGCAGTATCCGCAACGTTGAACGTGGCCCCCGTCCACAAAGTGTGAAGATCTGTGGTGTCTCTTCTTCAAACAGATTGATGACTTTCATGTCCATGACGGGCATTAGGCTCTCAACCTGGTCGATCCGAACCAGATTCTTAAGCCCACGCGGCTGGAAGAAAACGGGCTGGAAACCTTCTTCCGTCTCCATCAATGTGGCAGAGGAGGATTCTATGTCGGCACCATCCCCGATCGCCTTGAACTGGTACAACGCATGGTTCCCAAATTCCGATGCGGCAAATAGGAATCCTGTTTTCATGACACACATTGCGGCTGTAACTGGGATTGTATCAAAGTACTTTATCTTCAATTCCGAAACCCGATCATTCTCGTGTTCTAATGTGACCTTGAATATGTCACCGTACTCAGATTGTAGTAGAAAGAAGAACATGGTTTTCTGCCTGTGAGTTGCAGCAGAGACAATCAGGACACCACGTTCATTGGGAAGATCAACCCTCCTTGGGATGACAGCACGGACATCTGGGTGGCCCTGGTTCTTGTAGATAACAAAGTTCTCGGCGCAGACAAGCACCCCGCTGGGCCCGTCCCCACCGCCAGGGACCGTCACGAGCATGTTCGCTCCATTGTCGATTGGCTCCGACCACTTCCGCGACACATGGTTGAGACCCAGATCAAGCTCATAGAAAGTGAGGTGCTTCTGGGCCTCGTTTGCGGCCTGGCCCGTTGAATCCTGATCAGCCTCCGAGTAGTCAAGCTCAATCGCGGCGAATATCGGGTTGTCGAACCCGCAGTCGACGCCGGCAATTGAGTACACGATGGTGTGGGACTTGTGGGCCTCGAGCGGGGACGAGATAGTGAGGCGGGCCGCAGTGTCACGGTTCAGTACATAGACGAGCTTCTGCTTCTCACAGGCACCGATCATGACAGCACGGCCCTTGGGGTCAACAGCCAGGTACTGTCCTGGGACGATCCGACGACATCCCGACTTCCCAAAGGTCTCCTGATGGACCTTATTAAAGACATTTTTCTCCTTGTTGTATTCCAAAATTACGATCCTACCAGAGTCAGAGCCGACGACTATGTAGTCCTTCTGCGAGCCGGTGAGGCGGAACTGGGCGAGGGAGCGGATGGCGCCGAAGACATCAACAGACAGGATCGTCTGGATCTTGCCACTGTCGTCTGGACGAAGGAGATCAAGGACCTTGCCACGGGCCACGACGATCTCTTGCGACTTCCCGCCGACGAAATTTCCGTTGGTAGCGCATACGACGCCGGTAGCCTGCTGGAGGGTGAGGTTGTAGAGGTACATTTTGTCGAAACCCTAGAAATGGAGGGCTGATATTTCACAATCCGTGAGAGTCGGGTGAGAGTTTAAAAAGGAGGGGGTGAAATTTACAGTCCGTACAACGGAGGGAGGAAAATATCTGCGTTCGGGAGCATTGGAGTGTATGTGAAGTAGGGTTTAGGGTTTAGAACTGAAATTTTTTGGGTGTGACTTGTGAGATGTTTGAGAGAAGGTGAGAGTACTGAGAGGAGGGAAGACGGTATATATAATGAGAATAATCGCATACAATCGGATTTATGGTAATTATCATACATCCGAGCTTTGTGAGGCCCTACCTTTGATGTTTATATCAAATCTAAACCGTTAATCTGGTGTTCTTTTTAATGATAACCGTATATTTCAATAATAAATCTTAAAACATTTTCCTTTCAGAGAAACACAGGGAGAAATTTACAGTCACTAATAACGCCTACATATTCATAGTTATATGGCTAACCTGGAATTTTTAATAGTCTGATTTTCATGTTTTCCCTTTATCCTGATGTGTTTCACCTGATGAACGGCTTAGATTTTACATAAATAATAATTTGGATCCATGATTGCATCTGAAAGTTTCTATGGTGGGCATCACCCTGCCCAATTTCCCACATTCTTGCCTTTTTGTGTGGCCCACCTGAGCTACTGCTCAGAATGGATTTTTCATCGAGGCCTACCATGGAGGTACGCATCTAACGGACGGTTTTGATGGAACTACGAGTGGGTCCCAAATAGCTCAAAATTGCTTTTATGTTGGAACGGATCTGATCATTCCCAGTACTTAAATAGTGGAGCCTCAGAGGAAACGTACCGGAGATTGGCCATGGCCACGCGCGTGTACAAAGCAGCTCATGTACACGCTACCATATTTGCAGGAATGACACACGTATGGAAGATCCAATCCATCCATCAAGGGGATCTCACCGTGTAGAATCCCTAAAAACATGATCTGATGGCCAGAAACTGATCAAGTGGACAAAAAAAATATTTTTTTAAATGTACGGATAAATAAAACTTGGATAAAGATTTTCAAGCCATGTACCTGTTTTTTAACATTCCAGCCTACTTGATGAGTTTACCAACCTGATTTCTAGGTCAGAAAATCATCAAGGCCAGAGCCACCGGTGGACGGTTTGGATATTGCAGCCGTTTGCCATATGGGCATTGCAGCCGTTTGCCATATGGGCATGTGTCCAGGTGGGTTAGTTTAGCAAACCTCATGCCCAGCATAGTGACAAATCTCGATTATTTAATTTTATTTGATTAAAATTATTACAGATTTTTAATTTTAATTTTAAAATTATTTGATTCATTCTCTGAATATTACCCAAAAATTTAGCGGAAAATAAAAATATTTAAAAACAATTATATTTGATCCATAAATATATTTAAAAATTAAATAGATGTTTATATAACAATTTCTTGGACGTTTTTATTATTTTTTCCGTAAGATGGCTTTAATAATGAAATGAAGTGCAATATTTTAAAATATAGCGATATTTTTAAAAATATCCCAATAATGTCATTTATTTTTAATTTTTCACGATTTTATTGCCGTGGCTTGTATGGACGGGGAAGCGCATTGCTCGCTGCCCTACCTACGACCATAATCCATGTATAGTTTTATCAATATTATCTATTATCTTTCTAGGTTATTTTAGAGCTTTAGCTAAGAAATGAGGCAGATCTAAAGCTCAAGTGGACCACAACAAAGGAAACAATGCTGGTAATGACACAGTTGAAACCTTTCTAAGATCCACCTTGACATTTACAATACAACCCATGAAGGGACAACACAAATATCAATTCGATGTAAAACTTTTGCAGCTTGCAGAAAGTTTTTAATGGTGGGTGTTCAATCCCCACTCTGTGATCCACTTGAGCTTGGGATCTATTCATTGTTTGGTTCTCGCCAGAAAATAGTCCAGCAAAATGGATGGACGGTGTGGATAAAACTCATACATCACAATATAACGATTATCATATCAGCCGGGGCAGGACACAATCAGCTTCCAGGGTGGAAACAAGTCTGTCAATGGGCAGGACTAAGTCAAGCAAGGTCAAAATTGAGTGGGCCTGATCATTCAAGCCTACATCAACAATTCAAAGTTTGAGCTGAGGCTAGCTCAAGCTTGGCCCGTTGACAGCTCTATGCGTGAATATGTCAAATTTAAGGCCCATTCCCAATCAATTAAAATAGAGTTTTCTTAGACCCAACAAGATAATAATGGAATTTTTATCATAAATTTTAAATTTACCAAAAACTTCTCCAACAAATTAAAATATTTGGGTAATACCTTTTGAGAACGGAAGTTAAAAAGTTATACTTACATATCATTTGTTGGTGTGGTTTTCAGCCACGTGGAACACAAGCATGCTAGGGCTGATGTGGGTCCGGTCCAAACCGTGATCACCATTGACCCTCAACGTTGAGGTAGAGTGCATTCAAGTCTATCAACCACCATTTGTTTGGCCAATAAACTTGTTGGGATTAGACGCCTCAAATATTCAAGCATGAAGACCACCGACTGGTCGGCCGGCCGGTCGGTCACGCTGGATCCCAAAAAAAGGCAGCAGGCTGCTGGACATTTTTTGCGACAGCCGGGCGCCCCACGGTGTTGGTGACCGGGCGCCCCATGACCCTACC
Organism: Liriodendron chinense; assembly: GCA_003013855.2. Classification (NCBI taxonomy): domain Eukaryota; kingdom Viridiplantae; phylum Streptophyta; class Magnoliopsida; order Magnoliales; family Magnoliaceae; genus Liriodendron; species Liriodendron chinense. The sequence goes on along the minus strand of PVNU02003342.1, from coordinate 471,951 downwards.
GAGTGCCCGACCATGTTGGTCCGGGCGCCCGAAATTCAGTTAATTTCTCGCTGGACTTTTTTTTTTGTTGGCCGGGCGCCTGACGGTCTGGTGACCGGGCGCCCGACCCTGCGCGAACTGCTTGTACGCAGTTTCCTTTTTAGTTTGGGTTTCTTGCGCGGTTTTGCGCAAGGAATTTCTAATTTCGGTTTTTCTCCTATTTAAGGAGATGTAATCCGAGATTAGGGTTGCCACTAAGGGCCGCCAATGAGCCGAGGGATTGAGAGGGTTCTAGGGGAGAGAAAGAGCTATGGAGGAAGCTTGGAGTTCTCTGAGTTGAGGGAAAGGGATAGGTTTGTCCTCCTCATGTGAGAATTAGCTTCGGGTGGCTTGGGATTTCTCTTGTGGGCTGTGATCTATGGTTTTCTTCTGTAATCTCTTGTAACTTCTGATTCATAGTGGATTGGTGTCGCTTTGTGCCGTGATTTTTTACCCGTGAGGGGTTTTTCCACGTAAAAATCGGCTTGCCTTCTTGTGTGTGATGATTTGCTTGTTGATTGCCATTGTGGTGTGTTCCTCGCCTGCTTTGATTGCTTCCGCTGCGGGGCTCCTAACCCCAACAAAACTTTTGTTCATTATCAAACTAGGTGATTTACAGAAGCTAGAGTTCCCTCTCCAATGAGCCTTATTTGCCTTGTCAATCAAAGACTTGCAAATGTATAACAATTATATGATCAAACAGGCGCAAATATGCGAAAAGGAAAATAGATTCCGAAAAGTAACCAATTATAATCTCTTACCATATTAAGGCAGGATTCACCGACCCTGGCTTAAAGCAGCAACATAGTGCTAATGAGAGGGGCAATGGCAAATATCGGGAATTACAAGTAACTAGAGAGTCAGCTCAGCATATGAGCGTAGGCAAACAAGTCAATCTTCCTCCATATCCGGTGCTTGGACGTAGATGGGAGGAAATCATCGCTACTGAATTAAGATTACGAGTCTGTCCAACGTGCTCACAGGGATGAACGGATGCTACATCTAACTTAATGATCCACGACCAACCAGTAATGGATGAAAGCTAAGCTAAAGTGCAATGCTAAGATAACTATAGCGTTGTGTTGGACATGGATTTAGTCTAATTTGTTGGATTCGTGTCGAGTATTTATTATGCATCTTATTCTGTTATTTATAGCCTTTCAGGCTGAATATGGGAGATAACGGCCGACTTACATGTGTCTACAGATGCATCCTACTTAGAAGAGAATGATTACTTCTTTCTGATCATGGCATGTTTCACCGAACGTGCTCTAGCACTAATGAATCCACAGTAACTACTCATCCTTATTTGGAGACTTGCTTAGCTGACGTGGTATCCTAAACATCAACTTCTCTATTAATACATGGGGTACCAGCTGGACAATTTGTGGTTGTCACATGGAGCAATCTGTGCCATTGATTTGATCTATCAAATTTTGGTACAAGCAATTGTTTTTCTTTGAGAAGAAATAAGTAAAAAAATAAAAAATAAAATAAAATAAACCTCAAATGACCCAAATGACATCCAACTAGTCAAACATGTGCACCCAACCATGGTAATCAAACAGCCAAAAATCTTTCCTATTAAATCACCAAATGAGGCTGCACATGAGTTTTCATGTTTCTAAGCAGTGTATTTTATACCAGAAAAAGGTTTGGGTAGCCAACCACCCCGACCCGAGTGGTAGTGAATGAAACGGACGGTCATTGATCTGAACTCTCCATGCGATGGGCCACCATACCTTGGATCGCCCATGGCCCTCAAGAATAAGTACTATCAAAACCTCCAAAACGAACATATGATGTAAAAGCTCAACAATCTGATTATTATTGCGTGTCCCACCCATGATGTTAATATAAAAATCCATTCCCTTCATCATGCCAGGGCATCAATTATTGGCCTACAGCCAAGGCCAAAACCGATCTCAGGTGGGCCCCATCAGTGGGAACAATTTGCCTCCCATTAAAAAAAAATGCACCTGTTTTTAAGGGCGATCTTTATGTCTATATACCCATCCGAACCGTTCATAAAGTACATGGTATCAAGATTAACAGAGCAAAAATATAAAGCTGATCCAAGATTAACAACAGAGTTTTCAATCAGCCAGATTATTCGTCACTACATATGATGGGCCACACATGATGCACCCAGTGCCGACCGAGTCAACACACCAATAGATCATCAAACCTTGTATTGAACCCGATGACTCGAGGGAAATTTAAAAACGGTTGTTTGATAGATAGTGATCCTCATCAGGCGGGTTCCAGAATGGTATTTCCAAAAATCCCATTTTAGAAAACAGGACCGCATCCCGGCCTGCTACCTTGCGAGATTGTAAGTTGGAAGATGGCATTGATTAGTTTAAGGTGGGAAATGGTCTCTAGTAGAATGCCCCACTGTAGCTTCTACTGCACCTTGGATTCATCCATTTGGACCGGCCCTTCTTTTACTGGCAGCCCAATCACACCAATGCAAGGATCCCATCCATTCCACCCAATCACTACCTTGCAAAAAGGGTCCTCTACATCATCTTGGGGCATGTTTGGATTGGTGAAAATCGAAAGATAGGTGAGGGAAGGAAGTCTTCATGTCAGAGGGAAAAGGTAGAAAAGAATCCCTAAATAACCTGTTGGCTTTAGCATGCATGATTTCAATGGAAATAAAGACTGGTCTACGGTTAAATGTGAGAAGTCTATCTCAAAGAGAAGCTGGAAATCCCATTTTTTTCAGGTTCCATTAAAAGGAAAAACCAATTCACATCACAGGAAATCGGTTTCCTTTTTCCAGGGTCAAATCCTGTTTTCTACCAATCCAAGCAGGCCTATATATATATATATATATATGAGTTCAATTGTCATTCTGATAGGTTAACATGACACATGACCATGCGGATGCTTCTAACCGATTAACACGCCAGAAAACATGATCACCCACCTGGCATGATAGTTCAATCCGTGCAGGGGCGGCAGTTTCAGGTGAATTTTCATTGCAATCAAGGATTCTAATATTGCTTTGCGTAGCTAACATTATACATCTAGACACAATAAGAGCTACATAGATTGGATTGGAGGGCTCTCTCTCTCTCTCACATCCAATGTGGGACTTTAAATGTTCTAAAACTGGGGGCATCTCCAAGGGATTTCTTTTTTCTTTTTTCTTTTTTCTTCTCTTTTTTTAATAATATTTTTTGGGAGACAACGTCTGAAAAATACCCCTTGATCCATTCAATAGCCCATACATTTTACATACAAACTACTGCACAGCTATGCTCCTCACCCGCCCTTCTCTTTCTAGGATGCACACGTGCCAGAGAAAAAACTTACTTTCGGCACGGGATGTTGCCATGATCCGCACGTGACTGAACTCCATTACTCACAGACACATCAGCACCCTTAACTCTTCTGTAGAAGAGGACATAAGCAGCAGACGACTTCACGTCTTCCTCATTTATGGGGGAGATATGGCTGTCGTCGAAATTATACCATCTGTTTTCATCCAGAAGCTGCAAATTGAGTGAAACTGTGAGATATCGGCCTCTTATGGGCATCCGATGCATTGCACACAAAATGCCCATGCAAGTGGGCCCTCAGTTTATTGATCCAAACCAAACTATTATTGGATTGGCACCACAGTGCATGGGGGATGCCCCAAATATCTTCCAGTTGAGGATATCCAAGCCATCCAACAATTAGGTTCTTGCAACCTAGGTGGTCTTTTTTCTTTTGGGGCAACTCATCAGATCAATGGTCATGAATCTCATTATCACAAACTGTGGACCCCATTGGATGGGAGATGTCTCAAATATCTTCCAGCTAAGGATATCCCAGCCATCCAACAATTAGGATCTTGCAATATGGGAGGTTTTTGGGGCAACCCATCAGATCATGGTTGGGATCACAAAACCATGGACCCCATTGATGGAACACTGTTCATGGTCTGAGACAGTAGCTAAAAGAAAATCAAGGATTCAAGCATGTCTGACACACTAGCTAAAAGAAAAACAAGGATTCAAGCATGCCTGCAGCGATAACATGACCTTCTCAGCCTGCCTACACCCAGAGGGGAAAAGGAATGGAAAAACAAATGCCAAGCTATGTTTATAGAATAATGCCCTTTCACCTTGATATGTGCAGTGTAGTGCCCGCTTCCCATGCCGCCATAGTGGTTGCTCAATGCATAGAGCTCATAAAGCTGGCGTCGCGATCCATTCTTGTGGGCCACATAGTTCGTTAAGTCAAAGTCGTGAATGGGGAAGTTGACAAAAGTTTCCAGTTTATGCTTCATTGACCTGCTGTAGGAGAACCTCTTTAGGTGAATGACCAGCACTTCGGGAAGCCGCCATAGATCCAGCTTCTTGCTCGCTTGCCGTCGCTCTTTGCATTTTGGGCAGTACCTTCAAAACAAATATATCTTAGATTTTTATTTCTTAATATTCGCAAGGGCACAACCATAAGCATGCTTCCACATGTAACACTCCGAGTTCAATTCACGTCAACGATGCTTGAGTCTTGACCGATACTCCTAGACGCACCTCGTAGAAAAGGCCAATATGACTCACATAGAACTAATTTTTATAGTTTACTTATTCTTAAATTTGATTTTGGATACCTTTCTAAATATAAATAGTTAATTTCGAGGTTTACTATTGTTATTTATTTACTAGGATTTTCTACATAGTCACAGTTACAATAAGCTATTATTTCAGCATTTGAACAGAGCAAGTCTGACATTTTTTTTTTCCTTGATCAATTCGAATGACCTTTAAAAGATGCTGTTCAACAGCTGTAACAACATCCAACACACATCTGTGTCGAGGTTTGGGGTCGCTGGGCAGCATGGATTTGGATTCTGAGTTCTGAATAAAGAATCCAAATCCAGGATTTTCAAACCTGGATTTTGCATGTTTCAGTTGTGCTTCGAAGCCTGGATTTTCAATCTTGTGGAATCCAGAAATTACATTTGGCATCCTGGATTTGGACTCAAAGGGGGTGTTAAAAGAGAGGAGAGCAGTTATAACAGTTGTAGAGGATTGAAAATCCAGGACTTTGTGCCCCCACCCTTTCTCTTGGATTTTAAAAGGGGCACTTTTGAGGATTTTCTATCCCATTTGGATTTGAAATCCTGGATTCTAATTCCCAACTGCCCAAAATCCATGCTGCCAAACAGCCCCTTCCATATTTTCCAGATATTATAGCGAATAGAGAAGATGAAAGAAACTAACCACATATCTTCTGGCACCAGTGGCTCCTCCCGTAAGAATGCTTCCAAGCATGTGTACAATGAGAGAGGCTCCGTACGTGCTTTTTTGGTTGCAGGCCCATACTTGAACACCTCAGGCAGATTCTCAAGATAATGGGTATCATACTTCTCCAATACCTTCTTTGACCAGTCAATAAACACTAGAATTGATGCAGCTGACGACATTGGTAGCCTAACTATCTTCTCTTCTCCAGTCGACAGATCAATGCAGGCATTGTTTTCATCAACCAACTGCAGAGGCAGTTTGGAAGCCACTGCTACTTTAGAACTGCTTTCGCATGCTTCACTCGAATTGATTGTTCGAGAGGTTTGTGCAGCTGTCATGCTAGTTTCAGTGAGATGAGAAGGCCGCAGAGTTTCACCTTGTAGCATGGGGGAGAGCATTGTGCGAACTATTGAATGTATATCACCTCTTGTGACAACGTCATCACGTGAGATCGAAGCGACAAGGGGTGTGCCATATGGTTTCCAGATCATTGCGCTGTGGGTATTACTCGATTCCCTGCAATAAACTTGTATAATGTGTTAGAGCAACAGGAACGCATGATTGCTGGAAAAAGAGTTAACATAAACACATTAAGCATACATGTAAACAGATGCATACAAAGATATGTCCACATGCATACGTTCACACCTCCAAATGTGTTTGCATATAAATGTATGCTCACCGACAGGTGCAAATGCTTTTGCTTTTTCTGTTATGGCCTGTCTGGATCGGTGGTTCCAAAAGGCAACCATGGAAAAGAAAAACATCTTCCGCAGATGTGCGTTCTGCACCGATTGTGACAATAAAGTAACTTGTAGAAACCTATTTTCCTTTCCCATGCTTTCCTCAAAAATGTGTGTTTTCTTTTTGTTCAAAAAAAAAAAAAAAAAACCTTGATAATCCTCATTTACACATTTTGCAAGACATTTCCTTCTTTGAGTGTCAGCCATTCCACAATTCCATGGAAATCACGGAAAAACAACTCTTTTAGAATTTGCTTCCACAAATTTCATTATCTATGTTTTTTTCTCAGTTATGAGTTTTTCCGTTCCAAATCTACTTTCTAGATTCCACAAATCCAAGCAGGCCCTTGGGGAAACTAGCAAGAAACAAATAATGGTAGTCGGGGAAAAAACAACCATGCAGGAGTTACAATGGGGGGCCAAGCATTCTTGGCAAATGATATGATCGACCTCTTCTGATCTAAAGATGACCCATTATTATGTTTAACAGGGCACGCAAAGCGGCCCTTCATTTCAACAGTGTTCTTGTGGAGTATTTTCCCTTCATCCTCCTTGCACTACAGTCTGACTAGCACCAAAGAGTAAGGGGATGTCTGTGTACAGATCAGCAGTTCTATTTGAACAGTAATCTTGGGTTTTCACTTGGTACAAGGGGGGCCATGGCTCGGGGATCCAAAACGTTAATATCATAGCAACACCATGGATACCCATGCACTAACATGTTCTCAAATCAGAAGATCCCAAGCTTCCAAATCTTTTGTCCCCTTCTTTCACTGAATGTGGAGCTTTTCTGTATTTCTTTCTTAACCATCTGTTTAATGGTAGTGAATGAAGGGTTTTCCTCTGTGGGATTTTCATTGACAGTGGAGCCAATTATATCAACTACTTGGATAACTGAACCATGGGCTGAAATTGTAAAGCTGAAAACTGTAGAACATTGTACATATTCTTGAGCCACATGTTCCATGATACCTCAGCTGCTACTTGGGCATATGGAATCCAGAAAAATCCAGACGTTTTCTTTTCTTCAGATACAATCAAAAAAAGTAAGCCAAAATCAACTCCCTACTTTCGAAGATAACAAATCAGATGCAATTGAGTAACTTTACAAAGAACGTACAATTCTTCTCGGCGATGTATCAACTGAAGGAATATTGTATTCTTCACAAACTTTGGGAGCCTATATGCAGCAAGGTGATCGTCGTCCTTCATCGTGGATAACGAGATTAATGGGTCCTCCAAGAACCGATGAATCAAGTGGTTGCGTATCTGCAAAAGAAAAGTTCACCTTATATTCAATTGAGTATCTTCAATCATTTAATCTCATCCACCAGATCATTATCAACAACTTCCATAGTTGATTACTACAAACCTCCGCAAGTGAGAGCTTCTCCCCATGTTTCAAGGAACACGCAGTGCTTAGTGCTTGAATCAAGTCCTTGCACCGACCATTCTTGGGTACCGATACAGTGCATGGTGTTGGCAATGCACTCCCGTCGCTACTGAAGACCATAACAGTCATTGTACGAGTAGTGGCCGGTTGTAGTGGCAATGAGAGGTACATGAATGGATCAAAAGTCACGGAGACTTTCCCGCACACAGGACAAACCAGAGTCGACTTGTATTGACCCTGTCAAATTTGCATCACTCAGATACATAAATCACGGACGAGCGGTTGTGTCATCAGGAGTGGTCATCCAATATCTAGTAGGCAGCAAAAGAGAGAATAGAAGAAAATCAATGGCAAACTTATGATTCACATCATGATGCACAAAGAAAAGCTAAGTTCCCCTTCCTAGCAGCTGTCTGGAAACTGAAAAGCAATACATCTTTAAAAAAAAAAGTTTTAAGCATTTCTACAAAGTACAAACACAAAAGAAACTGTGCAAGAGCCTAAAGTGTACTAACAAAATTTCCCATGTAATTAGGGTGCAAGAGCCTTAACACAGGAGGAAACAATTGTGTTTCTTTCAAAAGAATCACCCACTGAGTTCAGGCTGTAACAGGTCAACAGGCCGGCCCTGAATTGGTCTGGACTCTGGGATCACATGTCGGGTGAGATTTGTAGGGCCAGCCCTATTCAAAATTTTGATTTTCTTCGCCTGGGTCCACAGTGTTGACAGGCCTACCACTCCACAAATCAAAACTCAGTTTTGAGGTTCAAACCTGGAAATAGAACAAGCCCAAGCTTGTGTCCTTCAATTTTTACAGTTGTAGTATATGACATTATGGAACTTCTACAAGTACCCCACACCATAGCCACCTGACAAACGGAACTTTTCAGCTAAAAGTAATTTTAAATACTTGTGTTACAGACCAGAACAAAAAGCATGTAACATGGTCATGGACCCTCCCAACAAGATCCATGTTGAAAAAGGTAGAATATGTATGTAGAAGGCCTTATCAGAACCAAAACTTTGTTAGCATTTCCATTAATTTTTATACCGTTTAGTGGATTCGTATTGATCTGCATAGTTTTACTATATTCATACCTATGCTGGTATTTCTACAGTGACGCATGACACATTTTGTCAATGTTGCAGAGCTTGATCGCATTCCCAAGGTTCGATTAATTGTCAATCAATTTGAATATATCTAACTTTGATTACACAGCTTATCCTGAAAATCAATAGACACTTGAACAAACATTGAATTCCAATGTCTCAAGTGCATTAAACAAAATGAAACCTAAAGGCACTTCATCTTGCAACTCCTTTTGATGGGTATATGCTTCCCATGTATTTGGCATGTATAATCGGCCTTGACTGTTGACTTCATGGATAGGTTTGGTTCTTTTCCCTCTAAATTGGGAGAGTCTTTTTTTTTTTTTTTTAGAAACACCTTGACCAATTTTGGGGATTTGTAGAACATGATTATGAATCTTTGGAGGATTAGGGGAGAATGGTCTGAAGTCAAAGAGAGAAATAAAAGATATATAATATCTTAGGCTCTCCTTTGGGCAGAGTTTCATGGTGCTAGACAGATGACTCGTTCAAGCAAGAACAAAAAGAGTCACTTTCAGTAGAATGAACCTACTGACATCTGCCAACTCCTACGGATTTCTTTCCAATACATCCAATGGGAGGTGGCTCATATTATGCATTCCTTGGCTAATGAATCAAGATGCTATTTTATCGTGCACACGGCCTTCACTTTCCTTTGAAGTTTTAACCTTTAAGTGGTATTTTTTACTTTTTAGGATTTGTTTATTATGTCTGCGGCAGTTCTTTATTAAGAGGATACCATTATCTGTACATCACCCGTAATATTGATGACTCCAATTAGTTGGGAATTGGAATAAGGCTTAGAAGATGATTATTAGTCCCAGAGAAAAACACATCCAAGAAATATAGTTAGAGGTCACAAATGATCTATTATCTTGCATCTTAAACTATTTAGATGGAGTTTGGAACCATCTGCATGAACTTTCAAGGACTCATACCAATGAATGGAAAACAAACAGATAGCAGGCTGTAATAGCAAAACATAATTGCAGATTTTCTACTAGCAATGAGAACAGAGCATATATCCCAGTGGTAACTTTATTTCCAGATGAATGCATATCAGTGAAGTTCTCTTGATCATCGATGTACTATACTCACTTGGCACACATCAACAATTATGGAATCATTTCGAGCAATGTGATTCGCCCAGTATTCATCTGCAACTTCTTCATCAGATCGACCATCTGCATCTCTAGATTTGATGTAAGGTTTATCTTTTACACGATTCAGGTCTTCGTGAAGTCCATCTAACAGAAATGCCAAAAGTTCCTAAAGTAGACAAGTTCATAAATTACATCAATGAGTATAGGAACTATACAACTTTAATTTAAAAGCTGAATTGGTTCAAGAAAGGATGTTAAGAAGAATTTCTAAACCTGCGAGTCATGTTGATTGTACCCACTAAATTGGGGTGCAAAACGAGCGAGTTTTGCTTTAAAGGGTCGAGGAGCAACGGGTGTTCGTCCAGGAGCCCATAATTTTCTCAGCAGCTCCCCAAACGCTAAAGCAAGCTCTCCCTGCACAATTACCAATTGATTCAATAGAATGGCAATGCACAGGCAATATACTTGGCATGTCATTTCTCTACAGAAGAAGATTGCAGGGCCTCTCAAGAATAATGATGGTATGTGAGCCAAAAATATCAGACAACAGCAAACCAAAGCAATCTCAAAGATCTTTCCAGGACCTCAAAACAAGCTCAAATGGAATTTGTGTGGGGTATGCTGTTTAGTTTGCTCATATGCATATACATCTAGTTTTCATATAACACATTTGTAACTTAAGGTATGGTACACCATTCAAAATAGATAATACTAATAACTTAAAGATTTGGCAGATAGAAGCATTAGAAGAACATGAACAGTAAACATCAATGAAAGTGTTATTCCAGCTCTATGTTTGTGCTTCCTTTCCACAACTTTATTCTGAACCCCAGAGCAGAGACACAAGATTTGAGGGTATATTGATGCCCCACAATCATTTAAGATATTTCCAAAATTCCTGTGAGTTGGATTCACCTTGTTTATGTGGGAAATATGTTGTTTCCAAAATTCCTGTGAGTTGGATTCACCTTGTTTATGTGGGAATAAAGTTCTAACGGTAGATAATCTTCGTAAGCGAAATATGTCTCCCAAATGTTTGCGTGATGTGCTACAAGGATGCGGAATCTGTGGATCACTTATTCATGCATTGTATCTTTGCCAAAGATGTGTGGGGTCATCTTCTCCAATTCTTCGGGGTTCTATGGGTGTTCCCGAAGACGATGGTCGAATTTCTCATTGTTTGGCATGGTGGGGGGATAGGGAAAGATCAGAAAAAGGTGTGGTGTTTAAGTTTTTTAGCAATTTTGTGGGCACTATGATGGGAAAGGAATCAGCGTTGCTTCAACGACAAAAAAGAGTGGGCCGATGCAAGTGTTTAACAGGGCAATTCTGAATTTGAAGGATTGGAGGGGCGTATAGATAGCTCTACCTTGGCTTTTTGCGTTATTAGGGGGAGCTTTGGGTCGGGTCTTCTGTTGTTTCCTACTATCCAATGTTCACAGAAATTGTAACAAAGAAAGAAACAAAACTGCCTTCCACTAATGTTGGGTCTCTAGGTTCAATTTCTCCTCAATAAGCTCCTCACACAAATCTACTACAAATATACGAATGCACAGAGATCCGGTCATGTGAATTTGTGATTAAACTCGAGTTGTAGCAAAATGTTTGAGTCTTGATCCCCAATCTGGCAGTGTTGGTTCTTTAGGGCCTGTTTCGATTCATGGAAAGCATAGGAAAGGAAATAGTGTTTCTTATTTCCTGGGGAAAGGAAACATTGTTTTCCTAGTTCGTTTTTCAACAAGATTTTCCTAGAAATTTAGGATCTATTTGTTGTTTGGCAAAACAATTAATTTTCTTGAGAAAAAAAAAAATCTAGGTAGTCACTAGCATGTGGAGCATGTTAGACGCTTGCAAATGGATAGTGGCATGTGGCATATGTGGGTGCTTGAAGCTGAATTGTAGCACACATGATACATGTGAGGTGCTTGAAGTATACTAGTAGACGGTAGTACATGTGGCACAAGGCACATTGACACATTTGACAGATGGGTACTTGAAGCTAGATTACAGCACTTGTGCACATTAGGAACATTGGCACAAGTGGCATATTTGGAGCGGTTGAAGATGGACAATGGCACATGTGGCACATTGGAGCATGCGGAGTACCTTACATGTGTGGGGCACAAGTGAAGATTAATGGTGGTACATGTGGCACATTAACACGTGGGGCGCAAGATAAGATGGTTGGTGTAGCATATAGTAAATTACATGTAGGACGCTTTACACATGTGGGGTGCAGGAGAAGATGGATGGTGACACGTGGCACATCAGCAGATGTGGCACTGTGGGGCATAACCGAAGATGGACAATGGCACATTTGGCACATGTGAGGCAATTGATGATGGGAGGTGGGGTATTTGGGATTCACCCTTGAGAAATCCATTTTACTTCCATTGTGGGAAAAGGACTTTTCTCAGGGGTGGAGGTGAGAAAATAAAGTTTTTTTTTTTTTTTTGTAATGACCGGGGTATCCAGGCCTCTTAGAGCACCTGACTAGATCCTCAGCTAGGTCTCCTAACCGGAGAACCCTTCAAGGTCCCCAGGGCACGTGCAAAACCTTCTCATCCACACGGGCCGGGTAATATTTTTATTGTTGAAAGTGGCCACCAAGGGGACTCGAGCTCAAGACCTCTCGCTTCTTGAGGCGGAAGGTCCTGGCCAACCGAGGTCCCGCTCAGTTGGTTAGAAAATAAAGTTTTTTAGTTTCCAACAAAGATAAAATGTGGGAAATGGTGTTTCCCACAAACTCCCACAAAGAAGGCTTGACAAACAATGGAAAGTGACTTCCATGGAAAACAATATTTCCTTTTCATGAATGCAAACAGGCCCTTAACGATTTTTCAATGGATTTTACACTAGAAATTTGAGGGTATTTATAGGAAAGCATCAAACAAGTCATGCAAAACCCCTGGGCCCATAATCTGGAGCAGTTACAATGGTTAGAGGATGTGGGGGGGAAACCACCGTAACTTCCCAGTCACACAACTAAGGCAGCTCATGTGACTAGGATACATCACACAACCTTGCTGGGTCGCATGACCTGGCTTGGTTGCCCGATTCAAGGGTCACACAACAAGGGCCGATTTTAGGTTTTTGGACTACTTTTTAAGGTGTGGAAGCGCCTTGGGATTTCTGGGACATCCAGGAGCTGTCATGGGTCTTTGATTGCAAATCTTAGCTGCGGGGTCAGCTATTTCAGCTGTGTAAACTTCAGGGCAACTTCTAATGGCCTCAGAGTTGATGGTTTTTGGACTACTTTTTAAGGTGTGGAAGCGCCTTGGGATTTCTGGGACATCCAGGAGCTGTCGTGGGTCTTTGATTGCAAATCTTAGCTGTGGGGTCAGCTATTTCAGCTGTGTAAACTTCAGGGCAACTTCTAATGGTCTCAGAGTTGATCTGCCATCGTGATATTCTTGCAGAGTGATTTTTGGACGATCAGAACGGTCTAGAAGGTTCAGATTGCTCTCTGTGCAGTTTTAGCCCCCAACAAACTCTCTATCACTCCTAAAATGTTAGTTTTTCTTCTTAAGAACTTTTCCCAAAAAATTTTAATTTCCTAAACACTTCCAGTAGTTCAGATTTCCGTTTCAAAACAAAAACCCAACTAAATCCAGTGCAATCATACACAAATGGAAAAACGACATCTCAAAAACTCAAACCAGAAATTGAGGAAGGAAACAACCACAAGAATGTATTATGTCTAAAGGTTGGTAACACATAATGCCTGGTACATCGAGAAGAATGAGAGATGTACTGTTTTTGAACTAGCACCTAGTCTCTACACTGTATATGGATTCATGTATGGACTATAAAGGAAAAAAGCTAAAAGGTCCACTATTGAAATTACATAGCATATTGTGCTTGATTCTTCTTCCATGTCAAGAAGAAGAAATGTGGATCAGAACCTGTACAGGTACCACATTAAAAAACCATTGAGGGTAAAGTTCCATCTGCTATGGAAGAAATATATACAAATTGCCAACAAGAATATGACAAAATACACCTAAAATAGTATAATGCTGAAAAGACCAAATTACCTCTATGAGGTACAGCTAGTTGCTATGATATAGTTCTGAAGTTGAACGAATTAAATTACCAGATATTTACACATGCCCAGAAAAGCCAAAACCTTTGTTATGGTACATGTTCTATTCACGTTTAGCCACCAATATTCTTTTGTCTGAATGGTTTGATGGAAGTTTTTGCATCCCGTTCAAAAAAGAAAAAAGAAAAAAATTGAAAGAAAGAAAGAAAAGACCAATATATATATATATATATAGAGAGAGAGAGAGAGAGGAATGCTCACCTACGAACCATCTCTCACGAGAACTCGTGAGAGATTTCTTAAGGCTCATCACACATGATGTGTCCCTAAAATCTGAGCCGTCCATGTGATGCAGCACCCCAAAAAACCCCCGGAGCCCAACTTTCAACCTGGTTTACAAATCCGGTGGGCCATGACAAATGGAAACAATTTCCTCCCTTGATTTGCCTCTCTTTCTTTTTTATGGCCCACCAAAGTTCTGGATCAGGTTGAAAGTTGGGCTCCGGGGGTTTTTTGGGATGCTGCATCACATGGACGGCTCAGATTTTAGGGACACATTACGTGTGATGAGCCCTAAGAAATCTCTCACGAGTTCTCGTGAGAGATGGTTCGTAGGCGAGCATTCCTCTCTCTCTCTCTCTCTCTCTCTCTCTCTCTCTCTCTCTCTCTCTCTCTATATATATATATATATATATATATATATATATATATATATATATATATAGATGTTTATGACTTCGGGTGTTTGGGTTATCCTTCAAATTTGGATAACTGTATTCAGAATATGATAGTAGAAAGTCAGGAGCCATGTATATGACGTATCCGATTCTACATTAACCTGGAAAGGATCAACAAGTCAGGATGGAAAATCTACAACTTTAACTGCGTAAAAAATGCTATATGCATACTAAATGAATCCTCTTCTTCATGGTCAAGTATATGAATCAAGATGAATCTATAAGTAATAGGTTGTATCTTCAATGTTGGTTTTCCTGATCCCATGATAACATCAGAATAAGGAGAAAAACGTGATCAAGTTCATATAGATTGTCTGAGTTAGTAACTTACAACCATTCCCAAGGGATTCTGCCAGTTTATCTCTTGATGGTAATCCTCCCGAAAGTATCTAGCAAACTCTGGTGTATGTACAAGGCATTGAATTGCACTATTCATAAAACAAGTGTTTCCAAGGTTCAGCAACCCAGTTAGACCTCCAGAAGCCCCCCTCATACCCATTGTACTGGTTCCATATGATGTATCCGCATCTCTAATTGGGGAAGTCAAGATCTGGCTCTGTGATAACTCTGAACTGCAACTCCGAGTAACACCTTTGGTGGTGGACAAACCCCCTGCAGTAGAAATATTCGACCTACAAGGTTCTACAACAACAGAAGTTGAATCTTTCTCTGTAGATCCATTGTCTTGAACAGAGCTCACACAACCGCCAAATGCAGTACCATTACTGTCACTGATCACCTCCACCAGAATCTGTTTCAGAAGGAGATTATAAGGGTAATCGGCATCAATGTGCATTATTCATAAATAAAGCAAATATTTTGTTGGATTTTCCTAAGCAAACTAGCTAAATGACTAAATTTTCTAACATTCAAGTGTAGTTAGTAGCGATTAGGAATAACTAAGCACAATCAAGCATCAACTTTACCATCATCAATTTTCAGCATTTCGGGTCCTTACTCATGCCTCTGTGGTAGACTCACGAGAGTTTCAACACAAGGTCATGGATTTGAGTACCCATTGTGGTGAAATTCCACTGTGGTGTGAGTGCGTGTGTTTAAAATAAATATAAAAAAAAAAGGCGAAAGCATAAAAAGAAAAAAGCTAGTAATCAATTCAATGTCATGATTTTAGTTGATAAATTTGAAGATCAAACAATAGTGTTCATGTGGCTCAAAATGAAAAATATAGAAAAGGGACAGATATTAAATTTGGCCATTCTATCAATAGCTTAAACAGTTCCAGGCCCATTATCATTTCCCTTTTCTTTCCAGAGAATTGACTTGCACGCCAAGAGAAGTAATTTAAAAAAAAAAAATTATTACATGCCCATTTAATCTGTAGCAGCTATCATCATCGTCAGCAGCAACAGCGATAGCAATAGTAGAGCCCTGACTATCTATTTGAGGTCACAAAATAACGTGACGTATCAGGAACTAAACTACATCCCTGGCTAGCAAAAATGGATGACAAATAGCAAAGATCAGAAAAATATGACAAGAAATTTAAAAAATGTAGCTTCTCAGCCTGTATTATTTCATTTGGAAGGTCCCAAAGCCTGTTACAAGGCCCCTGTAGTTCTATTTCAGCACCACTTCGTTGTTCCACAACATGGCTGAGTTTCATTGTTATCTTCAGGGCTCTGAATGGCATTTAGAATAACCACTACTGAGAATCATAGCAGCCATGGACTTTCTTTTCAAGGATGCCCATAGACTTTTTTTTATTCCTCTTTTTCTTTTCTTTTTTTCTTTTTACTTTCTTTTTGCCTTTTTTAAAATGGAAAAACAGAATTTCATTGAAAGAAAGTAAAATGTACATGAAGTACAGCCAAAAACAAGTGACCCTTCTGTCACCCCATAAGAACAACAAGAAACAATTTTTTAAAAAGAAAAATGGACTTAAAGGGATCCAGAAAAAAAGAGGATGAAAACAGAAACATATCCTTGGAACCGTGCACCACTAAGGCTACAGGGAATGGGACCTCTTCAAGGATCAAGAATATCTATATTATCCTCCATCACACCTCAACAATGCCTGAAAAAATTCATCCTCCAAGGCATCTCTAAACTTGGTCCCCACCAAAGCCCCTTCCTTTCCTCTCTTTCCAAATTGTCCATAAAATGGCAAACGAGATCATATTCACACATAATGACTCCTTTCCTAGGAAATGGACCACCAGTCCGCCCCTTAAATACGTCCCCAATAACACCTCCACACACGCACATGCACACGCACAGACACACACACACACAGAGAGTAATGCTCACACACTAGTTGTACGTTCAACTAGTTGGTGTCTGGGACCCACCATGGTGTTTGTACAAAATCTTGCCCGTCCATTAAGATTATCCCATCATGAAAATGAGATGCCCCAAAAATCAGGTTGATCCAACTGTGAGGTGGGGTACTCCATAGAAAACCATGAAACAACACCTAAAAACTCCACATTCACATGGAGCATCTCATGGTTGGATCGTCCTGATTTTTGGCGCATCCTATTTTTATGGTAGGAGAATCTTCTTGGACAGACAAGAAGTCATACAAACATCATAGTGGCCCCGATGCAGCAACTAGTTGGAGGTACAACTAGCGTGTGAGCATTTCTCATATATATTATCAATTGAGTACAAGACACCACACAAATATTCCCAAATTCAACTATAGAAAGGTGTATGTGTAAAACTTCCCGGAACATCATTCATAATGTATTTTTAAAACAAAGGATAAAAAAAACCAATGAATATTGTCGTTGCAGTAATCAGGTGAGGATCTGAAAAAATAAGCATCTATTTTGGCAGGTTCAGAATGTCATCAGAATCAAGCAATGGCCCAGTCCAAGAATCAGGTGCTTTCTCAAAAAAAAAAAAAAAATTACGAAATTAATGTCTTTGGTAACTCTTCTTAATTCCTAAAGTTCATAATTGTGTAGCAACCAAGTGCACAAGATGTTTTATAGTTAATTACATTTATTAAGAGGGAAAAAGAAAAGAAAATAAAGATACAACAGCGCAAATGGCAACAGCCCATACACCGACATCTAAAAATACATCTAACAACAACCCCTGGCATCATCCAGTTATGCAGTAAGTAATGAATGTATTGGATTGCTCCAGTGGGTATTGAATGAACCTAACACCCCTCTACTTGATTACTAGAGATCACTTTGAAACACACTCTCCTCTTCTTCCAAGCACTAACAAAACATTAAAATTGATTCTTTTTATTCTAGCAAAAGGGAATTCACATGTCCAATGTGAAGCCTAATGTAGCAGGCCTTATAAGAACAAGTAATCTAATATTAATTGAAGGACTAAGCCAACCCTATTTAGTTATTTCACTAGTTTTTTAAAGGGTATTTCAGTCATTTCAATACATAAAGAGACTAGAAACACAGAAAGCAAAACTCTAATGAAAGAAACCCATCTTATCATGCATGTTATAATGTGGACACATGTGATTAGGTGGGGCTTACTACTCTTGACCTCTTCAGTGCAACACATGAGAAGGGCTTGATTATACTAACTCCACTAGCATCGACAAACTCAACTCTGTCAAGTTGATTTTTATGTGTGGCTTTAAGAGTTCCAGGCATAGTGTGCCATAACAGGCGTTATGTAACAGTAATGGTGGCTTCCAGCATTATGGGGTCATAACAGCCGTTGCGGAAAAGTTAGTCGTAATCAGCGTTAGAAATATCGGCATCGCGTTACAAATGCACCCTTGGGATATAGATAAGTATCAGTTACCGCACGGGATATATCGTTTGTATCAGGTAATTTATCGCACTTTTTGGGAAACATTGGGAAAATGATTGAATTTTTCAATGAAACTTCAGGGATTGTTAAAAAAGACCTTAATACACACTTTTAAATCATAACATCTCAAAAAAGAAGTGCACATAATAGGTTTCCTTTGTATAGGGTCCTAAGCTATGCATTGTCCAAATGAACTAATGCAACTATATTCAAATTGAATGCATAACATTTAGAGTGTGTGATGATCATTTCATCAAACACTCCTAAATACTTCGAAATTAGTCTCAATTGATAGCTGGTTGAAGGGAAATTTTAAAAAAAAAACACACATTTTAATAAATTTTAATTAAAAAATTATTTTTATTTTCTGAAAATTGACAAGGACTTAACAAATCAGTAGATCAGCACCCGTACATGCTTGATTTCATGTTTGGAGTGCAATGTTGCAAGCAATTTGGGAGAAATTGGGGAAATTTCAAATTTTTCCTAATTTTCCCCAAATTGGACCACCTACACTCAAATTTCAAAATTAGAGTGCATGTGATGATCATTTCATCAAATACTCCAAAATGCTTAGAAATTAGTCCTAATTGACAGCTGGTTAAAGGAAAAATTCAAAAAAAAAAAAAAAGGAAACCGTGAAGAACCAATGGATATCAAAATCAAAGCACCAACTTCATGATTTTTCATGCAAAACATGAAAAACCAATGGATTTGTAACCATTTGACACTGATTTAACATAATTTCAACAACAACAAAAAAGGATCGGAAATTGAAAATGCTCACTGGATCGAACATGTGGGATATATCAGAACAACCTGTGCGTTTAGTATCGCATTGGAGGGATACAAGTTATATTGTGGGATATATCGGCCGATATCGTCGATATTTAAAACATTGGTCGTAATGGCCGTTATAAGGCCGATACTTTTTTTAGGGAAAAAAGAAGAAGAATAAGAAAAAGGTTGTAAGTTGTAACAGCCATTATGGCCCGTAGCATAACGGCAACGGTGGCGACCGTTACGGCCCCTGTTATCATTACCGAATACCTTGGTTCCAGGTTGGTGCGCTAAAATTCTTCATTAGAAATCCACATATAATCAAACTTTCAATTACCAAAAACTTCTTATACCCGCCTTAGTGTGTAGATAATGATCTGATTGTCAAGCACATCATCAATCACTTCATCACGTTGTCGTGGCACTTTAGATATCCAAATCACTTGGTCTTCCTCGTTCTTATCTTCAAGGTGTATGAAATGTGTGGTTAAATCATCCACATTAAATATAGGGTGGATCTTCAACTCAAGTGAAACTCAACGAGATAGTCTTCTCACAATTGCTTCTTGACATCGCCGTTTTGAATAGCTGTAGCATGTTGCGTAGCATTCAACCTTCTATAGTGTGTAGCATAAGTAGCTAGCATGTTGCGTAAACTACACAATACTTCTATTTTTTTATTTTAAAATATGATAAATAATAAGAAAAAAAATGATGTGAAGTAGGAACTTCATACTTCTTTGACTCAAATTTGATATGAAGCATCCATACTTCTACATTTCCAAAGAGAACACAA
Source organism: Liriodendron chinense (assembly GCA_003013855.2). Lineage (NCBI taxonomy): Eukaryota > Viridiplantae > Streptophyta > Magnoliopsida > Magnoliales > Magnoliaceae > Liriodendron > Liriodendron chinense. Next base: position 452,223 of record PVNU02003342.1, on the reverse strand, counting down.
AGGAATCCTATCTTTTGTAGGAACCTCTCTGACTGAGGCATAGGAATTTATTGCTCTTATTTCCTTCTTACAGGAAGCCCACATTCCTTCTCCCTCTTTATCAAAGGATTCTATTCGCTAGTCACTGGCTCCTTCTAGAATGTTTTCAATTTGATCCTTCTACAAATCTTTGGCAGCTTCTTCCTTCTCAGCTCCCTGTCATACCAGCTCCGTTTGGTTCTACAGAGCCCCGTCGAAGGTTGCATTGTTCGGATGGTTAGCTGGCAGGAAAAAAATTCTCACAATTGACAACCTAAAGAAGCATGGCATGCAGCTTCTGAATGTCTGCCTCCTCTGTCTTAACGCAGAAGAATCAGTGGATCATCTCCTGCTTCATTGCCCATTTGCAGCTGATATTTAGTGGGAGTTCTCAGGCTAACGGGGATTTCCTGGGTTATGCCTAGCAGTATCGAAGGCCTTTTCAGTGGGTGCTATGGAGAGTCACGAGAGGCGTTGGGTAGAAGAAAGTGGAGGATCATCCTTCTCGCAGTCATCTGGGCCATCTGGGCTGAGCGCGATAACCGTTGTTTTAGAAACTCTTCAGTGTCTGTAGCTGCGGTGTTCTCTAGAGTCCTAGTCATGTTTAGAGACTGGACCCCTTAATCTCCCCTTCTCTTCTGGATTGACCTGTTATTTCTCTTTCCCCTGTTGCTTTCTTTAATTTAGTTTAGTTTCCTTTCAGTTTTTTTTTTTTTAAGGCTAGCCTCCTTCCTCTGTTTTTTTGTGTTTTGTCTTGCTGTTCTCAATAAAATTATCAACTTTCAAAAAAAAAAAAAAAAATCTGAGATAATAAGATTAAACATGAGTCTCCAACATGGCCAATTCCAAGAGCCCAAGTAAAAAAGGAAGGCTGATATCCTGTGGGCAGCTGGTCACACAACTTTTGTCAATCGATCATTTAAAAGCGGACCCCAAATTGCTGGAAGAAAAAAAATTCTAAGATGATGATGAGTGGATTACATGTGCACCTTTCTCCACACCAAAAACTAATTAATATCAAAATATCATATCATATGAAGGCCTGATTTTTAATTAGCATCAATTATTTGCACTGGTAGAATAAATTTCCAAATATGACTAAATGAGATGGAAAATTAAGTTAACGACTCACATCCTGGTCCATTTGTATGTTTGCATCCTCGAGTGTTTTAGCCATGTTGTTCATCAAAGCATATTTCTGATGACCATAGTAGTCCCAAATGCAAACCTGGAATAGGAAAAACAGTAAAAAAAGCTTACACATTAAAAGTTCGATATAAAACATTTAGTAATGAAAGACCACTAGGAAAATGAGTTCATACTTGCTCCAAGATGAGATCAAAAACCTCGCAAGCCTTCCTATGAAGTTCACCAACTGTTTCCTGCAAAAAACAGTTTGAAGGCTTCGGAGAAAGAACTATTTCTATGCACAATGAATTTATCTATTTGAGTCAAGAACAGCCTAACGTAAGATGGTCCAAATCTAAAAAGCTTTTGTTAGATGGTAACAAAAAGGCACAATAGCTTTTCAAAGATAGAAGCCATCTACTGGTCAAATTACAACAATTGCATTGATAACATAAACCATACAATCTTGCAATGAGATACTTTAGAAACATTGAGCAACCAAAATTAAGGCATTCGAGATATTGAGCCGCCATGAGGAGAAGAACCAACAGGATAAAAACAGCTCAAAATGTTCATTGTCAAGGAATAAAACAAGGTCAGAATCATCTGTGTAACCACACCTTTTTGCTTATTCTGACAACCTCGCGGTCTCCTTTGGGCATCACAAGTAGCTGAAGGCGTAGGGGGTACACCTCTACAGACAACTCCGCCTGTGACAAACCTGAACTGATCGTTTTCCTAGTCACTGTTGGACCTCCTCCATACCTAAAGACAGAGAGATTCAGATTAGCTCATGAGTGCCCCATCAGCGAGGCATCCGACAAGATCAAAGGTCCCAATCAGCATACATTTGCGATGGGTGTGGTGGAGGAACAATACCTAATAGAACTTCATGAAGCGCAACATAATAGCATTTCTCTATTGCACATTGCATCAATCAGTGCAGAATCCTTATGCATATTATTGCATCGGAATACACGGTTAACATAAAGATTATCTGAAATCAGTTGCTACTGTGGAGTATAGATAATCAGGAGAGAACATATGACATGGCTTTAAAGAAAATGCCTTTGATATATAGTAGGATACCAAATTACTGCTTCAATGAATAGCTTATAACAGATAGAAGGATCGATTCCCCCATTAACCCATCTCAAATTTCTCCTCTAACAGTTTGACAACACTTCATTTTTGTTTTCATCCCATGCTGCCCCCACCTAGCAGAAAATATGCCCACTACTAATGGAGAATAAAATGCTATAATCCGCATTCCTAGACCACGAAAGCAAGAAAACCTGTAACTGATTCAGTAGTAGGGTTCCTGGATGGGTAATTTGTCTACTGTTGAGAAGAGATCGAGTGCATCAACAGGAGATATAGCATGTATCAAGTAATCTTGTTGTGGCAAGATTCAAATTTGAAATTTCTCATTCTACAATAAAAATATATAATATGTAAGGGAAAGGAACAAGTAGAATGTCTACCAAATTCAGAGTAGAAATCATATATACACTTTATTATGCAGAACATAATAAGTATCAAAATTGCATCAAAGGCAGCAAGTTCACATATCATGAGAAAACGTATAAAATTGCAAGGCAGACCACAAATTCATTGGAACAAAAAATTATCCCCTATTAAACAATGGTAAGAACAGCTGTAAGCCATCTGATTTGCATTTCTCCATTTGAACTCACCAAGCATACAGTTGCTTCCAAACTTCTTGAGGTAGCAATATATAGTCACGCCCTTCTGTTAGAGCATCATGAAGCTCTACTGCGGCATTGGAATCCTCGGATGCCGCATCATAAATTAAATCAGAATTATCAATAGCAGAAGGCTTCTTAGGAGGACTCGAACCAACCGATTCGCGATAATCTGAGCCATAAAATGGTCCACCATTTGTGGTAGTTGCCATGTCTTGGTTCACATATTCAACCCAATGTTGCCACCATCTGTTCACAACCAGTTGAAAGAAGCATATAAGAGATCTGCTTGCCATTGTGGGAAAAGAAATCAATTAGAAGTTATCTATGATGATCAAGCAAGTCAAGTTGAAACAAGACTTCTTCTTTTTCAAGTGCAGTTCGAACAAATCCAGGAAAAAAAAATGATGCTCTTGATGATTTGTTGAATCAAGGAATCAACTCCAGTGGCATAAAGATCATTCCCAGGGGTATTAAAAAAAATCACAATCAGAGAACAATTCAAAAATGCCAAGATATCCATGAAATGCTTTTGAAGTTCGTGAAATATCATCATCATTGTAGCCTTGCCCCAGCTTTGGCTCAAATGAAAGTGCATTCCTCACATTCAAATGTCTCATTATAAACAATCCCCACTAAGAAATTAGTGAAAACAACTGCTTCTACAGAACTTGAAGGCCTACACAAGCGGGATTCCTTTTTTGTGAATTGAGTGTTTATTGCAAAAAAAAAAAAAGGAAAGGAAAAAAAGAAAGAAAGAAAGAAAGAAAAAGAAGAAGATGAAGAAGAAAAGGAAGAAACCATTAAAGTGGATCAAACTACAAAATTAGCTTTTACCAAACTAAATGATAATCAGTGGCCCACAGAGGGGTTCACCCTTGGCAGCTGGCACATCCATGATGGGCTCAGATGGTTGATGGTGAATCAGTTGGAGGACCATTGCACAAAGGGGATGCAGATGGCGAAGATGAAGTAGAGTGGAGGTGCAGTTCTTCAGTTGAATGGTTGGGTTATCTGAACCATGAATCTAGTTAACATTATTGGATGGATGATTGTACAAAACAACATGATGAATTAGTCATGAGCCATGACCATAGATTTCCCCCATTGATCATTGTCCAATGACCATTTTCTTAACTGTCCATGAAGACTACAAATGGAGCAGCTAGGATTACCAAGCCAATGTTATTAATTATGCATCTCTTCCATCCACAATTGCCCAGCTATGCAGCCAAGTGGGCCTCATCATTAATGGGCCTGATGCTGGACCTCAAGCATTATTGAAGCCGTAGTCACTAGGAAACCAGTTTCACCTAGCAGAAGCCTATGCCTCTCGCTTTTCATTTCCACGTCGGTTCACACATCTGCATACAAACGTCCGACTTGAGGTATTTCTCAGAACCGTTTCCAAATTTGTTTCTCGCTCTGGTAACTACTGTTGAAGCAAAACATCCTCCCATAAGATATTCTATTTTCTGCTAAAGAAATGCGAATGGAATATGTACAGCTACACCTGCCAAGAGACTCATACCAACAGGTCATGCATGTGAATGCAGTCCGTTCATTAGGCAGAATGTGTGGCCCACCTGATGACCATATCGGCCTTGTTTGCAACTGTGTGGCCCATCCAACCCGCATGCTTATGGGAAAAATGCCGCAAGTCCCTTGGCGATTACCAAACCGGTACCAAATCTCTCCTATTCGACGACAGTAAAGATCCGTTGTCTACAATCTACACTTTAAAACTTCGAACGAAACGGGAAAAGATCACGTGTTTAGAACCCTAGATTTCTCGAGCGTCCGAACCATCCGATGAATGATGAAATGCAACTGCATCTGGGATTATTCTGTCCATTTTTCTAGAAATGATGGAGCAAAAGCAAGACGAAAACCCTAGAAATGTCTGAACGGATTTTGTAAGATTTTGAATGAAATGAGAGAAATCATGAGATGAAGAGAGAGGGATTCGATTGCCTGAGACTGATGAGATAGAAGAGATCTCCTTCTTTGGATTGGGCTTGAGCAGCGATCGTGATGTCTCTGATGACAAGCCGTTCTTCTTCTGGGGTTAGGTCTGAGCCCTCCATCTGCTGCTGCTGCTGCTGCTGCTGAGACCTGTCGACGGAGCTTTAGCTGTTTTCTCCCCTAGTGCTGGTGGAGTGGTGGGAGAGGGAGGCTAACCTAAATGTAGGGATTTGTTTGGGCTTCCGCTTGGGGTGTAACGAGCTTAGCCTACGCACACCTTTATGTAAGGACAATGCTTGCGTGCCTCCCGGACTAACACTGTAACGTATGGGTTTTGCCCAAGGCTCACGTGGACCCCATCAAAGGAAACAGCAGTAATAATGACATTTGCCGTTGAAAACTTCCCAAGGCTTATCATGATAGGCTTATCGTGATGGCTAATTGCCATCCAAACCTGATCATAAAAGGTCACATAGATGTGACTAACAAGGGGGGGAGGGGTACTAACAGTGGTGTGTGTACAGTAACTCAAAAAAAAAAAAAACGTAAAGTAAATACGATCAGGTGGACAACACTACACAAAACGATGGCGATTGAACACCTCCCATTAAAAACTTCCTTAGGCACACCATACATAATATTTACTTGCCATCCAACCCAATAAGGTCACATAGACATGTGTCTGCCTGCTAGACCAATTGAAAGATGCCTTGGCGTTTCAATGGCTGGCTTGCTAGCCCAACAGCGGATTGTCTGCTAGCCCATCTGGTAGATGCCTAGGCGTTTCAACTGCTGGTCTCAATTTTGAAATCCACTAACCCCACTAGTGGGTGGGAGCATCGAGTGATTGACTGGGGTGGGTGCGTTGCACATCTAATAGGGTTTCCATGTGTGCATTGCATGACTAACCCAAAATAAAATAATAATAATAATAAATAAAAGATGCCTTGCCATTTAACACCAGGTCTTAGGTTCAAATGTCAAGGAGACATACTAACCCAGTGGGTGGGTGCATCATGTGACTAATCATATGAGTGCATCGCATGACTAACCCTGTGAGTGCATTGCGCGGCTGATAAAAAGTGGGTGCGTTACATGACTTAAAAAAAGGGGTTAGTAGACATGAACAAAGGGGAAAAAATCAAATATCAGCTTGATCTAAAACTTATGCAGCCCACAGTAATTGTCTAATGGTCAATCACAATCGTTTCCTAAAGCTTGGCAGTTACTTTAAATTTGGACCTACTTCTTTTTTATGCTCTAAAATAAACTGAAAAAACTTATGAAGGGTGTGGATATAATACACATGCATTAGAGGGGATGTTGATTGGGTACTACTTGGCCCATCATGATCTCAGCAGACACAGGGGCTCTGAGGGGCCACCATGATCCCTTCTTTTTCATGCTCTAAAATAAACTGAAAAAACTTATAAACGGTGTGGATATAATACACATGCATTAGAGGGGATGTTGATTGGGTACTACTTGGCCCATCATTTTCACTTGCACCTTGGTTGGGACTTGGGACGAGCTTAACATGCGCACACCTTCGAGATGAGAGGTTTTTTTTTTTTTTTTTTTTTTTTTGAAAGGTAAGACGAGAAGGTTTTCCAAGCCCTGCCCATTCACACGTGCAAATAATATGGCACACGTGTAAGTGATCAGATCTTTCCACGGAGTGGGGTACACTTTTTAGATTTCCACCCTATAACTCTAATTGTTTCACTCTTGGGGTGGGCCACAGCATACAGAACAAATGGACGGCTAAGATAATTATTTTAAGGGGCCTTTTATTTTGTCACGCTTTTCACCACTGAAGAGCCAAACAGCCTCGTGTTTTAGAACTAAAGATCCAATGTGTTCCCACCAGACGAAAAGGATTGGATTCTCCATGCTTGTGCTATATTGGCACGTTTGCATGTGCCATCCGCATACAAGAGCCAACATCAAGCACTTGTAACCGAATTTTCCTACAGAATTTTTTTTTAACACACATCTCACACCGTTCATGCACACCTCCAAACTTATGCGGTAGTGGTATTTCACCATCTATGGGTACTCAAATCGTGCTGAAACTCTTGGGGGTCTACCACAGAGGTAAGGATAAGGACCCAAACGTTTGGCCTAAGAGTGGATAGTTTCTTTCCTTACGGGTATCAAATGTTTAAGTCAAGTGGAACCAACGAAAAAACATGCCAACAGCTGGAAAAATTATTCTAGCCATCCAAGGCATTCTATACAATATATGGCTGGCCCACTTACGAGTGAAGTGGCTTTTTATCTTGGATGACCTCATCTCCATGGCCATGGGACTTTTGTGGGCCCACTATGATATATTATCCACGTCTTTTGTCCATTTTGTTAGCTCCCATTAGGGGATGTGGCCAGAATCGAAGTGAACTGCACCCTAGTAAACAGTGGGAGTTGAACATAATAGGATCAAGTTGATATTTGTGCTTTCCCTTTATCTGTTTCTTTCTGTGTGAACTTATAAGTTGGATGGCAAATAAACATAATAGTAGCCCTAGGAAGGTTTCAATGGTGGATATTGTCCCTAACTATTTATGTGGTGTGGTCAACTTGAATTTTAGATATGCTTCAACTATGGGTTCTTGACCTAAAATGAGCTGGCAAAGCAAATAAACAGCTTGGATCGTGGTGCCCCGCAGTGTATGGTCACCACAAAGGTCTGTGGTGGTAGGGTCATCACGCAATCCACCTCCTTTATCTTCAGGCCAAGAGATGCAAATAGTATGGCCCACCTAAATGTGTGTTAGGCATGTCGGCTTGTGTGTTTCACTCTTTAAGAGGCACCATTAAGGCAAAAACTGTTTTTTTTTTCAAGTGAACCATGATATAAAAGTAAACCAAGAGCTAGAACCTTTTCTTTTTTTTCTAGCCATCTATTTGTCCCCTGCAATATGGGGGCTGGACCAATGCCTCATTGACATGTGTACTTGTGGATAGACATCTCTCCACATGTGGTAGCCACAACAAGGGTTGTTGATGGGCTTGACCCACATGGGCATCTGGCCAGGCAAATACCACTGGAGCAAATATTTTAGGCCCAAGATATAGGTTTGGGCTAAAGTATTAAAGCTTGTTTAGTTTCAAGTTGAGCTAGGGCTATCCTACGCCCAACCGCGCCCATATATAGAGGGGAGGTTTCAAGTTCACATGTCCAGCCACTATTGCTTTTTTATCCAACGGCGCACATTTTTTCATTTTTTATTCTTGCGACTCATTCTTGCGACTAAGAGGGGGATTATGAGCTTAGGTCGGATTAGATAATCCTCAGGTCTAGTAAAGATAACTAAAGATGTATATGGGCTCATTTGGATGAGAGTAACCGAAGGAAAGTTGAGGGAACTGGGAGTAAACGGAGGTAAATAGAATTTGAAGTATGTTTGGATAAGAGTAAAATGCATGGAAATGAAATGAAATAGGAGTAAAAATGAAATCATTTCTATTGTGGAAGATTTGGGAGTAAATGGGGTGAATTACCTTTTTGAGCTCTCTTGGAATTTCACATGAGTAAACAAAGGTACCGTTATGCCTATGTCCTCCATACACAGGCAGACTGATGATACTTCGAAATAATTTAATTATTGGCTACAACACTAAAATCATACCAATAGAATGATCCAAACCGTCCAAAGGTTGGCCATCTAAATGGACGGTTGAAAAATGTTCACAAGTTGCTTGTTTGTAGCCCACATGAGGCTCAAAATTTTCTCATTTTTTTGCTAAAGTATATATTTCAATGAGCTTATTACAATCGTTATGTTAAATATCACATATGTACACTAATATGAGATTTTTAAAAATGATTTGGTATATCACATATGTTCCTGTAATATATTGAAAAATTCCATTATATTCTAATTCCTCCCATCCAAAACAAAATATTTGAATTTTAAATGCATTTCATATAATCCCATCTAAATATAATTGAGCAAGTCATTTACTCCCAGTTCATTTAACTCCAATTTCATTTTCAATTCACATCCATTTACTAGCTCTCAAACAAACCCTGTATTTAATCATATAAAAGAAGCCAGCATGGCATACATGCATGAGTTGAACCAAATGATAGTTATTTTCATTTTAAATGAGAAAGGACACATGCATTTAATCAATTAAAGAAAAGCTTGCAAGAACTGCCATATTTTCTCTACTCTCTCTCACATGTATCCTCTTCATATGAGCTATCATTCACACTTCTCTCCATCAACCACACTACTAAAGATGTTCAGATTGGTGTTTCTCGCAACTCTCACTCTCCTTGTCCACCCTCTTATAAACAACTCCATAAAGCCACCTTAAGACCTTAGAAAAAAATGATGAGGTATTTTCATTGGTTTTCATTTTCTCCTTAATACGGGAAGCAATTGTTTGTGTAATGAAATGGTAGGTCCGGACCATTTATCTAGTAGGACCTACGATTTTTTAGGATGGACAATCTAATATAGAGCAGGCCATGGATGATTTCATGGCCTAGATGGACTAAAGGAAGGTCAATCAGAGATGAAAGTAATCCGGACCATCAAAGTTGTAAAACAGTCGTAACTCGCAATCCGAGATGAGTTATGGGACGTAAAATATATAATTTTGTTGGTGTTAGGAGCCCCACAACGGAAGCAATAAAGGCAGGCAAGGAACACACAACAAGAGCAATCACATAAGAAAATCAATACACACAAGAGGCAATCCAATTTTTACGTGGAAAAATCCCTCACAGGTAAAAAAAATTTACTAGTTGTTTAGATGCTTGCAAAATTTAAAATTATAAAAACTTCACATTTGAAACTCCTTTCAAATATACGGTGTTTACAGGTAACTTCTAGCTACGAGTAGGGAGAGATCACCATCCGTAAGCATCTTTTAAAGAATAAAAAAATTAATAATTAGACCCCTAATCAAATTATCTGTAATTTAAAATACAACAAAATGACACAATTATAAAATGCCCCATAATTTATAAAGTGTTTGCAACTTACAGAAGATTTACAGACAATTATGATCATCCAAACAATTACTGTACATTCACTTCTTTTTTGCTTCTTCTTTAAAGATGGGCAACTTTCATTTGTACCAACGACCATAAAACAAAGGAGTTGATATGCCATATGCAGCTCGTGGAAGTGTGATTATTAGCAATGCAAGCACATACAAATTGAACATGTGGCATATGATAACTTTTAAATTAAAATTTTCAAAACTAGAGAACTATAATAGGTGGACCGCAATCATCTACAACACATTTTTTTTTTTCCTTTTGCAGCATAAAAAACACCATAGTTTCATGAGAGTTCTCCACATTGTATATGTATTATGAAGTTTTGTCCATGATGGTAGAGCATAAAATTACCTTAATCCATAACTCAGGCGAATCACACCATTAAAAAGTGGGAAATGAATGATAAGCCTCTGTGTGTGTGTGTGTGTGTGTGTGTGTGTGTGTGTGTGGCCACTATGGCATATTCTTTCTTTAAACGTATGAATTAAGGGAAACGCATGAGTGACATAGATTGCCGGCGATCCTCCTCGCAAGTAGGGCACATCATGATGTTTGTGTTGGAGAGTCTTCAAACCAACGCATGGATTGGGTGCTTAGATCGGTCGGACGACTGGTCTGCCCAGATGCGAGGAGGAAGACTGGACATGTTTTAAGTGCTTAGACCGATCGGCCGACCGATCTACAGTGGGCTCCGACCGGTTGGTGGTGAGGCAGCGTTGGTGATGTTTCTCCCTGGACTGTTTGGTGCAAGGTGAGACCGGTCAGGCGACCGGTCGATTGTGCACGCGGTTCTTGCGCATCACGCGGTAGTGCGTAAGAAGCTTCTATTTTCGGGTTTCCTACTATATATATAGGATGTTTCTAGACTTAGATTGTATCCTAAGGTGTCCGATGTTTCTTATTCGTGTTAGGAAGAGGGGAGAGGTGTGTGTGAGAAAGAACTTGGAGTTTTTTCTATTTATTCCTTGCTTGTGGGCTGTCAATCTCTGTAATCTTCTGTTATTCATAGTGGATTGCTTTGTGACGTGGTTTTTTACTTGTTGAGGGATTTTTTCACGTAAATTTGGAGTCTCTTGCGGTGAATGCTTGTGTGTGGCTTGATTGCATCTTGTGTACTCGTTTAATCTCTAATTGCTCCACACGTTTCGGCTTCCGCTTCTGCTGCCGATTTTCCCAACAAGTGGTATCAGAGATAAAGTTGGAGTATAGTAGATTTTCGGATCTGAGATGAGAAGATGGGATCGGGCGCAAGGTTCGAGTTAGAGAAGTTCTCCGGGAAAGATAACTTTAAGCTATGGAAGGTGAATGTTGAATCATTCCCGGTTCATCAAGGGCTTGATGAAGCTCTTAGAAAGCGACCCGAGATTATGAAAGATGATAAGTGGATGAGGCTCGACAAGAAGGCTAGAACTTCAATCCTGTTAAGCCTTACGGATGATGTTCTCTATCATGTCATGAAGGAGAAGACTGCGGTTAAAACGATGGTGAAGCTAGAGAAGGTTTATGCTAAGAAATCTCTAAAGAACCGCATGTACGTGTTGATGCAGTTGTTCACCTTGAGGATGACTAAGGGAATTGAGGTGGAGGACCACCTGAGTACGTTCAATAGGTTGGTTTGCAAGTTGGTAGAGATCGATGAACGATGAAGGATGAGTATCGAGCATGCATCCTATTGAATTCTCTTCCAGACTCATATGAGTCATTCAGGGACTCTGTGTGCATAGGGAAGGAAACCATAAATGTCGAGACCGTTATCTCAGCCCTTCAGTCAAAGGTGATGAGAAAGAAAAGCATTTGCGTAGCTTCCCGTTATTCCTCTGAGGCACTGGTTACGAGGGGAAGAAATTATGAGCATGAAGGATATTTAAAATCGGGATCTAGGGCTAAGGGCAAAGGGAATGCTAAGGTGAAGTGCTGGAATTATGGACAAAAGGGTCACACGAGAGGGGATTGTTAGAATCCCAAGTTGAAGCAAGAGAGGTATAAAAATTCTTCTGGAGAGGGAGCCAATAATGTAGATGACGGTGGCGATTTATGTAAAGTTCTGACTATATATAGCAAGGGATCTCACGGTAGTGAGTGAATCATAGATTCAAAGGTTTCATGTCACGTATGTCCTGACCGGAGTTCATTCATGACATACAAGGAATATGGTGGTGAATCGGTGTTTGTGGGCAATGGATTCGCTCATAAGGTTGTGGGTATTGGTACTGTGTGCATCAAGATGTTCGATGGGGTCGAACGAGTCCTGAAAGATATGAAGCATGTTCCCAAGATGAAGATGAATATGATTTCTATTGGAGCACTCGAGGCGAAAGGGTGCGTGTTTATCGGCTACGATCATTGTTATGAAGTGATGAAGGGAGCACTCATGTGTATGAATGCACGGAGGTGTGCCCATCTTTACATGTTGATCGGGAGCATAATTCACGGTTGAGCTGCGGGAATGGCAGCGAGATCCACGGTTGCTCATATATGGCAAGTGCCCAAGGGCCACATGAGAAGAGCGGTAAAGGGCGTGAATTTGCAAGGTTAGGGTTGATGGTGGCACGAGAAGCGGTGAAGCTATGATTGAAGATGAGATGACGTTGCAAGAATGTGTTGTTTCGGCGTTTGAAGCCTTGGTAGAGATTGTTGGAGAGTCTTCAAACTGACGCACGGATCAGGTGCTCGGACTGGTCGGACGACCGGTCTACCCAGATGTAAAGAGGAAGGCTGGACATGTTTTAAGTGCCCAGACCGGTCGGGCAACTGGTCTACAGTGGGCTCCAACCGGTCAGGCGACCGGTCGGTGGTGAGGCAGCATTAGTGATGTTTCTCCTTAGATTGTTTGGTGCAAGGTGTGACCGATCGACTGTGCACGTGGTTTCTTTCGCATTACACAGTAGTGCATAAGAGGTTTTTATTTTCGGGTTTCCTACTATATATGTGGGATGTATCCGGACTTAGATTGTATCCTAAGGTGTCCAAGGTTTCCTATTCGTGTTAAGAAGAGGGGAGAGGTGTGTGTGAGAGAGAACTTGGGGTTTTTTCTGTTTATTCCTTGCTTGTGGGCTGTTAATCTTTGTAATCTTCTGTTATTCATAGTGGATCGCTTTATGCTTTGGCTTTTTACCCGTTGAGGGGTTTTTCCACTTAAATTTGGAGTTTCTTGTGGTGAATGCTTGTGTGTGACTTGATTGCATCTTGTGTACTTGTTTGATCTGGCATTGCTCCACGCGTTTCGGCTTTCGCTTCCGCTGTCGGTTTTCCCAACAGTTTGTGAGCAATCCACCTTATCTATCTGTTTTGCCCACTCATGTTAGGACATGAGCTAAAAAATGAGGTGGATCTAAAACTTAGGTGAGCCAAACATTAGGAAAAAAAAATGGAAAGGAAAATGTCCACTATTGAGATCTTATTAAGTTTCACCTTAATGTTTATGTACCATTTAAACTATTAATAAAGTCATTCCCGTTATGATAATTGAAAATGTAAAATTATTAGCTTGCTACAAAACTTTCATGGCCTTAATAATGTTTCAATGGTGGGCATTCAATCTCCATTGTTGCTTGTAGTGTGGCCCACTCAAGTTTTGGATCCGCCTCATTTTTTATACTGTGTCCTAATGTGAGCTAGCAAAACAAATGGACGGGTGAATCTCTCACAAACATAACGTTACACCTTGCCTAGCTTATAGTAGTAGGAACTTCCTTTAGTTGCCAACAATATGCACCACTCACAAGGATGGAGTGAAGGTAATAAAAAAATTAGCATTCTCATTGGTGTGCCCCATCAAAGTTTTTTTTTTTTATTAAAAGCATTTTTTGCACGTACTGCATCCTTCCACTCATTTACCACTGCATATGCAATTCCAATGGGATTGCAAAGTTGTTGAGGGAGTTTGTAGTGGAAAAGAAGAAATATACTCCCAAATTGCATGGCTCAGATGGTCTCATCTCGAACTCATTGTTTAAATAAATGTTATAACCTAATGGACAAACCAAATTTATGTGCAGAGCATAGTGAGCTCCATATATTGTTTTACCCATGCGAAAAATAGGTGTTGTAAACAATTATAGTCCATCATATTGGCAACATGGTAGCAGAAACCAATTTGATTAAAAATAGAGAAAAAATTATGACGTAGGGAAGAGCATGGAAGGATAATGAGAGGAAGATCACCGTCTCCTTTATGTAATATAAACCTTGAATCCACTAGGGTATTTTCTTGAATCCACAGAAAAAGAGATAAATTCAAATATTTTATTGATGTGTCTAATAATGTCTAATTTTCTAAAAAAATTCATTAATAAATAAAAAATAAACCAGATAAAAGTCCTAATTGTAGTGAAACTCTTATAAAGTTTAATTTCTAAAAATAAAAATTTTAAATAAACTTTTGATAAAAGAGCCCTAATACAATTACAAGTAAGTTTTAAAAAATATGAAAATCTAAAAATAAAGAAATATTATAAAAATCAAAATTATTGAAAATAGTAATTTTTTTTTTTGTTTCTAAAATTCAGTTTTTTTAGTCAGAAGAATGCATTTTCTTGCGAAATGGATAGATTTGTGGGTCGACTGACCCCGAATAACCTGTTCCAGTCAAAATTTATATGTCGTAATTCCTGTAACAATACTTGGATAAAAAGTTATGGCCGATTACCTTTCATACTTCAAATGACATTTCTTCCTATGTGGATTAAATCTCTTCAATTGGGACGTGCTTACGGCCCAATGACATCATGCCCTATGTAGGACTAGGCTCAAATTTGACGAACTACTTGTGCTTTTGTTTAGGCTTTTTTTGGCATAACCATGCTAAAAGTGCATTTGTGCTATGTCATAGGTAAACTTAATACACATGTATTTAGAAATAAATTAGAAATTGCATACTTGGTTTACAAGTAAACCAAATCAAACAATACAATGTGTTGTGTGTAGCATCTTTTGATTATCTAATAGTCTAATTAGTGTCACTTTATTAGATGGTTAAAAAATATCCAAGCATTCAGGAGTCATATGTTAGAACTATCCAGCTAATCTGATTTTGGGCCTCTAAATTCTAAATAGTTAGTTTTGCAATTTAGTCGATTTATGTAAACTTTATACCAAGCGATCAATTTTATGAATGTTTCTGCATTAGGTGGATTGATATTGCCCCGCCTTCCCTCGGCTTTGAACAAACTGGGCTCTTAGGAGCCTACTTTGATTTATGGGTTTATCCATACCATCTATCTATTTTTCCATACCATGTTAGGTTTTAAGCCCAAAAATGAGGGGTTCCAAGGCTTAAGTGGACCACAAGGTGGGGATTAAACTCCCACTAGTAAGACTTCTTGGGAGCTGAAGAAGCTTTAGATCAAGTTGATATTGTTCATCTATGCGACCTCATGACTAAGCTGTAGGGCAAATAAACATTATAATGGGCCCTGAAAAGGTTTCAACCGTGCATGTTGTTATCACCGCTGCTTGGTCCACTTGAACCTTTGGTTTGCCTTTTTTCGGGCTTATGATTCACAACGACATGGATAAATAGATGGACGATGTGGATAAAACCATACATTACGGTGGACAGCCGTAATGTATAGTTTTATCCACACTGACCATTGTGATAAATGGTGGCAGATCGTTGTAATGTATGGTTTTATCCACATTGTCCATCTATTTATCCATGTCATTGCAAGCCTAAAAATGAGGCAGATCCAAGGTTCAAGTGACCAAGAGCCACAACAATTTTGAATGAAGTTGATATTTGTGTTTTCCCCTCAACCATGGTTGTTTTTTCGAAGGTCAGATGGTAATGAAACATTAAGGTGGGTTTAATTTGAAATAATGGCATGTCACATGTATATCTTTTTGGTGCATGAGATTTAACTTCCACGCTCTACTACATTATCAAAGATTTTTTGTGGGCATGGTGTGGATGCTCTTGGCCCACCGTGATGTGTTTTTCTTTACCTGCGCTAGGAACCTAGGTGGGGCCTATTGTGATGTTTGTGAGAAATCTACTTCATCCATCAGTTTTGTGAGCTCGATCGAAGACTTAAGTGGGCTGAAAAAGTAAGAATTGAATGTCTGCAATTGAGATATTCCTCAGGCCACATAAGTTTTGAATTAGGCTAATATTTGCGTTTTCCGTCCATCTTAATAGGAATGACGTTATAAACAATATTGACAGACTATAAACATAGCTGTGGACATAGGGATGTTCCAACAGTTGGAATTTCCCCACTTACCTTTTCCTTTAGCGTGGCCCCACTAATGTTTGCTCTCTTGTCCTAAAATTAGCTCACAAATGGATGGACCTGGTGTATTTCTCACAAACATCACGGTGCCCCACCCAGGTTCCCAGCGCAAAAGCCTCTCAAAGGGAATCAGACCAAACAATGGATTTTGAACGGCCATCATTGAAAATTTTTTGTAGGCCACAAAACTTTTGTATCAAGTTGATATTTGTGTTTCCCTTCGTCCTTTATGAATTTAAGAGCACGTTGGGTGACAAATGAGCATCATCGTGGGCTCCAATAAGGTTTCAACGGTGGATGTCATTGTCTCCAATATTTTCTGTGGTGTGGTCTACTCGAGCTTTGAGTATATTTAATTTTTTGTATCATATCTTAAAACGATCTGAAAACATAAATGGACGGCGTGGATAAAACACATACATCACGGAGAGCCCCACAGAGTACCCACACCACTCTACAGCAAGGTGAGCTCCCCCCTACACTATCTGCGTGCCCATTTTTACAAGAATCCCCTCCCCTTGCGCGAAGCACATGCCGTTGGTCGCAATACACGTACAAGTGGTGTGGCTATAAAGTACTATGGGCCCACTTCCTAGCCTAGCCCACCATCCAACGGATAAGGAAGAATCTAACAAAAAAATAACAAATGAGAAAACTTTGATACTCTGGCAGAGTGTAAGGGTCCATGCGCAGTTACTTACAAATTACACATGTGGCAGACAATTAACTCAAATTAAATTGTCCAATTTATATTTCTCAGTTTAGATATAGCATGAAAAATAAACTGCACTCATTTAGATATCCAACTATTGGATCAGTGGACATTAATGGACGGTTAGAAATTAAAGATATCCAATGGCCCAGCTTCCACAAACAAGTATCTGCAAATCAGAAGCTAGGATTGTTCAACCAATCTGACTTTGGTACCATGACTCAGCCACAGTGGGTCCCACAATTTAGTCGGTTTAACTTGAACAAATATATGGGAAGTGTACAGTTTCTGAGTGCCTGAGTATCAAGTTCCACACGCACCCGAGTATTATATAAATTTTCACATAATAAATTCGCTTATTTTATTTTATTTTCACGTTGGATACGCCTTGGAAGTCCCCGTCCAACTCCAAAAGCAAGAAAAGGCCATCTCGCCGCATTCCCGCCACATGATCCCCCACCATCAGAATCTTACACCGTCAGATCAAACAACGTCTACTGCGAGCCGTTCATCCGATTCCCCAACGTCACTATATCGAATCAGTGACTTTTGCCACTTTAAGCCGGATTCCAAATTCTATCAAATCGAATTTTCTAGAAGTAGGTCCTTGGAAAGCGAGATATTCAGTGGCTGAACCGAGAGTAGCTATTGGAGTCAAGACTCTCCCACGCGCGGCTCACTGGCCGTTAATTCGCTGGGCCACTACAGATCTCAACTGGGGGGCACCTGATGAACGATCAGGATCTCCCAAATAGGAAACACGTTGTAGATGATACTTCAGAGCGGGTACAACACGAAGATGGAAGAGTCACCACTCCATAGTACACATGATGCAGGGTGATTTGTCATTCAGACCGTCCATCTAATAAACTGTACTATGGATCGAACGTGGTTTAAAATATTTAAATTTCTGATGATCATAGCCGTCTGATGATTTCCCTTCAAAGCAACGGTAGAAAACAGAAAGGATCAATGGATTGATATGCATTGCATGACGGTTCAATCTACGTAAATTTTGAAATACACGCCATCAATGGTAGGGCACACTAGATGGACGGTCCCTATATCAGATTGATGAGGGGAAAAAACAAATATCAGATTGATCCAAAACCTCTGCCGCCCCCAAGAATTTTTCAACCGTACAGGTTCAATTCACACTGTTTCCTGTGGTGTGGTCCACTTAATATTTTTATATGCTTCATTTTTTGTGACAAGTCATAAAATTATCTGTTAAAATGGATGAACGGAGTGGATGAAATACAAAAATCACAATGGACCTCTCAGAGTTTACTCAGTACGCAACCCGCTTCCTACAATAAACCATGTAGCGAGGCATGCTACGGAGAGATCGCTCTCCATCTTCAGGTGAATCACTAGGGCTCTCAATGGGTCGGATCTGGATCGGATCCAGTTGTATCCGGCTCTAAGTCCATATATCTATAGACGAATTGGGATCGGATTCGGATCCAACTCGGATCCAAAAGGTGATATCCATATCCAATCCATTTATAAATTGTTAGATCCATTTACGATCCAAAATCCATATAACCACCGGATTTGGGTCGGGTCTAGGTCCAAATCCACCCTATTACAAATCTAAAAACATATATGATATAAAATATATATAATATAATATATTTAATTTAGTAGAAAAATGATGCAAATCCCACTATTTACTATTATATGGTCGACATGGCCTAAAATAATTTGTAAAATGGATGGCCAGCATGAATATAACATATACAGTAAGGTTACAATAAGTCGGATCTTAATCGGATTCGGATCGAACTCGGATATGCTCCTATGAATTCATATCCGGTCAATTTAAGTAATTGGACTTATTTTAAGATCCAAATCCAGTCCATTTAACTAATCAGACCTATTTAAGATCTAAATCTGCATTATACGGATTTGGAGCGAATCGGATCTGGGATCTGACCCGCTCCATTGAGAGCCCTATGAATCAGGTTCCAAAGGCTCTGCCGTTCCAATCTTCTGAAGCAACTCTAGATACAGCGTACTTGATACATGTCCAGATCCCAACCGTACACGTGTCATGCAAGGGGAATCAGAACCGTCCAAATAGCTGGAACCACTGGATATTATTCATGTACTAAAAAAATCAGATCTTATCAGATAATACTGAAGTATGATTACCGGGCATCATTGGTTTGTCTAATTTGGACCGTTAACTGCTCCATTAGATGTCTGCCGATCAAGCGGTTAGCATAGTTATTTCCGGTTATTTAAGTTTTTAACCTATATAAAGTGGGCCCCACTATTTCTTCGGTTTGGATTTGAGTTACATGCCACGTGTATGTCATAATTACATTGAGCCCATACCGCGCATACGATACGACTGCGCTACACAATCCCATCCGTGCCTTAAGAGCACGGGATTTGTAGTGTAATAGCCCTGAGTTGTGGCTAGTTTTACTAAAAGTTCAATTTCTCGTCTAGCTCATCTTTTTGGCCTTTTGACGAGAAATTGAAAATTTACGGTCATAGATGCCCCTTCGAATTGAAAATTTTGGGCGGACATCAAAAGGATGAGTCCAATCATGTAAACGGTTTGGATCATTAAAAACCGTCAGCTCCACTTTGATGTATCTGTTTTTTCCCCGCTTCATGCAAAAACTGGGTAGATCCAAAGCCACCGTGTGGAGATTGATAATTTATTTATTAATTTATTATCATTGAAAACTTCTTGGGACCCACAGCAATGTTTGTTTTACATCCAATCCGTTCATAAGGTCACATAACTCTGGATGAAGGGAAAACGCAAATATCTCCATAACTTCATAGCCCAAGAGGTTTTCAACGGTATGCTTTTAATCCCCACTTTTCCCTGTGGTGTGGTCCTATTGAGCTATGAATCTGCCTAATATTTCTGTTCATTCCCTAAAAGGATATAAAAAAATGGATGGACGGTGTGGATAACACATTCATTATGATGTGGCCCACAAAGCTCTACCATCAGCTACTTTGGTGGTCTAGGGCTAGCGGTCACCGGCCAAACCGTGTCCTGACGTATGGATGCGTCGGGATGTATTGTAGCAAACCTTATGCATCCCGTAAGCCCTACTCGCGCGAGTAGGTATAACAAGTCTCTTGGAAAGGCGAGGGCTATTTAAGTCCGTCCGATCCTGCGTTTCCCTGCGTGCTTCTCCCTCCATCCCTCCTCGTACTCGGAACTTTTTCAGGGAGAGGAAAAAACCCTAGAAACCCTAAAAACCCTAGAAAGAAGACCAGAAGAAGGACAGCAGGGGTGATTGAATTGAAGATCCGAGAATGTCAGGAGCTGCTGGTACCCAGGAAGAAGATAAGAAGCCAGCGGATCAGTCCGCTCATATCAATCTCAAAGTTAAAGGCCAGGTTAGGGTTTTGAAAAAAATCTCTCTCAAGCACTCTCTCATCCTCTCTCTATTCGTATATTTTGATTTTTTTTTTTCAAAAAATCTGGTGTTCTGTCCGATAGTTGATCTGCAATGCGATTTTTGTCTTTGCTGTATTTGATTTCTTTGGTGGAAGTACGCAAATCTTCCATCAGGAGTCTTGCTTGGCACAACGAAGCGTACAACGTGGGTCCGCCTTGTGTTTCACTGTTTGTATGTTGAGCGCTGTTGTTGATTTGGGATTACGCCAAAAAATCTCTACCATTGGGGTTTCTATCCATTTACAGGAGATAGGATCGTCTGATAGGGGAGGTACTAGGACATGTTCCTTCCTTTGAAGGGCCCACCGGATGAATGGCTGAGGTTCCCAAGGGTGGTCCCCCCCACATGTACCATTGTTGGGTTGGACAAGGTAGAATAAAAACCCATATCCTGACTAACCACAAAGAATGGCATTTTTGTTGAGCCTGCAAACCGTGAGACGGGGCTGGCATTTTGGTTATCTGTACCTGTATCCGCTGGATGTATGGGTTGGATTTTCTCGTGAGGTAGATTTTTGGGGTCATGACGAGATCATGGTGGATCCCACTAGAATGCAATATGGCTCAACCTATAAGATAGCTGGCTGAACAAAAACACCCTTTAGTATGGTCAGCATTATATATTTCCTCCCTTTTCTTGCTTCAATTCAATCATCATATGGTTAGACCCTGGCATTGTATTTATGGCTTGGTGGTGGTATGAACTGATTGATGCTTTTGACTTCTGTTGCTTTTGGATATCGGAGATTTGAGTTCTGTATAGATTGTAATTTTGTTAACTTTGCATTGAGATTTGTTTGAATCATATGCGGAAAATGTGATTTTGGCTGGTTCATTTGTATTTTTAGTGTTTGATGCTCCCATCAGAAGGAGCTATTATAGAAAGGAGTTCCATAACGGTAATGGTGGCCGTAACGGCCACTACCGTTACTGTTACGATACGGGCTGTAATGGCTGTTGCGGACCCCATATCGGCTGATACGGCCCTTTTTTATTTTTTGAAAAATACTGTTACAGGACCGTTACTGTCCGATACGGGGCCGCTACGGCCTGTTTTTTCTGTAACGGTCGTTTCGATCCCGTAACGTGTAACGGTCATGACTGTTTCCGTTACGTAGCAGCCGATATGGCCAATACATAACCGTTTTGGGATACCTTGTATTATAGTGATACTAGGTGCTAATGCGTTAGTTATGGTCCTCTGTGTGTGTGTGTGTGTGTGTGTGTGTGTGCGCGCGCGCTGCGTGAAACAATAACTAATTTTTTTAGAAGAGTAAAGAAACCAAAAGTGACACATTGGCTGGCTAAGACACATACATGCTGCTAGCTGCTAGGGATAGTAGAATATTGAAGGATATCAGCTTAGCCTAAACTATGGGAAAGAAATCGCTGACTTCTATTCATAAAAAAACCAAGTGCCAGCTTGCTTTTGAAACTGTCTTCCTCAACTAGACTACATGCGACTTCCCAAAATGGATATGGAATATGGAACACTCCAAACTAATGCATTGGCCACATATCTCCTTCATAATGTCAGCCAACCACCAATGTTATCGTTCCGTTTTCTTTACCTATGGAAGCCCATTCATGAAGCACATTTAGACTAGTAGAGCCCCAAGCAAAGAGAATTGAAAATTCAAAAAATTCAAAGTCCTTGAAGCAGAGGTAAATATTTGGAAACATTTGTCTCTAGCAAGCCATGATTATGTTTCCCTTGCAGTTTCTTATTAGACCCGTCTTCCCCTTACTGGATTGTTGAAATAGTTTCCATTAAAGTTCTATCTTAGGACACCGCTTATTGGTGTAATCCGTCTTTTAATAA
Source organism: Liriodendron chinense (assembly GCA_003013855.2). Classification (NCBI taxonomy): domain Eukaryota; kingdom Viridiplantae; phylum Streptophyta; class Magnoliopsida; order Magnoliales; family Magnoliaceae; genus Liriodendron; species Liriodendron chinense. The sequence continues at coordinate 430,186 of PVNU02003342.1, read as the reverse complement.
TTTCTTCATTCTCAGTTCCCCACCTCAGGATTGTCACCCAATTGAGAATCTGAGATGAAGCAACTCATTTATGATACCATTTATTCCTTGGTGGGGTTTCTCTAGTTTGATGATCCCCCTTAGTTTGGTTAGCCACAATTTGTATGTTGCTTCTTTTTCATTCTATATTCTATTGTTCCTTTAAATAAATGCCCACTACAACAAGATGCTTCTAACTTCAGGAAAGATGCTCTACCAACATTGCGATTGGTACCACAATCTTTATGCCAAAATGGTCGGAGGATTCCCTGAATTGGAAGGAGAAAGGATTGTGTAGAATTAAGTGATTTTCTATGTCTATATATAGATTTACATTTATTGGAAAATTGATGGCCTTTATTTTGCATTTGATCTTTTGAGAGGATTTTATTGGGCACCAATCCTAGTCCTAGATTTAGGCTCTTCATAATCATTGAATATTCTGTTGTTCTTTTAAATAAATGCTTGCTGTAGCAAGATGCTTCTTCCGGCTCCACCAACTTTGCGATTTGTACTCCAATCTTTATGCCAACATGGTTGGAGAATTCCTTGAATTGGAAGGAGAAAGAATAGTGTAGCACTAAGTGATTTACTATGTCTACATGTAAATGATCATGCATCTATTGGAAAATTGATTGCCTTTACACGTATAAAATCTTATTTTTTTGGTGATGAATATTGCTATTGAAACGTGAAATTTAGTATAAAACAAGATTAGGATTTTGCTCTTCTGAATCTTCTCCATGTTTTGTCACCTTGATTTGTGCAAGGTTAGAGCCTTCTCCATTTCTTTGTGTTGCGTGGTTCATGAAAATGAGCCAATAAGTGGTGTTAGAGTTGTGGTGGAAAGCTCTGCTTATTGTTCGATTGATTCAACTTTGTTACGTTGATGTGAATTTAGGTCATCAACGAAATGGTTCAATTAGAATTCCCAAGGTTTTAGGAGAATAATTACAATCATTAGACCATCCAAATGAAGGTCCTCTTCAAATCTTAAGAATCATGGGTTTGGTGAACACCGGCTCGATTGATGTTTGATAGAACATCGAGAGCTACAATGGCGGATGTAGCATGGGATCTCTTGGAGGAGTTACAAATGCATAGATGGATTGAAAAAGTAAGAATCCAGACATTCAAATGGAGAATTCAATGGTTCAAAGATGAGTGATACCGGAACTAGTGCCAATTATTTTAGCAAAGTGGTTTATCTTATGAATCAGTTATGTGCAAATGGAAAAGACATTAGTGATGTAGAATTCATGGAGAAAGTTATATGAATACTCCCACAAAAATCTAAGCGCGTAATATGCGATATTGAGGAAGTGAAAGATGTTTCTACCATCAAAGATCTATTGGGTTCGTTTGAAGCCCATGAATATTGGGGATGCATAAGGTGTTTTAGAGATCTCATGGATTCGTTATAAGCCCATGGTCACTGAGTAAATCGGAGTGTTTCCATTGCTCAATTGTCAATGGTCAGTAATTCTAATCATGGAAGGGGGGAGATCATCAGATAGGTCATGGTTGTGGTCATGATCATGGCAGAGTAAGTGTCACTTAGCAATGAAGTAAAAGATCCTAATCGTTGATAGGTAGGCGATCGAGGTAATACTCAAAAGGTACGACTAATTTTTTGTAGTAGTTGAGAGCTGAAAGTGGATAAAAGCCATGGACAAAGAAATTGGTGTGGGAGTTTACAATCAAATTAATTCAGAAAAATGACATGTCTCTACTATGTATAATACGAGTAACACAATGTATAACACAAGTTGTCAAGGACAATTTTACTCACACAACTTTGGATTTTAAAGGGACATTGGAAGGGATTTTGAATATAACGAGTATTTAGGTATTTTGGATGTCTTAGCGTGCTTTGCAACCTACTGTTCAGATTTTATCCGCTCTGCACCTTGAGCATGGCTGATTTTACCTGTTGGATGGGTAATTTTGCATTTTAAATTTTTGATGCGAGTAGCCCACACATATCCTCTCTGCTCTCACTCGTTCCCACATTGTCTTATATTTGTGTGTGTAGCCCACTTCCATTCCTTCCCAATCTCATGATAACTATCTGATTGTTCTTTACCTTTCCCTCTCCCTCTCCCTCTCTCCCTTCGTATCTCCATTTGCCTTGCATGTGCCATACCCACTAGTGGGAGTTGACTTCTGAAGGGGCTCAAAGAAATTAGCGTAATATGGCTTTACGAGAACAAGTACAATGCAAATGGGTTGAGACAGAGCAAGGCTTGTGGTGAAAGGCTACTAATAGGAACCTAATATTGATTATCATGAGGTTTTTGCTCTTGTTGCGAGAAATAAATTAGTTAGAATGTTGGTTGCTTTAGTGGCACATTCATGGGGAAATCAATAAAATGGATGTGAAATTGGCTTTCTTAAATGGCATTCTCGAATAAGAGGTTTATATCGAGCAACCTGCTAGTTAAGTAAAAAAGGAACATGATCACTTGGTGTATTGACTTGAAAGAGACTTTATTACTTGAAATAAGCTCTGAGAGCTTGGGATACTTGCATTAGCTCATATATTTTTTTGGGATTTTTCTTTATACTTGCCATTTGGTTTATTGGCCAAACAAAGCCTACTTATATAGTTGCAAAATTGGCTAGTTTGACATTGACTCATAGATTGTCAATGAAGAGTGGTGTTAGTAGCTAAAAAGACATTAGTTGAAAGAGCATTTGATTATTTTTTTTTTTTGAAGGATGCCTTTGATTAGTTGAAAGAGCCTTTGACATTAATTTTTTTTGTAGCCTTCTGCGCACTATTTGGCCTTTTCCCGAACGAAAATGCCCCTTTGCACAGTTGCCCCCTCGTACGGCGGTAGTGTAATGCCGAAGTCGAGATGGCTTTCTGCGCATGGGGTCGTGGGCCCACCAAATCAACGGTTGGGCCCACCCCTAAGCCGATTTGACCTGTTCACTTGTCGCGAACCTACACAAGGGTCATTTCAAACTTTTTTTTGAACCTACTTGTGGCTCACAACTGTGCATTGATTTGGATTATTTCCACTTTTGTCGTCCATCTGCGATGAGTTCTGCCCTCAAATATCATCTGATGGCCTAAAATCTTAGGTGGACCACACCATAAGAAACAATCATGATTGAATCCCTACCATTAAAAATTTCGTGGATTCCACCGGAATGTTTATTTGCCATCCAACCTGTTGATAAGGTCACAAAAACCTAAATGAAGAGACCATACAAATATCATCTTGATCTGAAGCTTTTGTGGCCCGCAAGAAGTTTTTAATGATCAATTACCACTGTTTCTTGTACTACGGTTCATCTGGGATTTGGATTTGCTTCATTTTTTTGGATCAGGCACTAAAATGAGCTTTTCAATACGGATGGACGACGTGGATTTAGTCACATACATCGCGATGGCCCTACAATCCTTAAAGCATCTCTTTTCGGAAAATCTTACGTCACGTGATTGGAGGACATTTTCCTTTGAATACAAGCTGTTGGCTAATATTTCCTTATGGAAACCACCCATATTGAAAACAAAGAAGAAATGAGGATGGAAGAAAGAGGCCAAAAAAGGCATTTCCCACCCAAGGCACCCACTTGAGGAACCCACTGCTCGTGTTTTGCGGGGCCCACTGGATAGTCTTGGAGGGGATACAAGCCATCCACATGAAAGGGGTTATAATTTCTGGCCATTGGATGAAATTTGAGGGTAGAAATCATCGAGAATGGACCACAACGGTGGGAACAGTTCGAATTAACGCACTTATAGGTTCAAATTTTGTTTTGAAATGATCCTCTCGTGGGTTCGTGGCTATCTGAATAAAGTGAATGGTTTAGATTGGCCGAGGAGTGGCCCCCAAATATTGATTTGGTGAGGCCTATGCCCCCATGCGGGGAAGGCCCTTTCAATTTTTGCGCCACGCTACTACCGTACAAGGGGTGGTGGTCGTGCAGAGGGGTATTTTCGTTTGGGGAAAAGGCTAAACAGTGCCCAGAAGGTTATAAAAAAGAAGCTTTTGACACAGGCTAACGTCATAATGACGTCACTAATCAAAGGCTCTTTCAACTAATATCCCAAAAAGGACACGATCACTTGGTGTATCGACTTGAAAGAGACCTCATGGCATGAAATAAGCTCCGAGAGCTTGGTATACTTGCATTGGCTTATATATTTATCGGGATTTTTCTTTATACTCACCTGCCATTTGGTTTATTGGCCAAACAAAGTCTACTTTTAAAATGTTTATAAAAATGCTTATCTTTTAGATATATAGTCGAAAAATCGGCTACGTTGACATTGACTCATAGATTGTTGATGAAGAGTGCGTTAGCACCTCAAAAGACAAATTTGCCCCTTCTTTCACATAGTTTTCATTGTTTTACCCCATTGCACTTGGTAGTCATTAAGTTGGGTATGGTAAAGTTCAGTGGGGCCCGCTGGTATGCTCTTACGACTTCCACTCAGTCCATCAATTTTGCAAGTCTATGTAGGGCATGAGCTGAAAAACTAGAAAGATCCAAAATTCAGGTGCGCCACATAGTAGGAAACTGTGAGATTGAGTGCATACAATTGAAACTTCAGCGGGGCCTATCGAAGTTTTGGATGAGGTTGATATTTGAGTTTTAGTTCCATCCTTTTGGGCATTGCCTTATGAATGGGTTGGATGGAACGTAGAGATGATGGTGGGCCCCATAAAACTATCAATGGTTTGCATTTCCATTCGCCATGGTTTCCCATAGGGTGGTCCGCATGAGTTTGTGCTTTTGGCTAGTTTCAGGGATCATGCCCTACCGCGAGTTGGTGAAATTGATGGATGAAGTGGATGTCACAAAGACATTGCATTTGGCCCATGAAGGTATCAGTGGTGGGCGTTTCCATCCCCCACTAATTCTTGTGGGGCGGCCCACTTGAGTTTTCATTCTGCCTCGTTTTTGGGTTCACACCCTATTGTGAGCTTGCAAAACTGATGGATGGATTGGATGTCACTTGAGTTGGCAGAAGTTGCCCCACATAACATAGTGTGTAGGCAATACCCAAAGGTCCAAGTATTAGTGTTTGAGATCTTTCAATTAAGGAAACAATTGGGTCATGGTTCATCAATAGATTTATGGTCTAGATTAATTAACTTTGATCCCATTGTTAGAATTGAACACATGCTTCTTGTGGCCAAACGTCTCATCGTGAATAAAACATGATCAACAATTCTGCGCATTGATATGAAGAAATCTACAATGTGCAGGTGACTCCTAAAAATCAGGCAATAGGAACCTTTGGATAAGTAGCCTAGGAACAACCATTTAGTGAGATAATACATTAGTTGTTTGGAGTGATAGGTCATAGGAGGGGTGTATATAATCATCAATCTGAATAACTTTTGCACAACGCTCCATTGACTGTGAGGTTCGTCTTATCAATGGCTTGGATCATAGAAGCATGAGGACATGATTTGTTTTCTGTGAATGAGGACCTTATAAATCCTCTAGAACTTAACACAACCATTGAAACTTCAACAAAAGGAAAATATGAAAAAAAATGTTTGATTAAGAGTGGCTGGCCATCCAACCAGTAAGAGAATATTGATTGTCTATTGTCCAAGGCATACTCAAGGAAGAAAATAATTGGTACTCTAGTAAAGTTTTGATGGTTGATATGCATGCACTTTGAGATTCCACACTTGGCTTGTACATAACTCGGAGTAAATCATCCTAAGAGGCGGACCTCACTTTAGCTAGGGCAATATGCCAAAAGTTACACTGAAGTGATGCCCTCTTTAACCTCTTGAAGGAGCAGGACAACCATGGGTGTTGCTTTTGCATGTGTTTTTTTTTTTTTTTTTTTTTTGAGAGAGAGGAATGTTGGGCATTGTCAGTGAGCAGCCATGAGAGCTACTATGGCTGCTTGCGGGCAGCAGGAATGAGCCGACAATGAAATAGAGAAAGAGAGAGGGGGCTTGGATGAAGACCAGCTTGCTGTCAGCTTCAGTTGTCTGACCACTGGGAGTGACTTTGCGTAGGTGGAGTGGGGTGGGATGTATAGTTTGGGGGTTTAATTTGGCATTTTGAAAATTCCATTCTAGCTGTCCAATTGCAAGCATTTACTTGACTAACAGTTATATACAAATATTTTAAAAGTCGGCTATCGAAGGTAAGCGGGTATATGGAGAAAACCTTATGTTTTATGATAGTGGAATTCACAAGGGTCTCGTTGAACATGCAATTTATATTAAAAACAATAGTTAGGTGATGTGCTATTGATTTCCTTCAAGCTAATGATTTAACTTTCACCAAGTAATAGTGTTATGATTGAATAGTGGGAATAGTACACACGTAATGCACATGGAGAGCAAGCAATTTGCAAGAAATGGAGAGATGTGGGTATGGCACTTGCAACACACATTGAGATAGACACGGTTTTGGTTGCATAAACAGAGGGTGCGGGCTACATGCAGTGAGGGGAGGGTGTGGGCTATGCATAGAGAGATGAGAGAGGTCATGGGCTTCATGTGTGCGGGTTACTTGCATTAAAAATTTAAAATGATGGAATTGCCTCTGGAGTGGGTAAAATTGGCACCATTCATGAGGCAGAATAAGTAAAATTTGAACTGTCGGTTACTGAGCATGAAGAGACATCCAAATTACCTAAATACCCATACCTCTGTTCAAAATCTCTTCCTATGATTCGTTTAAAACCTAAAGTTCACAACTATTTGAAAGCTAATTGCGGGGAAAAGCAAATGTCTCAGCTACTTGCGTTGTATATAATAGAGATGAGTTTTGGAAAGTGATGGTTTATGAATTTGCAATGTTAGATGTGGGTATCATGACATATTATTTTGGGATCAAGATAAACTAGATTGATCATAGGTTTTTTTTATATGTCAGGGAAATTATGCTCATGAAATTTTAAAAATGGTTCAATTGGAGGAAATCCAAGCAGGTTTACTTGCTTATAGAAAAATTAAGGATAAGAGATTACATTTAGTAGATCCTACATGGTTCAAGTGGTTGGTTGGAGGCATTTGATACTTGATACCTACAATGGTTGGTCATTGTGTATGGTGTTGGGTTATTTGGTTGCTAAGGAAAAAGGAAATACGATACATGGAAGGTACGCTTGATTGGAAAAAAAAAGGTACGCTTGATCGTAATGTTTTTAATTTGTCTTCTCTTGAATGAGGTTCACATACAATGATTGGCAAATAATGGAGGATGTTGGGCTATGTTTTCTTCTTGGAAGTGATGCACTTGCATGTTCTTCAAAGAAGAAAGATTTTGGATTTACTCACATGGTCTTTAAAGAAGCAAGATTTCATCATTCTTAGACAGACCATCTTACTTTGCAATCTGTCATAGGTCAAATCCATGAATTCTAGTTGAAACTGAGCACTCTTAAACATATGGGCTATGTTTTGTGCACATCCTTTCTTGTTGTCTGCTGCTGATTGTTTGCTAGCAGTGATGTTGTGTCAAGAAGGGTTAAGCTGTTCAGGTAGGCTGGAAAAGGGGAGGTGGTCATGCATTTTAACTTAAAACCATCAGGATGTGACTGACAAGGAACAACCTTTTGTTCGAAGTGGTTGGTGGTTCTTTTTTCTTAGTTTCTTTGAAAGGCATCATTTCAATGCCTTAAATCCTACCAAATTCGACTAGGATGCAATGTGGAATGTGGATCCATGAGAGCTCATCACCATAAAACATTGTTTGGTGCACATTGTCCATTACTGACAAACTGCCACTGTATAGTTAGGTGATTCAACTAGGGGCTTAGGTCTATCACCTGGGCTATGGTTGCTGGGGGGCCTGGCTTATATAAGCCTTAGGTTCCGGAAAGAAAATGACATGTGGAGGTATTTTGACTGACCTCGTACCTACTGCATGGTTTGCAATTTGCGCACTAATCTTGTTTTTTTTTTTTTTTTTTTCCTTTAATGTTTGAGATGTAGGATGGGAATGAGGTGTTTTTCAGGATCAAGCGCAGCACCCAGCTGCGGAAGCTCATGAATGCTTACTGTGACCGACAGTCAGTGGACTTCAACTCCATTGCATTCTTATTTGATGGACGTCGCCTGCGTGGAGAGCAGACCCCAGATGAAGTAAATCTTCTCCTCTTCAAGAGTATTATCTGCTGTTGTACAGATAACTTTATCAATAATAGCATGGATATAGTGCAGGTCTAGCGGACATTAAATGGTATCATCCTTGTAACACAGATTGATGAATGTGGCAACCAAAATCCATACCGACTGATTGGTAGGCTGCTGTATGGATGAGCCAACCATGGATATGCAGTATGTCTTTTTAAAACCATTTGATAAGCTGTTTTTTTTCCCTCATTTCTTTTCTTGACTGCTGCTTTAGCCTCCATTGGCATTCCAATCATCGCAACAGATCAGATAATGTCTCATCTAGTGTGGGAAGTCTGCTAACTGGATGGTCCAGATCCATTGCCAAAGTGCACCAATTGAGGGTTGGTAGGTTGGTACCATTTACTAGACTGCCCTTGAACCTGAAAGACTAGTAGGTTCTACTCCCATGCTCTGATTTTCTGCCTTGTCTGCTTTTTTGTAATTTTGATTTATACGTGTTGCATGGACACAGCTTGAAATGGAGGATGGGGATGAGATTGACGCCATGCTGCATCAAACCGGTGGCGGCCATGGAAGTGTAGTAGGTTGAGATGGATTGCGCATGCAAAGGAAGAAACTGTAGAGAAAAGGAGGAGAAACTTTGCCCTAATTAGTCTCCGCTTTCTGTTTTCCTAGGACTTGCCTCTGTATAGAAGGATTTGCTGAAGACTGATATATAAAATACTGAAATCGCGGTTGCTTTTTTTTCTTTTGAAAAGCAGTTATGTATGGTCATGGTAAATGGGTATGTTATCTCCTTCTCGAGGAACCGCTCTTCACCCTTCATACAGAATGGTGTGGGTGTGATTGTTTTCCGTTTTTTTGGGGGTGATATATGGTTTTAGGCAACTTCTTAGCTGTTGGAAACCTAATTAGATGTTCATGTTTATTTTAAATACTTTTGTTTTGACATGGTATATAGTATGGAGCTTTACTATGCCCACGTGCCTGTGCGATAAACCCTATTCACATGCCGCACATGTGGCGGCATGTCATGATAGGTCCAAGATCCAATCCATCCATCCATCAGAATTGCACCACTATATCCATGCCATAGGCTAAGAATCAGGTTGATCCAACTGGTCAGGTGGCCGTAGTTTGCTGCAAACAATTGTACTGTTCTGAAAAAAACATGGCTGAAGTTTTCTAACCCTTTAGGCCTATTTCCAGATGATTTGGGCAAGTCTGGAAGCCATGATGATGACCGGATTGTAGGGTTGCCATTGAATATGGAATGTGGAAGTGCATCAAGGGTGTTGGTTTTTTTCTTTCATTCTCTATCAATTTCTTTACTAAGTTGGTTATGGATAAAAGAGATTTAGGTGATTTTGTGATATGCAGAATTTGGCTGTCTTGACTGGCGTTCACCTTAGGTCATGAGCCCCAAAATGAAGCTGATCCAAATCTCAGGTGAAGCCATCACAAAAACTTCTTAGGGCCCAGTGACCTGGATGAAGGGAAAATGACAAATCCTAAGATGTTTTTTAATGGTTAATCAGCAGGCGTCATCCACCTGATATTTGGATCTGCTTCATTTTTGGGCACAAAATCCTTGGATGAGCTGAAAAAAAATGCATGGAAAGGTACCCCACGGTTGAGAGCGGATTAGGTGCGGCCCTTACCGTGAATTACAATGGGGCCCACCTTGATGTATGTATCCTGTATCCACACCATCCATCCATTTTTTCGGATCAGTTTAGGGCATTATACAAAAATTGAAGCAGATCTAATCATCCAGTGGGCTATACCATAAGAAACAGTCGTTATTGACCATTAATGGGACTCGAAAAGTTTTGGATCAAGCCGATATTTGTTTTTTAACTTCATTCAGGCGTATGTGACCTTATCAACAGATTAGATGGTAAATAAACACTACAGAAACATTAATTTTCGCCCTAAGAGGTTTTTAATAGTAGGATGGTCAACCACCACTGTTTCTTATGGTATGGTCCACCTGATAATTGGATCTGATTCATTTTCTGGATAATGCCCTAGAATTATATGGAAAAACGGATGAACGGCATGGATACATAGTAAATACGTCAAGGTGAGCTCCACTGTAACCTCACTGTAACGGCCGCACCGTCTTGCGTGAGGCCGAGGTCTCACCTAATCCGCTCTCCCCACGGTTACCTAATCTGCTCCCGTCGCTGAGGCCCCACACAGCTGGAACATGTGATCATATTCTACAAGGTGCAAAGCGGCACTTGGGCTCAAAGATTGGAACAATTGATAACATGGGCCCGACCGTGGATAGGTCCATGAATCATAAGTCCCCTAGATTGGAAAAATCTCGACCATTGAATAAATGGTTGAAGGAAAAAGCGGTGGTTCGCTACCTTGTACAAACTGTTAAGTACATGTAAAGGGTCCTGATCGTATACAAACTGAGAAGTAAATGTAATAGCGTAAAATACCTATTCAATCGAGCTCTGCTTTCCCTGCCGTGGGAATTTCTCAGGTCTGGTGAGTTTGAGCTAATGAAACAAGTTTCTCATCTCACGACAATCAGTTCGGATCAACAAGCCAATGGCAATCAGGTCTGAGATCCAATGGATATGGACAACAATAAGATCTGCACTCCATTGATGATTAGCATTGGTTGGATTTTTTTATCAACGGACAAATTTTATTTTTATGAGATAGAAAAGAAATAGCCTTCTAAATCTATTTCCATTTCCCAGCTTTTCCTTTAAAAAAAAAAAAAAAAAAAAAAAAAATATCGACATTCATGTCTCCCGGTGGTTATCAAACTTTACTACTATTAAAAAAAAAAAAGTAGCTTATTTGTTGGCATGAGCTAAAAAAGCTACTTACGAGTGTATCCGAACAGGGTCTAAATTTGATTTCCCAACTTTTCCAGTTTTGAAGGATTTCTGTCTACATGTTTAAGTTTTCCTCTATCCAAACACCACTCTTCAGCAAATAAGATTTATATTAGAATATGTATTTTAAATCTTAAAATATGTATTTTCTCCTTTTTCTGTAATGTCTTTGTGAAATCTTTCTTGGATAATAGCTCCTCAACATCAAAATCTAGTGGAAAAATATTTGATAAAAAAACCTCCACAGTCACCACTTCTACGGCACGTTCTTATCATAGAGTAGGACATATTTAAAGAAGATGACGTCACCTAACATAAAATGTTTTTTAAGAGAAGGACAATAGAATCGGCAAGAGAATACCTAAGAAGTATGCATATCATGGAGCATGATGCAAGTTTATCTTGATCGAACTTAAGTAGATGAACAAAATAAGTACAACCAAACATTTTTTAGGATGGAACTGCATTATGAGATAAATTTTGCATCACTATTTTAACCTCTTTATGGTTGCTTGGGTGTTCAATGATTTTATTCTGGCATTGCTAGTGAGTGGAAAAAAAGTCATTTTCCTCCAAGAGGGGAGATTCTTTCGAAAATGCTTCTTTATGTATATTGTGGGGGATTTGAAATGAGAGAAATATGAGATTATTATTATTATTTTTAACACAAGTCACCCCTTTGTCTCCGCTTAGAAGATTCAAGTCATTCCTACGTTTAAGACAGATAGCTTCCTTATATGTCTTTCCTCTTGGGAGTTTTTCATATTTGGGGGAATTTGGTTCCATAAGTGTGAACGTTGCCACTTGGAGCACGCACACAAAGAGTTGCTTTCTGATTTTGGTATTGACTCAAGTGTGATAATTTGTTTATTTGAAGTTGCCACTAGTCAATAAAGCTTAGAATCTATGATCGGATAGAAACGTAGGATCACTTTAGGGCCTGTTTGGTTTACCGATTACAACACCAATATATTGTAATGTGTAGTAAATGAGTAATGATTATCATTACTGCGGTAGTTGGAAGCTAAACCCTGGATAGCGGTCATACACAATACTCTTCTCTCACTCCGCTTCCAAAATGTACTTTCCCGGATTAAATACACCTGAATATGATTTTATCAATATTTATTATATCCACACTGTCCATCCATTTCATAATATCATTTCAGGGCATGTTCCAAAAAAATAATGAGGAAGATTGAAAGCTCAAGTAAACCATATTGCTAGTGTTCAATCCCCATTGCTAGCTGTGGTATGGTCCATTTTCACTTTGAATCTGCCCCATTTTTTGTCTTATTCCATAAAATGATTATGCAAGATGAATAGACTGGTGTTGATATAACATATACATCATGGTGGGGCCCATAATATTATGCCGCATTTACACACTTCCACCATCCATATCTTGCAGTGATTTAGAATGATTACAACGATTTGGCAGTTGACAATATCTAATCACTGGTAAGATGTAATGACGTGAATTTTACACCACATTACTCAGGTAGTCCATGAACCAAACATGGCCTTAAGAATTGAGGGATGAGGAAGATATTTCGACACAAGTGACTCTTGTAGTTAGCTTATGGATAAAGATTATAAATAAGAGTCTTAGTGATGGAAAAAGAAGGGTTTAGGCACCTTTTTTCTAGTCGCACAAATTATAGTCTCTAATTTATGGAGTTTTGGATTTTTTGAGGACGTGAAAAGTTTTAGAAGTGACTATATTTGGGATCCAAGTGAACAAACACTGGAGTAAAAATGAGAAAGAGAAACGTGGTAGAAGCAAGATGCTTGAATGTTGTATGCAAGATGCTAGTACAAACTTGTGGAGACATAAGAGAGAAAAAGAGAAGCCAAACACTCTTATATGAAAAGAGCTAACTGAATATCGCTGATTCTAACTCTACTTCATTCATTGACGAAGTTTTTTGAAATCAACAACCTTCTGTCATAGTAGAGACCTTCCTTGCAAGCTCCTCCAAGTGTACTCCTCATCGACAGAGAACTCTCTTTCTCTCGAATTCACTTCTCTCTCTTTCTCACACTGATCACTTTAACCTCTTTCGGTTATAAGGAGCCATGAAAAATGAGGAAAATTACTTGCACTTTTATAGACTAGACCAGCAGCAATTGAATTTTTGCTGGTGATGACATGGTGAAAATTTGCATTTTTCGAGGCCATTTGGGTGATAATAGCTGCTTTGGGAGATAAGTAGACTTATTACCTAGCGAGAATCGGGTCCGTTGGTACTTATTCAGGTTTTTTGAGGTTTGTCATCTCAGCTGCTTCAGGGCTCATCTAACAAATCCGGGAGGTGTCACGTCACCGGCAGGAATCGGTGGATTTTGGCCAATCCGGACTGTTGGCCAGCTCTGGGTAGTTCCAGCTACAATAAGTCTGCCTCTATCCATCCTCCTTTTTTTTTTTTTTTTGCTCTTTGTATTTGAGATTACCATCTCTTTGTTTCTCTTGTTTCCATTTTCATTTCTTTTTGGCAATAATATTTTCAGCTTCCATTAAAAAAAAAGCACTATAGGTCATTCCATCACTCCAAGAATCTAATCATACTTAAGGTGACCCTAGCTTCTATTCTCCTTCATTGCACTAATGAAGCTGAAGACATCCTATCTCATTCTAGTTCAGCTCAAAGAATCCCACTCTGCCCAAAATTCAGCATGTTCATGAACTTAATGAGAGCCATTACCTATTATGACCAAGTAGTCATAACCATCCACCATCCAACATGGACTAAGAAATAATAAAAAGAATTCACCTTAAAATGGCAGCATTGTACACCCGCATATTTTCCAATGAAATTCTTGAAATTTTATTAATGTATCGCCGTCACGTATATGTTTGTAGATTAACTGCATGTTTTCCAAAGATGGTGCAGACATGACTATTAAGCAGTGTAATATAGGTGAGTAAATCATCAATCATTTACATAGTATTATTTATATGTTTGAAAAATTAAAAATGAAGATTTCAGTATATTGCATATGAACATTTTTTTCTTTTGATGGATTATATGCTTACTCCGCTCCTAATTTATATGATATCCAATATATTGGTACAAAATTAATAAATTATGTTTAACCAATTATTTTAATGTGGGTGTTTTGCTTCTTCTTTTATTTTTTTATTTTTATATTATTAAATTTCAATGAGTCAAATTAGGCAAGTGGAGTTAGTGTAAAATACCCTATTTTTAGTTCTCCTTAGTTTTCTATAGGGTTGATTAACCCAAGCAAGCAACTCTAGATTATGTGGCCACATTTTGAAGTTTTGCTAGATATACTCCATCCACTAGTTATGGTAACTCATGCTTAGATATAAGGCCAACAATAGGAACGATCCAGGACTTGGGTTGGGCACACCAGAGGTAATAGCAGGGATGGGGTTAGGAACCTCTTCAATGCCCACTCGATTGTTTTTATTTTATTCAAATCGTTCATCAAGTGAGCCCGACTAGCATGAAGAGGCATCCAAAACTCAGCCTGACCCAAAACTTAGGTGGGCCAAAGTGATTGAATTTAGAATTTTAGTTGTGATTTGACATTATTGCTTTGGTGAGGACTTTTCCCCCCCTCAGTGAGGCCTACCTCAGTTTTGAATCGAGCTCATTTCTATGATATACGGTTAAAATGAAGTTGCTCAATTGATGGATGGAGTGGATGTCAGACACACATCAAAGTGGGCCTCACAGAGCTCGTATGACCATTGTAGAGAATTTGGATCGGGCGATTCCAATACCCCATGCTATTTACTTACAGCAGATTTGTGTTAGCTTTGCCCCATAAAAAAAAAAAAGTGGTGAATCTTTAAGCATTCACATGTCATTGCTGCAAGGATATCCCCAGACCGTCCAAATTGCTGATCCTAGTTCGAACTAAGCATAGCATGAGTTTTCATTGAAAAGATAGTGTAAACCACCTGATTTTCCCTTCTAATTTGGACCATTCACTATTCTACCACCATCAATTTAATATGATTTTAAAGAGGTTCTCTATCCACAACTGAACCTGCAACTTGGATGGTCCCGATAGTTGTACATCAAGGTGACATGTGAGGAAAGTGGGGATGAGTCACCACCATCTGTATATATGTGGTGCAAAACTAAAACTAATATAGGCACACATGCCAGAGATCCTTTGCAGTCCATTCATCATGTACGGTCTATTGTTAGCATGCCATTCAAATATATATATATATATATATATATATATATATATATATATATATATATATATATATATATAATCATGATTGTACATCATCAAGTGAGCCACACATGTATCTGTTGAATCTGAACCACTGTACTTCTATTCTAGCTGACCATTTTTCTTACAAGTTTGAATTACCTGGTAATCTTACCAACATTACTTTTTTGGTCATGACATGTTGAAGATGTGCTGCAACTAATGAATGGCCTGAATATCACATACACATGCCGTCCATTTAGATATGTAAGGCATGCTCCATCCCTTCACATGGTATGATCGAAAAACCTTTAAATGAGTGAATGCCAATTCCACAGACTCGGGTCCTAACCCATGCTTGGGTGGTCGGCTCACAAGAGTTTCAACACGAGGTCATGGGTTTGAATACTCACCGTGGTAAAATCCCACTATGGTGTGAGTTTATGTGTGTGTGTAAAATTAAAAATAAAATCACACCCCCCTCACCACATGGGTATTTGATGTAGCAAGGAGCTCTCTTGGTCGAGGCATGAGAAGAGTTAGGAAAATGACCTAGAAGTGGGCCCAGAAGAACTCAAAGAAGGCCCCAAAGAAGGGCCAAGATTCATCAAATTCGATGACCAACAGGACTTGACGACTAGTCTCTCGACCAGTCGCCCACTACCCAGGACCGGTCGTCCGATTGGTCGAATTAAGTCCGAAAGCTTGTGCAACACGCTGGACTATCTAGAGCATCCACGATCGGTCGTTTGACCGGTCGGCCCTCAACCACGATCGGTCGGGGACCCCTGGCCGACTGGTCTTCCCTAGTGCAAATTCTGCGCGTAAGTTTTCTATTTTGAACGATTTCTTTCCGTTTTGGTTTGCGTTTGTTTCCCTCTGCAATTAGGACACCTAGGTTACATTTCTAGGGTTTGAATAAAAAATTCCTGTTTGCAGCCTTTTTATTGGTACATGTCATCACGTAGGGTTGCAACCTCATCACACTGACATCATACATTGTGACGCGGACCAATAAAATGGCTGCAAACAAGATTTTAAGATATCTCTATTGCTTTTGCCTTCTACATGATATTCTTACCTACAGAGCCCTGCATTTATCCCTAAATATGGGATGTGTCAGTCTCACATCTTGAAATACTACTGAATGAATTGTGTTACGATGGAATTATACACCAAAGTTCAAAAACCCGAAAACTCGACTCGATGTCCAGATGAGTCCAGTTCACTTGAATACTCGATCAAGTCTGACGTGGCTCGACTTGATAGCTAATAACAAAATTAAGATAATATTGGTAGTATTATATGTTCTTAATCAGTGAAATAATATATATACAAAGTAAATAGTATAATAACACCACTGTTTTATTAAAAAATGTTTCACTGGCGAGTAACTTGTCTCGAGTCATTATGAGTCACGAGTCACTCAACTGAGTCCTGCAAATCGGTGAGTTTGTACAAAACTCGATCGAGTCAGACTCAATAGCAAGTTGGTCGCTAACTCAGCTTGATTCCTTCTCATAAACAAATGCAGTCAATAAATAGGAAATTTTACAAAATACTACCTTATCAATACGGTATTTATATCCCAGTACGTTTTCAGAAAGGTTTTAAAGAAGCTACCATATCAGTTAACGTCATCATCGCCGGAGTGCCTTCCATTAGATTTTTAAGGGAAGTTGGGTTGGGCTGTGCCAGCGAGGGTCGACAGCTCAGGTGGGATCCCACTATGATGTTTATGTGAAATCCACATTGACCACCAGGTTCTTCAACCCATTTTAGACCTAGGGCACAAAATCAACTCCATCCACTGACTCAGGTGGACCACATCACCTTGCCACACCGTTTACCTTAGTGTGGTCCACCTGAATCACAGATAGGTATGATTTTAGTCCCTAAGCATAAAGTTTGGTGTGGAATCCACTGGTTGGAGTGGATTTCATGTATCATCATGGTGGGCTTGTAAAAATCAAGGGTGGATGTCTCTCTCCCAAATTCTTTAATATTGCCTACCTCAATCACATGTAAGTCTGATTTGTTGTCCTGGGCCTAACATGAGATTAAGTCTAATGGTCAGAGTGGATCTCACATACACATTTAGGTGGGCCCTGTCAAAAATCAAGGGTGGGTGTACGGTCAATTTTTTTTTTTTTTTCAATACATCAATTGAAATTTAGGAACGGGAGAGATGGTCGGCCACCATTGGTTTTTCAAGGGGCCTCCCATAATGTATATGTGAAATCTACTTTGATCTTATGTTAGGCCTAGGGCTAATAAATGAGGCTGATCGGGTCGGTCCCACCAAAGGAAACAACGACCACCCTTGATTTTTATAGGTCCCACAATAATGATTATATAAAATTCAATCCAACAATTAGATGTCACACCAAAATTTAGGACCGGGACCCAAAGTTAGACCTATCTGTGATTTAGTTGGGCCACTCCAACGGAAACAATTTAGAGGGTAAACATTGCCATGTATACTATACGGTTTTCAATCTAGTGGTCCACCTGAGTCATTGATGGGGAAGATTTTTGCGGAATGGGACTAAAACAGGGTGACACACAGTGTAGTCGGTGTGGATTTCACAAAAACATCACGGTGGGATCCCACCTGAGCCGGCGACCCCTTGCTCTCAATGACCCATCCCAACCTCTGTTACATCTCTTAACAAAAGGTACTCCAATCATGATTACATTAATTAATTGGGTAGTTTGTTGAAATTCTTTCTGAAGAAGGTATCAGGATGTAAATAACGTATTAATGAAGTAGTACTTTGTAAAATTCCTTAATAAATAAAAAAAACTAATAAAAACGATACTACGTAACAAATAGTAAGAGCTAGTAAACCAACCATCTATGAGACTCCGGGTCTATGCTAACCCCTCATAGTGCAATGAGTTATAGTGCATTGGGTTGCATCTAGGCACATAGACAACCCAATCAATCAACATGGGCAATCCATTAAGTTTTTGGCCCATGTTTCATGGGCCACCACACATAGATCACACTAACCAAATGATTACATCCATCCAATATCATCCTTCTATTTTTACCATCTGTTTTCAAACCCATGGACGAAATGATTAGTTCATTTGATAGAGGTGATTTTATGAAATCAAAAGCAATTCGAGCTGTGCGCCACCCAATGGAAGGTCTGGATTGATGACTGGGCCAATCTTTATAAATGTTGTGGCCCATGAATTAGATTGTTAGAATTATCATAGTGTGATAAAAAAAATTAATTGATCAGACCATCTATATACCCAAAATGCAACTCAATAGCTGAAATAAACATGAGACCATTCCTGTACATGCCCTTGTGTTTGGGTACCTTCAGTTGCATGATCCTTCTAGCCAGGTGCCACTCCGGCTTCCAGTAGCAAGTCGGACTTTCCGTTCACTCTAATCTTTTGGAGGCTGTTTGGGTGGGAGTAAATGGAGGTAAATTGGGGAATAGAGAGTAAATGGAGGCAAATGGCATTTAAGATATGTTTGGATGGAGGTAAATGCATGGGAATATGTAGAAAATTTTCAATGCATTCCAATTCCTCCCATTTACTCCCATCCAAAAACAATATTTGGATTTCAAATGCATTTAGTTTACTCCCATCCAGACACAACTGAGTAAGCCATTAACTCCCATCCAAACAAGCTGTTTTCTTCATGCTTTTTGACCCATACATGGAATTTTGAGTGAAATTATTCGAAATTTTGAACAGTAACCGATTTGTCTAGACTAAATTGGACCACCAAACATGGGCATTTTTTGAAAATTTTAACAAGACTTGAGACTGGAATTTCCAACACTGGCACTAGAGGTGGCGATGGGTTGGGTCGGGTTCAAGTCGGGTCGTTTCCACCTCAACCCTAACCCGACCCAAATTGAATTCGGGTCGGATTTTCTCAACCCTTAACCAATCCAAATTAAATCGGGTCAGGGTCGGGTTGACCCACATTTTAATGATCAACTGACTAATTTGTAGATTAAACTAAATGCATATGACACTAGCATTCAATTGAAAACCAAACTATCTATGTTTAATAGGGGAACTTTTCATGAGGTTGAGCTGTGTGGGCCCCACCATGATGTGTGTCAAACATCTACCCCATCAGTCAAATGCACCATTTCATGGTGGGCCACGGGCTTAAAAGTCACATCAATCTGTGACTTAGATGGGCCACACCACAAACAAAAGTTGAGAGGGGTAATCTGCCCATTAAAACCTTCATGTTCGTTTATTCATTTATTTGGCCCAGTAAGACGTGGTTCATAAATCCAGGCCATCCATTGTATGTGTCCCACTTGGATGAGGGGTCGGGCCAAGTTTCAGCTTCATACAAAACTCAGGTGGGCCCCACAAAGTTCTTTTAGATGTTTTAGGCATGTCTTCATATGGTTTTAGATGGTATGGCCCCACCCGAGTTCCGTATATGGCTGATTTTTGGGATATCCCATGACCTAAAGGAGACCCTATCAAATGCATGGTGTTGATGTCTGACATGTGGGGCCCACATAGGTCTTCCCATGAGGTCCGACCTCATAGTACCACTTCCCTATGTATATATAAACCGAGGCTTTTTTATATAGAGTATTTCCATTGCGTAAATTTGGAAGAGAAAAATAAATGAATAGATTTGAGTGTAGATTTAAATCATACATCTCTAAGCATCAACGTAGTTAGGGTAATGGGATAATGCTTTAGACACATCGTTAAGGTTTATTGAACTGACAGACATGTGGACCGTTCTCAACAATGTGTGTGAGAGAAAAAAAAACAATGTATTATTTAACTAATAAGAAAAGCAATATATATAGTCTTAGGGCCCACCGTAATGTTTATTAAATTGACAGACATGTGGACTGTTTCCAGCTAGTTGTGTGAGAAAAAAAAATGTATTATTTAACTTACAAGATAATTAATATATAATAGTCTACTTAATCCCTATATGATTCGGTCGGGTCAGGTTGGGTCACCTTTAACCCTAACCTGACCCATAAAAATCTGGGTCGGGTCAGGTCAACCCAAAAATTGAATTCGGGTCAAATTTTCCAACTCTAAACTAGAAAAATTTGGTCGGGTCGGGTTGGGTTGAATTTTGCCAGGTCTAACTGGCACATAAATCCAGCAACTGGAGTCATGTCCCGATGGAAATTTTGAAATTCAATCCCAGAAAAAAGATCTCTAGCTATTATATGTAAATACCCAGAAGCAATAACCGAACATCCAGCAACCAATCCTATCGTTAGATGCGATTTTAAGGATTTAAGAATGAACTTCACCAATCAATAAGACTACATGCATACTAGATCCACAAGCAGCAGTAGCACTGATATGAATGAGAGAAGTTCACAAGTTGAATCCAATATCATGGATCAATAACCCAAAATCCTGATGTATTTAAATTGAAAAAATAAAAATAAAAACTACAGCTGTATTACCATATGGCCGAAAACAAGCTTATGTCAGTAACACGCATCATAACATTGATTGGTTCCTCTTCCTCTTGAAACTCTTCTACCAGTTCCAAGCCGAATTGTAAATTCCTTGTAGATGGAGCAAATTGGCCTTTTTCTCCACAGTTGAAACATGAGTTATTCATTCTGCATTGGCTGATTATAATATCCATTTTGCTCTTGCTGATTGCGATTGCCTTGCTTTTCAGATCATTACTTCATTGTGCGAATCATTTAGGAGTCATTTGGATGCCTGTAAAATCCTTCAGTTATACAGGGATTACAACTAATCGGATTGCAAGGAGCTATTCATATGCCTACATTTGCATGTAAAGGCTTTACATGTTGTAAACATATGACAGCTTTTAGTTGTAATCTGAAATCTTACAAAAAGCCAGATTACAGAAAATTCTTTACAACTAGAAAAACATTATACATAATAAAACGCAATAGTTGATAAACACTTATGTGTAGGGTCCACCATAATGTGTAGGGTTTATCTAATCTGTCCATCATGTGCTTCCCTAAATGCTCTCCTATGGCCCCAAAAAAAGTTTCATTGATTGCCAAATAGACCACATGAGAGGAAAGGATGGGACGTTCACAATTAAAACTTCCAAATTGCATTTGGAGCCCACTATGATGAATGAAAGACATTGAATTTATCTAGCACGTGCAAGCTTTGATACTCTCCTAGGGCTCCAATCGACGCATGCTCTTTGGTGTGAATGCCTACTTTATATATTGTAAACACTTTATGATAAACACAATCTATTTACCTTAAATAGATTACCACTTAAAAGCCTAATTGAATAACACGTAAACAATTTACATAGGAAACTCCAAACAACTTAAAACTTTATAGGCATCCAAGTAACCCCTTATTGCCGGCATTAGTTGCCACATTTTTACCCCCTTTCTTTGGCTGAATAATAGATGCTTGTATTAATATAAAAGGAAAGGGTACAATTGCAATCCATCGAGGCAATAGGTTAGGAGTACCCTATACAAAGAGAACAACTTTTGCGGGAAGATCTGCAATTCAATTAGCATCCTTGGGCACAGAATAAGGAAAGAAAAAAGGCTCGAGTCTGTAATTTTAAGCCACGATGATGGAGTGGGCTGACCAATATTGTGGAATGCTTTGGGATCTAGCTTTCCAAAGAAGTCTTTGATCTATGCAACTCTTCATAGAACCCACTGTTCGTTTGGTAGATGGATGTTCTTTTGGGAACCCGAGTCCAGCAGGTATTGGGGGAATCTGCCGGGATTGATTCCCAAGGGGCCATTGTTTTGCAGTTTGCCGGACCCCTTGGCCATCAAGATTCAAATTTTGCAGAGGTTGCAGCTCTGCCTAGAGCTATAAAGCTTGGCATTCAATTCCAACTGTCTCCGGCCACGGTAGAAGGCGGCTTCAAGAGTGCAGTGCCTTGGGCCAAAGGCGGTCCATACCTGTGGAGGCTCACAGATATTATTGAGGACATCAGAGCTTTATGCAATGCTCAAGCCCATCTCCTCATGAGGAGGCTGATAATTTGGCCATTTGACCAGCCTCCAGATTTTTGGGAATCATGTTTGATTTTCTGGTTGTTGGGTGTCCTGTTATGGGTTTCAGTAGACTTAATTGTGCAGGGCATCCTTATCCTAGTCGTATGACATCCATACCGCAGCAGTGTTTTTATTTTTATTTTTTATTTTTAGCCCATTTGGACTTTTTGGACCATACCCAAATGTAGCATATGGAGTTGGGGTGCATTATGGGCAAGTCGACGATGATGATGTTGGGCCGGCATATATCTCCATGGGGATTTGATTCGACTTTCGAGCTGAATAATTTCACCAAGATATGTACTTGACATTCTCAGTGTGTACCATGTACTTGATACTGCATCTTTGTGTCTACATGGTACTTGATAGCTGATATCCATTTCATCATCATTACTATGGATTTAAATTGAATGTGATTGGGAAATGTAGATTTAAATTGCATGTCGAATGTGTTACAGGGTTTTATAACATTTTGGATTGTTTATAAATTTTCAGAATTTTTTAAGTTAAAAAATTAAAAATTTGGGGTGTATCAGCACAATGTATTGAAGATAAGTGTAAACTATATTGCATTTGGAATATGTATTCTAGGACTTACCTTTTCTGTTTTGGAAATTTTTAGTATTTTTCAGTATTTTTTTTTCTTTTAAAAAAAATTGCGGTTTACCGGCCGGCAATACATCCCAGCACCAGTGGAGGATCTGGAGACTGACTCCATGACACCAAGGTTATTGTATTGTTGGATTATCATCATTCTCTCATGTGTTGATTGAATATGAGAACTTCAAGGAAGCCATCTCTGCCAAGCTGGATGATCAGGACTCTGAATGGTGAACTGATAGTGGGTCAGTGTAACTTCACCTGCTGACAAGTATGAGACCCATAAACCATAAGATTCTACAAGATTCAAAAGACCCTTCCAGCCCACAAGTTGGAAACAGAATCAAGACCTCTAAGCTGAATTCATCCATATGTGGGGATCGCCCAATAGCCCAGCTGGTAGACGCCTGGGCGTTTCAACTGCTGGTCTTGGGTTTGAAACCCACTAACCCCACCCGTGGGTGGGAGCATCGTGTGACTGACTGGGGTGGGTGCGTTGTGCATCTAACAGGGTGTGTGTGTTGCATTACTAACCAAAAAAAAAAAAAAAACGGTGGGAGCATCGTGTGACTGACATGGGGGGGGTGCGTTGTGCATCTAACATGGTGTGTGCGTTGCATTACTAACCAAAAAAATAAAATTCATCCATACACTTCCAGGTTGGCGCAATTTGTTAACAATAATAATATTATTATTTTCGGGAAGACAACTATATGGATCCTAATAAATCCCTTTTATCAGCTATCTTTCAGCATGAGCTTACATAGATACTTGTTTTCTGTGCCTAAACTCATCAGTCCAACATATTCCAAGACACTCCCTCCTCACCCTTGGGTTGTTTGTGGCAATTACCACTCTCAATCTAACTCTGCATTGGCATGTTCCTGGATCAAAATTAAGTCCACACCAACATATTATTTTCTGCATTTCAACACCCAAAGCAGATATTTGTCTACCTTAGAACAGAAATGAATGCTACTGGCAATTGCAACTGCCGCTGCATGCATCGATGCTTTATTCTGAACACCTGAAGCATCCATGTTAAGGACTTTGTCGTCTCAACACTCCCTTTTAAAATAAGGGAGTAGCTTTTATAGTTGGCTCTGAAAGACATTTATTGTTCAAAATGGATTGTTATTGCTATTCACTATCTATATTTATTTCATAGTTGATACTTCATAACAAAACACATGGGTTCGGGGAAGGGATTCCCAAATATTGGGTTATCTATTGTTCACTTATCCCAAAATAAAGGATCAGTAAATCAAATGATAGATAGTAAATGGTCCATCCAAGTGTTTCAGTCAGTGGAGCTACTCTCAGGACAAATTTTTAAAGTTCTTGGAGAGCATGTTGGTAATTTAGCTGGCGAGGAGCCGTGGTGGTGCCTCCCAGATCCCATGAGTAAATAGAAAGTTGGATCTCAACTAAACCCCTCCATCTATCCTTCTGCAGTTTCATCACAAATACCCCTTTGGTTCCACATCCCTATCACGCGTTCGGTTGCATTTTGTCCATATAAGGCATACAGCTCTAGTTTCTGGTTGGGCTGAAAGGTTCTTTTATTCCCCCCAGTTTTGTTAAATAGGAAAGAAAGGTGCATGATCTAGACAGATTACTTTCAAATAAATTAAGAAAATTTTAGATTCATTCCAAAGAAATATAATAAAGAAGACAAAGAAAAAAGATTAATCCAAAAAGGAAAGAGTAATCAAATCCAATTCTCTCGATATGTTCCTAAAAAAATCCACTCCCAATAGCAGACCCAGCATTAGACTATTTGTGCCTTCACCTGATGAAAACCGGTTTGGCCAGGACACAGTTGGAAAGAACTGCTCAAAATGTGTGACTAGCACCAAAAGAAAATAAAAATGCATCGTTGTCACCATAACTGAAATCTGGAAGCTTTAGTGTAGATATCATCTCTATAGGTTTTGATGAAAAGAATTTGCTCTATTCCCTGGTAGATACATGAGAAGGGCTAAATATTTCACATGATACAGTTCTGATAAAATGTGTTTTCCTAGTTAAAAAAATGATCTGCCATTCTAGGTGTAAACCCTCCTTGAGAATGAAACACTGACACTCTGATACAACAGTTCGGGTAAACCTCCCAAAAAATCAAAAGAGAACAAGATGATAAAGTACATTTGTAATGGATGTGCTGATCTCACAATAGTTGCAAACAAACTCAAGCTGGTAACTGGAGCTTCACATTGTTCTTCCAGCTGCAAAACAAGTCATTTTGAAAGGAAAGTAAGGTTCAAACACTGCAGGCAAACATCTTCAAGATTTACAACTTTACTTTGAATTCATTTTCAATAACCATTATCATTTACCTATGGAAGTAATAATAGAAGAAATCAGCATAAAGTAATGTCTGCACAAGCCCTGATATCCAAGCTGCAGCAAAAAATAAAAATGGCCACAGGAAAAAAATGAGAACTGAATAAAGAAAAATAAACTGAAAGAGGTGAGAGGAAACAATGGAAAATCAGAGGCTTGTCATACTTATCCAATGAACATAGTGTGGCTCGGTGAAGTAGCGATAAATCCAGTTGAGAATGTATAATGCTCGGTACGCACTGCATTAAGGAATCCTATTGATTAAATATGAGAATTTTTATTTCAACCAAGAATCTGGACTTTGAGAAGATAAAGCGAATTTGCATTTATGTGGGAAGACAATAAATATGAGCAAATATTGTCTAGGAAATTCATTGCTGACACTGGAAATATAAAACACTTCTTTTTTACATAAATGCAGTGGACAATGAGAGAATACGAGAGAATACGAGCAAATTTTCGCAATATTGTCTAGGAAATAGGTTTTGTAGAGAAGAATGAAGCTCAAGTCCAACCAAAATGTTGAGTTAAAAGTCAAATAAAATTCCTGACAGTGAATCGTTGACATCTTAAGACACCTCAAAGGGAAAAACAACAATATATTATGCACCCATTGAATGATGAGTGAAGGAATCAATTGACCAACAATGGGAAAGATAATTTTAGTAATGTGTCCCATTTGAATGTTGACTGCATTGTATGACAATGACTTAAGGGGAGATGCTCTCTTTCGCAGTTTTGTGAGGCATTTGGAAGGAGAAAAATCTCAGAATTCATCTTTTGGTTACATTTTTGGCTATGCTTAATCCCAAGTGTTTTTCTTTTCTTTTTTCCTCTCTCTTTTTTGGGAGCCATTTGTTTTAGGGGGGAGCTTTGGTTGTGGTGGGGTGTTTCCTTTGTATTTGATTTTTTTTTAAAAGGTAACATAGGCTCGAACCCATGGCCTTGGTGTTGAAACACACTGTCTACCACTGAACCTTTGTATTTGAATTGATTCCTCATAATCTCTGTTAGCTTTTGCTATGCGGTATCCCCCTCCTTCAATAAAATTGTGTTAGTATTTAAAAAAAAGACCATGATTTGAAATTTAAAATCTAACTTGTTGATTTTAATCAACCTATGTAACAGACTATTACATAGTGCCTGTGGAACATAGCATCTGTGGCAGTTTTATGCTCCAGTTATGCTTCCATTGCCAGTCCCATGCCTGGATAAAAGAGGGCGCCTGTCGCAGTTTTATTCTCCCATTGCCGGTCCCAAGCCCGGATAAAGGAGGAGGTTTGCGTCAGGTTGGCAGCCAGCGTGAAACTTTTACAATAATATGCATGAAAATTTTACCATAATTTTCATTTTTCATTGGGAATCCTGAGAAGAAGATGAGTTGAATTAAAAATCTGTTTCAAGCGGTTAATGCCATTTTATACTTTCACACTTGCTTAAATAGGCAAAACAAACAAGGATTAAGTAATTGTAGTTCACCCTAGAAGTAGAACATATTGTCCAGTCAAGTTGTCGATATTCCTTGTCCTTTGCAACAATATCAGCTGAGGAAGTATGGCAACAGCCTCCAAATACAAGGAGAATGCCCACATCACCTGTTACATTTGTGGGGATAGTTATTAACAGGACAATGAAGCAAAGTTGATAAAAATAGGAACAGAACACAATAAGCTCTTCGAAGGATATCTTTCACATAATATCTTAGGAAATTTGTATATATGCCCCTCATCTTTCTGACATTTATAGAGATCCCACTCAGCCTTTGATATTTGTAGCTGCCTGCGCTGAGGCTTCCCAACAATTGTAAATACCCCCAACCATCAGTTGCTGTAAACAACTGTTAAATTTGAACTGGATTGATGCAACCAAGTGGCCAAACAAGCTAGTTGATTTAAGATCTGACTAATCCAACCGTTTAGATTGTCTTGATTGACGATCTGGACCAGTTGAGTCTGATGATCAGTTGCATGGTAGATTCAGGGCAGCCAATGATTGATTTGGCTAATGGCTGCTTGAGTGATGACTGGTGGTGACATATTTGAGCTGCCCCCAAATTTGGCACAAGATCCTCTAAGATTGGGTGAATGAGAGTATGTTCATTATGATGGAGGCAACACTACAATGATATTACAGATATGGCAAGATGGTGTTAGCAGAGATGGAATTTCACAGTCGATGATGTAGATTCAACCACGTTTGGTTGAATTGGAATGTTCAGATGATGGAGAGCAGAAGCAGAACGGTTTTCCAAAATGGGATTCAGATATGGAATGGGGTTTGAAGATGGCATTTAGGTATGGTTTCCATCGGCAATGGGTTTCCGACGACTAATGAATGGAGATTGATTTCATCTTCTTATTTTTTTGGAAAGGTAACACCTACCAGGGATTGAACCCTGGATTACTTACACACACTGCACTATCTCCGCCAGATCATCTAATGAGCAGAAGACTCGTCTTTGTTCAGATATGCAGATTGGGATCCATCAGAGACAGATTGCAAAGTCAGGCCGATGGGTTGGAAGATGGGGTCAAGGGTGCTGCATTGGCAAGGAAGGGTTTTGCTGCAACAGATCCAGAAAGATGGATGCACAGGCTGATGAATGGTGAGGAACAAAGGCCTGGACTAGGGTTTTGATACCATGATAATTTTAATGACTTCATTGTGGAAAACCCTTGTTATGTTTCATTGAGATTTGAGAATAAACTGAAATATACACAGGAAGAGAGAGTACCTAGAGGGTCAACAAGAAATAGCAGGAAATCAATATAATCCAATATCCACTAATCTCAATATGTGCACACAGGTGTACATATCCTACCATATACATGTAATCCATACAATTGGACACAGCTGTACAACTTATCACATATGCATAAAAAAACTACTCTCTAATAATTTGGTCTTCATTCTCCAACTTAGAAGCCCAAAAATACCACTCCATTTGCCACAAGAAATTCTCCATCTCCTTGGCATCCCCAGTCCCATTGAAGCAAAAGTTGGGGACCTAAGTCTGGTGACTTCTCTTCAAGTTGGCCCACAGTTTACCACGACCTAATCTTAGTACACTAGCTCCTCAATCTCCCCATCACCTCTTGAACCTAGACAATCTATGCTGTGATTTGTGCTTTGAGTACCACCATTGTACTTGCCATATCTTCATCGACCTACTTGAATGCTTCAATATGAATTTATCAGGTTCCCTCCAAGTTCCCCAACTGTTCATCCTCTTCAGCAACGGCAAACTCTTAACCTTTTTTTTTTTTTTTGGGTTAGTACACACACCACAATGTTAGCCACCCCCACTTGGGAATCGATACCAAGACCTCAGTGTTGAAACGAGGTTATCCTTCACTCAGTCTACCACTTGATCTATGGATCGGGGTTTATGGCAAACTCTAACCTGCTAACGCAATCTTCTAATGTAACAAAATCCATGCTCACCTGAGTCATTGGACCGATCCTTTTGTGGTGCTTGAACAGATCACGCCTCTGCTCAACATGCTAAACCACAATCACATGCAATGATGCCATGATGCCCGTAGAACCAACTAGGCTTTGAAATTAACTGTTTAAACGGACTTGCTAATCCCTTGGCTCCCTCACTCGAGTGGCACTCACACAGCGTCCGAAAGCTACTCGGGTCAGCCAAACTCCCACTTGGACCACTAAGAACTTCACCCCAAGGACTTAGAGAACGCAAGAGAACACAAGAGAACACAGAGAGTGAATGAGAAACTTTGTATTGCACAAGAGAAAAGTTTACAACTCCTGTGTAAGTTCCAAATAAGGATTCGTTATATAGACTTACAAATTCTCTAAATGGCTAAGATTGTGCCATGTGGCACTGGCATTCATCTAATGGCCAAGAACTACCAAGAAAACTTCGCACACTTCCACACTTCTCCTAGACACAAAACTAACTAGAGAACACAGGAAGCTTCCACAAAACTCTACACAAATACACCATGTTCTAGACATTTCTAGAATGTTCTACACAACATTACGAAGGCCCTAGGTTTCTCTATACCAGAGTTTTAAATAGTGGTAGTGTGTTGCGTAGTGTTCAACCCTTTGTAGCGTGTAGCGTAAGCTACATGATACTTCTATTTTAAATTTAAAAATAAGAAAAATATGAAAATTAGTAAGAAAAAAAGCAAAAAATATAAAAATGCCTGACAAATGATTCATTTTTTCAAGTATAAGCATGTTCAAGCAAGTTGTTAATTATTATTTCTCAAAAGCTAATCCACATATATAAAGTTATAAAAAAATCAATAATCAAATAATTATCACATCAACACTTTAATTAATAATGTCTAATTGAAACCACAAGTCACAACTCACAAGTATGAAAAAAAATAAAAATCCTAGAGGTTAAGAGGGGTTTCCAAAAACCCTCTTTCAAAACCCTTTTTCTTTTTAGTTTTAAAGGTTTTTTGGTGTGTGAATTTCACCCCAACTTTAATAAAGGATCACCAGTTCACCACCATTTTAAGTAAAAAAGTAAACATAGAAAGGTTTGGTTTTGACTTTACATTTTCAGTTTCTATTTTTTATTTTTTATTTTTATGTTGTGACTTTTACACCATTTAAAAAAACAAAAATTAAAAAATACATTTTTTTGAGAGATAATAAAAATATACATTGTAGCTTATGCTACAAACGCTACACGCTATGTTGTTATAGCGTACGCTACGACCCCTGTAGCGTACGCTACAGGGGATTTACGCTATTTAGATATGCTACATAGCTGCTACGGCTATGCTACCGCTACGCTACAAACGCTATTTGAAACACTGCTCTATACTATTGTGTACAAGCCTCTTTATATGTACAAGTGAAACTAGCAATAGACAAGTTTATGGGTCAACCTCCATGCCCATGACTAAGTTCACAACTAGGTGCATGTTGCACCCTCAGAGCCCTTGCTTTCATGGCAGATCAGAGGTCATGATTTCGAATCTACTCCTCTTGTTAGATTAGTAAAATGTACTTGTTTGTTGTCTCCTACTGATTGGCTCCATTACTGGATGAACTTCCACTATTTATTTGTTACAGATGGAGGCAGTCAATCAGGAAGTACCTCGAGAACGGGCGGCATAATGGGCAACTTGATTTCGGTTGGCAAAATATCTGAGAGCTCTTGCATTTGTATTTAGAATGGCAGTTCTGGTACTCCACATCAAAGCCTGACCAAGAAGCTGGATTGAAAGGACAAGACATGTGATTCTATGGGATGTCATAATTTGGTTCATGTGCTGAAATATGTGGAACACCACTCAAAGGAAACTAAAGGTCCTTCTATCGAGGATTAGATCGTCTCCTCAAACTATTCGATGATGATATCGGCAAAAACTTGACTGATATCATCATGAGAATGCTTCTGCTGCTGCCATCTTCACCTCAACCATGATAGACCCAATCCATGTCCTTGACTGTTGCCTTTGATGTCCTAGCCACAGTTCCCAACGGTAAATCAAAACAACAAGACTGCTAGAAACCCCAAAATAGGCTGGAAAGCAACACCAGAAGCACACATATTCAACGCAGCTATACTAGGGCTCAAGAAACGAACAACACGCTCGTAAGACGAGCTTAGCTGCCCGAAATGAGGATGTTGAGATAGATGGGTGGCATAGCAAGGAAGGATAACATTAGAAATGAATGCATTAGGGGAACTGAGGAGTAGTATTAAATAGGTGATGAGATGAGGGAAAGTAGACTTAGATGGTTTGGCCATGTGCAATGGAAACAAAGAACTGCATCAGTTAGGAGAGAGTTGGCTGAAGGGTATAAAGGGGCAAGGGGAAGACCCAAAAGTATGTGGGTGGAGGTGGTAAGAAAAGACTTGTGGGCTCATGGTTTATGCTGAGGATATCGTCCATGATAGAGTACAATAGCTGAACAGGATTAGTGTAGCTAACCCCAATTAGTTGGGTAAGGCTTAGATGATGATGATGTCAAGAACGATTAGGTGTTCTTCGTCCTAGTTGTACATAGCACTGTTGTTGGACCCTACAGCCCAGTCCATGGAATTTTCATAGTGGATTCTACCTGATGAATGGCCAGGATCTCTAATATGTGTGGCATATGTTATGATTTTTTAACATGTGTGCAATAGGCTTATGTTAGGTACGATCACTCCATTACAAACGTGGGTCATTTCAGAAAGAGAGGGTCATTTGGTCTTTTCCAAGTATCGAGGACATTTCCATTATTACCTTTCCAAAAGAAATGGCATCCAATTCAAATTTAACAGCCATTAAAGGCAATTGATGGCAAAGGGGTATTTACAATTGTCAGGAAATCTCAGTGAAGGCAGCGCAAAAAGTCAAGTCAAAAGGGTGAGAGGGGGCCATAAACAATCTTATTGAACATCTACATGAAAAAAAAAAAAAAGAATAAATAATAAGATTCAATATATCTGCAGGATCATATACTCATGAATAAAGTGAGCACATGCACATACCTCCTTAAAAGTGAATTTCTCATTAATAACTAGGGCCAGAAGTAGACATGGTAATATGAGGAAAAAATGGCGAAACGTGTCTTGTTCTCTATCATAAGATCTACGGACAATCTTGTGGCGCCTCATGTACCAGACAATAGAAAACGAGCTCCCCAAGAAAATTAACTTCATGATGGTATTATACAGTGAGATAAAATCAGTAAAAATATCCAAGTACCGACTAGCAAAAACAAGAGCATAAAGTTCTTGGGTCTTCAAAGAAATGCCTGCACATAATGAAGAATGTAGAAGTTATGCAATGCATCAATATAGCAGGAAATAAATCCAAGTCAGCCACAAAAATTCATAAGGTGAAACTCAAATAGCTGGGACAAGGCAGTGCTATCTGAGGTGGACTCCATGAGATGGTTCAAGGAAAAATCAAGTTTTTTTTTCAGTTAGATCTTGCTATCGGATGTTGAATACAGAAAATAAAACTAGAGGGACTGTTCCAACGGCTTTTCTGTGGCATTATGGTGCCCCTAAGAAGGTGACGGCCTTTGCTTGGTTAGTAGGGAAGAACAAAGTGTTAACGGTTGACAACCTCTGTAAAAGGAAGATGATCCTCCCAAATGTCTGCTTAATGTGTCTAAGAAACACGGAGTTGGTGGATCATTTGATTATTCATTGTGCTTTCGCGTCGAAGGTTTGAGGTCTCTTTCTTCAGTCTACGGGGGTCTTATGGGTGTTCCCAAACTCAATTGAAGAATTTCTGACAGCTTGGCACGGTGGTGGGAGCTTGGCACGGTGGTGGGGAAGGGAAGATAAGAAAAAAGGTGTGGAAATTAAGCTTGCTAGCGATTCTTTGGGCTTTATGGTAGGAAAGGAATGAGAGATGCTTCGAGAACAAAAGGCGAGGGGAGGGGCAAATCTTTAGATTGGCCATGCAAAATGTAAAGGATTGGTCGGAAGTGTAGTGGTGGGCTGTCTTCGTAGACTCCAAGGGAGTTTTGGAGAGGGTTTTTGTTTAGATTTGTATAGTTATGTTTTTTTGTATATTCTAGGCTTCAGCCTTCTTTTTTATGAAATTTCATCAATGTTCAAAAAAAAAAAAAAGAAGAAGATAATAATAGCGACATAAATATGTTGGACACTAGGAAGTACAATGGGTTTCATTTCATATAAATGATACCATACATTACAATGCCAAGATCCATAATGCCACATTAAAACATAGAGAATAGAAGTACATTTTATAAGATTATTACCAAAGGATAAGCAAGGAGTTCTGTACTTAATAAGGAATAAGGATACTAACATGGAAATCAAGGTTCGGAAAGTTATTGAGAATTATTCCCAGTGACGGAACTATGACAATCAAAATTTTCACACAAACATTGGGATGCTTTCAAGAACTTATTTTCCTTTTCCTCTCCTGATTTTTGATGAATGAAAAATTTACTAAAAAGGGCAAACAAGAAAGAGAAAACTGAAGGAGAGCCATTGAGGTTCCAGTAGCAAGAAAATCAACAACCAAGATCACCTTCCTTGAATAATGCGAAGAAAAAGATGCATTTACGCTGAAATATCTCAGGTGATGAGGGGGGAGTCTCCAAAGCTGTAGGTCTGTCGACGACCACAACTTGCTGATTTTGCAAGAATCAACTTCCACAATAAATAACCAGAGATTAGTATCTAAAAATAACAACTCAATGTACCGTTATTGTTGCAGGTTACTGTTAGTGTGACAAATATCAGCGAGATTTTGAAAATCTTGCGATAATATCACGAAAAATACATTAAGCAATATTATCATGAGATATTCAAACTATCGGCAAATTTTAAAATATCTCAAAGGATATTAATTTGAAAAATGGTAAAAACCTTAACAAATTAGTTTGAAATAATTTTATTTTGGGCAAGATTTTTCCCAATAATATCCTGAGGAAAAAACTCAAAATTTGAAAATCTCCCAAGAAATTTCTGGGCCAAGATATTGCCGACAAGGAGGTTTTAAAGCGAGATTTTCCCAATAATATCCCCAGTAAAAACTCAAAATTTGAAAATCTCCCGAGAAATTTCTGGGCCAAGATATTGCCAACAACAAGATTTGTCACTATGGTTACTGCAGGCTGCAGCTTTACTGTAGCCTGGCACTGCAGCTGTTATAGACTTATAGTAGCATTATTGTGGTGCATCCAAGAAAAAGGTAATGCATCCCCAATCACCCCTGTGATTGGATGTGGCCCTCATTGACACATCATATGGGCAACATCACGATGCGGCAAAGAACTTCCCCCTCAAACAATCCTATCCATCCGATCATTGGTCTGTAAATGAATGGTTATAAAGAGAATATTGTCCACACTCCATGTATGCAATGGGAAAGATCCAATGATCGGACAAATGGGATGGTTCAATGGACGAGACTCTTGGTCCATTGACTATCCCTTGTGGGGCCAACAGGATTAACAGTATGGATCACCCGAAGGTGGACTAGCCTGTATAAAACACTGGTTCAAATGGAAGTTCCAGTAATTTGGGACAATAATTACAGGATTCTGAGTTCCAGCATTTGTACGATTTGTTCAGGTGCTGGTTCTATACACGAGGGTCCCCACTGAATGGGGACCTCAGAAGAATTGCCTTCTCTTCACCGTACATTTGAAGGCCACCAATTGAACGGCTAGGATGTACTCCAATCTGGGAGATTTGGGGGAGCATCTGCCACCGCAATGAGGCCCAACAAATCAGTAGGCCCAGAATCTGGATCACCAAACAGTGGGCCCTCACTTGTACAAAACCCAGCTAATGCAATCAACCCACATCCCACATGTGTGCGCTCCACACGTGTGCACAAGAAAAGGCCCACATTCCTTTTTTAGCCCATCTCTAATTTCATGTTAGGAAATAAGTAATCTTAGATTTTTCTTAAGTTCTTCCTTACTTTAGATATTCTATGTCAGGAAATAAACATTAGTTTAGTTTTCCTATTTTAGAGATTTGGCTAGTTAGGAATCCTATTTTTAGGTTCCATAGATTATGTTAAAGATTGTAAGCACTCGTTATAAATAAGACTCAGTTGAATGGTATTCTGTTTGAGCAAATTCTCTTGTTTCTCTATAGTAGTTTTGGGGGGGGGGGGGGGGGGTTGACTAGATGACTGTTGATCTTGCTCACAGTCATTACATACTTTTTTTCTTTTGTGATTTGCACTTCAATCTAGTACATTGAATCTTATTGCAATTAGTTTCTTCCTTGATCTAGTTGCATTAAATTAGTATTGGAGCAAGTTATGCTCTTGGGATTTTCTCTTTCACTTTTTTCTTCTCTTCCACATCTTCTTTTCACAATTTTTGTCCCAATATTGATCCCAAACCTACTCTCAATTCCCTAAACCACCCTATTAATTTAGCCCTTCCACGATAGATCATATATAATCTCCATCTCATCTAAACCAGCACCTTATCTCTATTCCAAATTCCACTAATAAACACCCCATGCCCGCTCATACACCCAACCTTCCCATATCCTTCTCCCTTACTTTTTTGAAAACTTGATGTCATATGAGCACCAGAAGAGGAACGACTTACAATTGTGGTATGGCTATAGAAACCTCAGATAGAATAGAACTGCATCGACCTTGCAACAAGTGGTCGATTCAATCATGAAACAGTTGGACAATATAGAGACTTGTTACCCAGCCAGAGTAGATACTCTAGAATACTATGGAAGGATGCAGTTATTATTCTTAAAGAAGAAAAAAAAGGGAATTAATTCAAACCATCAAACATCTATGGATGGCCTTGAAGGAAATTTGGAATTTGGGAAGACTCAAGTCATCTTGGCCGAAATGGTAATTTCCGTGAAGAAGAATATAAGTCTGACTACAGGAATTCAACAACAGTATCATACCCAACCGAAAATAAGAGGAATGAACAACCTCTGACAAGACTATCCAAATTATCCTGAAGCAGTGTTCGAAATATCGGTATCGCATTACGTATTGCGCCCTTGGGAAACAGATACATATCATTTATCGCACAGAATATATCTTTTGTAGCAAGTAATTTATCGCACTTTTTGGTAAACAGGGGGAAACATTGAGAAAATGCTTGAATTTTTCAATGAAACTTTAGGGATTGTTAAAAAAGACCTTAATACACACTTTAAATCATAATATCTCGAAAAAGAAGTGCACATAATAGGTTTCCTTTGTATAGCATCCTAATCTATGTGGTGTCTGACTGAACTAATGCAACTATATTCAAATTGAATGCATAATATTTATAAATGTATGAAGACATGTCTGTATGAAAACACAACCAATTCATTTAAAAATGTATGAAGACATGTATGAAAACACAACCAATTCATTTAAAAATGTATGAAGACATGTATGAAAACACAACCAATATTTAATAATTTTTTATTAAAAAATATTTTTTATTTTCCAAAATTTGAAAAAAGTTAACGAATTAGTAGATCAGGACTCATACATGCTTGATTTTATGTTTGGAGTGCAACAATGCAAGCAATTTGGGAGAAATTGGGGAAATTTCGAATTTCCCCAAATAGGGCAACCTATACTCGAATTACCCCAATTACCTATGTGTTTCGTATCGCACAGATGGGATAAAAGATATATCGTGAGCTATATCAGCCGCTATAATTGATATTGAAAACATTGTCTTGAAGGGCGGAATGTTCATATTGCGGATCCCACTAAGCATGTCAAGATTGAGATTCTGGATTACGATTGTAATTTGGATTCTAAGATGTTCAATGATTGGCAAGAGTCAATGGAGCAATATTTTCGTTGGTACAAAATGGAAGAAGCCATCAAGTTACCTTTCACTGCTTTGAAACTTAAGGGCACAACTCAAGACTGGTAGTACGTTATCGAAGAAGACTTGTGACAATGTGGTTTTTCTCCCATAAGCAATTGGGAGGAAATGAAGGTGAGATTGAAGTAAGATATTTTTGCCGCTAGATTACGAGACTTCTTTCTAGGAGCTCCTCATGCTTCGGCAGGACAATCTGACTATGGAGGAATACACACCACCATCATGACTTAGTTATTCGTTGTTGCTTATCAGAGAGTAGAAGACAACAACTGGCGCATTATTGTAATGGACTACAGTTCGATATTCAAAGAGACATTGGTGACCGTTAGGCTTAATAGTATAGACGAAGTGTATCAGATGGCCCAAAAAGTGCAGGAGTAGAAGTTGGTGATAAGACGCAGTCGCCTCAAGTAAGGGGCTTTGCATCCACCCGTCCTATTATCAGTGGCTCAATAGTGCATTTGCAACCAGTCGCGTCCAACAGTAACTTCTCTTGAAATTACAAAATTCGTCAGAACGTTGCTCCTCTTTTCAGAAGCGGTGCCACAAATGTAAAGTTTGTTGTTGCAACTCGGAAGAAGTTGACCAACACTTGCTTCAAGTGTGGCGGTCAGTGGACATTACGCGACAGAGTGACCCTCTCGCAATCTCCAATTTTCCAAGGGGCAAGAAGGTGAATGGTACAAAGAAAAAAACGACCAAGTGGAAGTTGAACATGAA
Organism: Liriodendron chinense; assembly: GCA_003013855.2. Taxonomy (NCBI): domain Eukaryota; kingdom Viridiplantae; phylum Streptophyta; class Magnoliopsida; order Magnoliales; family Magnoliaceae; genus Liriodendron; species Liriodendron chinense. The sequence continues at coordinate 393,058 of PVNU02003342.1, read as the reverse complement.
AGCTGATCCATAAAATGCTGATAAAGAACTTGAGAATGTCCTAGATGGCCTTAACGAAAATTAGTTATCGTTGGTGGTTAGGAGGATTTTGACGGGCACCAAAAGAGGAGGTCCAAGAAGATTGGTTGAGAACTAATATCTTCCATACATGAGTATCATGTGTTGGAAAGGTTGTCAAGGTCATTATTGATGAAGGCAGTAGTATGAATATGGCCTTACAAAGCATGGTGGACAAGTTGAAGTTGAAACCTATCAAGCATCCCAAGCCACACAAGATTAGGTAGGTGAGTGACATGTTCATCTCCGTGACCAACTGGTACTTAATGAACGTCTCCCTGGGTCGTTATGAAGAATCATTTTCGTGTGACATCATTCTAGTGAAGATCATAAATTACTGAGGCACCCGTGGATATACAATAGGGATATGACTCATGAAAGCTGCAAGAATGCGTACAACTTTATGTACAAATGAAAGCCCATTACTCTCAACCCTGTGAAGGATGATTAACCCGAAAAGGTGAAATCGGCTCCCACAGAGTTGAGCATGGCCAACTGGTGATGTTGTTGTCCAACCACCTGAGATTTAGGACAATCTATCCTAATTTCAAGATTTAGTCCCTGATGAACTATTGAGCGAGCTTCCACCCGTGCACGACATTCAACGCACGATTGATTTGGTACCTTAAGTGCCATTACCCACTGAACCTGACAAAGCATGCAGAGCTATATGGACAAGTGGAGGAGTTGCTAGCCAATGGTTACATTCATGATAGCCTCAGCCCGTGTGCCGTGCTGGCATTGGTGACACCAAAGAAGGATGGCAATTGGCAGATGTTTGTTGACAGCCGCGCCATCAATAAGATAATGATAAAGTATGTTTCTCATTGCACATTTGGATGACATGCTAAAACATAATGGCGAATGCTACAATATTTCCGAAGATCAATTTGCAAGGTGGATACCACCCATATAAGAACTCATCTTGAAGATGAATGGAAAACCCTTTAAGTCAAAGTATGGATTGTATGAGTGGCTAGTCATGCCTTTTGGCTTGACACACGCACTTAGTACATTCATGCTGGTGATGATGGAAATTTTATGGCCATCCATAGGCAAGTTTGTCATCATTTACTTCAACGACATTCCAATCTATAGCCGTTCATGAGAAGATCATTTGATCTATCTTTACTAGGTGATGAGAGCATTACTGCCACAAGAAACTCTACACCAATTTGAAGAAATGTACCTTCATGAGTTCTATGGTGGTCTTTTTGGGGTTTGTTGTTTTAGCAGAAGGCACGAAGGCCAATTCTGAAAAGATAAGGGCTATTGTCGACTGGCATACTTACACAAACATTCATGAGGTTTGCAGTTTTCACAGCCTAGCAATATTTTATCAAAGGTTTATTCAGAACTTTGGTTCCATCATGGCGACCATTACTAAATGTATGAAGGCCAGTCCATTTAAGTGGACTAAACCAACAACAAAGACATTTTAAGAAATCAAGCGAAAAATAATGGAAGCCCAATTCTTAGGCTTCCTGATTTCAAAAAAGTGTTTGAAATTGCCTATGATGCATCCGACATAGGCATAGGAGGTGTCCTTAGCCAGGAAGGATATCTGGTGGCATTTTTCAGCGAAAAATCAATGAGCATAGGAAAAAGTAATTGTAAAAACTTTGAAACATCGGCATCATTAGCTTGTTCATTGGGAATTTGTGCTCTATTTTGATTACGAGGTGTTACATTATTTGAATTCTCAGAAGAAATTGAGCACAAGGCACGTTAAGTGGAGTGCTTTTATTTAAGAGTTCACATTCAACCTAAAACACTGGGTTGAAAATCACGTCTATTGTCTACCTTATCAATCTCCGTTGTTGGGTTCTAGGAACTTAAAAGAAGCTATGCAACAGATAGTGATTAGCCTGCACTATGGATACTTATTCTATGATATGGTGTTGTGTCTTTCTAAAAGTTCATTGTGAGAGCTTGTTATACGAGAACTTCATTCAGGGGGCCTTGATGGTCACTTTAGTATCAACAAAACAACAACCCTGATTGAGGACCGTTTCTAGTGGCAGGGTGTGAAGAAAGATGCTAGAATCATTATTCATCAATATTGAGTGTGCCAACTAGGCAAAGGTAGCAAGCAGAATACTAGTCTTTATACTCCATTACCAATGTCATATGTTCCATAAGAAGACATCGGCATGGATTTCGTCCTGGGATTGCCTAAGACTCAACGTGGCTACGACCCTACTTATGTTATGGTTGACAAGTTCTTGAAGACGGCCCATTTCATTCCTTGCAAGCAGTGTGGTCAAAATCCTACGATATACGATTTGAGTGAATCTAAAGAAAAACGATTTGAATCCCACCTTGAATTCCTTTTTATATGAATCTTACGATTTATGAATCAAATTATGCTTGCTCTCTTCTATTTTAAGTTTCATTTAGCTTTCATTTATGTTTTTAAATTGGTGGGGGCTTTAAGAATTGTTCAGAAAAAGTAAATTATTTTATTTTGTTCTTTATAAGATACACACACACACACACACACACACACACACACACACACACACACACACACACACTCTTCAACGTTAGCATTGTTTCCTTTACTCGAGACAATTGAGTTGAGTTTGTCTATGAAATTAGGAAAGTCAGGTTAGCAAAGAGGGTGAGCATATCAATCTCATCTTCAATTCGTCGATTGAAGTTGCACATGTGATCATGAGATAGAGAGTCAAGTTCAATGCGAGTCCCACATCAAATGAAAAGCGACGGTCGTGGAGGGGACTACTTTCATTCCATCACACCTGATAGAGCCATCCCACCCGATAAAGGGATAGAATTTGAAGTCAGAGCTTTTTTTTTTTTATGATTTCTTACTTCTTAATTAGTAAAAACAACAAATTGGTGTATGACATATTTGGAATGTTTTTATGGATGGTTATGATCATGTTGACTTATATGTATTGTGGAATAATGGTTAGAAATAAAAATATCTTCTTTTCATCAGTCTATAGAATCAAATGCTGCTTTTCGAACGTGATTCTATATTTAAGAAGGTAACAAGAACATAAATTATTGAAGGATCTTTGTATGTTTTTTAAGGAAATTTCTTGAAAGACAAAAGGTTAAAGGAAAGATATGAATCCCTTAACACTATCAACAAATGGTATTACTTGGTGTATATTGATGGCAAAAGGATGATTAATGGAGTTTTTATTTTCTTATTGATTTATATTTTTCATATTTTTTCAATTTTATAAGAAAATCATAAAAATCTTACGATTTTCAATTCAATATGATTCAACCCCTATTATGATTTGCAATATGATAACGATTTTGACAACGTTGCTTGCAAGAAGACATCAAACATACTACACATCACCAATGTTTTCTTCAAAGAGGTGGCTCGTCTACATGGTGTTCCTAAAACAATTGTATCTAATCGTGATGTTAAGTTTATGAGCTACTTCTGGCGCACCTTGTCGTTTTAAGATGGGAACTAAATTAAACTTCTCAAGTGCTTATCATCTGCAATCAGATGGGCAGATTGAAGTCGCCAACTGTGGTCTTCGGAATCTACTTTGATGTCTGGTTGGTGATCATATCAGTCCATGGGATATCGTGTTAATACAAGCTGAGTTTGCTTATAACAATTCTGTAAAACGCACTATGGGACTCTCTCTGCTTTTGAAATTGAGACTGGTATGCAACCTCCACAACCTACAGATTTACTCCCACTTCCTATTGCGACTCGATCAAGCCAAGACGCCGAAGCTTTTGCATAGCATATTAAGGAGATAGATGAAGTCAGGCGAAAGATCACCCTTAGCAATGAAAATTATAAGGGGCACACAGATGTTCAACGATATTTTGCCACAATTTCAAGAAGGAGATAGGGTAAGAGTGCTGCTCAAGCTTGAGAGGTTTCCAGCAGGCTCTTTTATATAAAACGCCACTCTAAATGGGCAGGTCCTCATCATATTTTGAAGAGGCTAGGTGATAATGCATATCTAATCAAGCTTCCACCTAAAATGAAGATCAACCCCATTTTTAATTTGGAAGATCTTATAGTTTGCCTTGGACATCACGAAGATGAGAGCACAGAAGAACAGGCTATCTAGGTACTCTAGGTGTCATGCCAACTCAAAGAAATTATTGGAGATGTGCTGTATGATCCAAATAGTTTCCTCGTGCCAAGGAGGGTACTAGAAGTTTCTCATCAAGTGGAAGGGTCGACTGAGATCCGACAGCACTTGGATCTCAGCAAGATGATTTTTTTTTCAAGCGCATCAATCCCGAGTCTACGAGGAGTACATTGCCATGAACTCAACAAAGCCAATTTTTTCCAACCTGGTGAAATTGACGCAATCGCCCCATATATCCCACACGTGCACGTTCCACACATGTGCACAAGAAAATGCCCACTTTCCTTCTTTTTTTTTAGCCTATCTCTAATTTCCATTTCTTTCATATCTCTATGTTAGGAAACAAGTAACCTTAGTTTTTTCTTAACTCGAGTCATTTTTTTTTTTTTTTATCTTTCTTTCTTTGTTTTTTTTTTTTTTTTTTTTAAAGGATAAGTCATTTCTTTCTTTCTTGCTTGCTTTTAGATTCCATGTAAGGAAATAAGCATTATTTTTCCTATTTTAGAGATCTTGGCTAGCTTGGAATCCTATTTTTAGGGTCCATAGATTATGTTTTAGATTATAAGTACTCATTATAAATAAAGCCTAGACCTATGGAATGAGAAACAATTAAATGGTAATTCTCTTTGAGCAAATTCTCTAGTATAAGACTAGAGGACTGTTGAGCTTGCTCACAGTCATTGCATTCTTTTCTCCTCTGTGAATCGAACTTCAATCTTGTACGTTGAATCTTTTATGATTGAAACTTCCTTGATCTAGTTGCATTACCATCACCTTAGCAAAACCATACAATTGCCAAGGATGAGGACCCTACAAATCCTCTTCAGGAGGAGCATTTTATATTACCTATTCCGCATTTTGATTTTCTAATCTGCTTTCTAAAATGCAAAAACAACAAACCGAGCGGAAATAAATTCAGGAATTAGGTCAAAATTTCCATAATTCATGATTCGTGGAAACAAAAGAAGCCATGATTCATCCAACAAATCTACAGTTTTATAGAGGTTGCCAATTTCGAGAATTCAAGAGAGAGAGATGGTAAGAGGGATCGCACCGGCGCAAGATTTGATGGTGTGGATCTTGAGGAGGAGGACGAGGACACTCATGAGGTGGGTCATATCCCCTGCTAACCTGAAAATGTTCATCTTTGATGGTGGTGATCTGTGATCGACGGCTGGGATGGGATCTCGATGGCGGATCTTTCAGATCGGAGATTGGGAGAAGAGAGAGAGGTAGAAGTTAGGGTTTGAGAGAGGGAGAGGATGGGCTGGTCGAAGCAGCAATCACTGCAATGTTTCTACAGTAACGGAAGAGGGGAGTGACATGGCAGATCTACGTCTATCGTTCGGGAGCGGATTAGGTGCAGCCCGGGCCTCACCCAATACGGTACGTCCCTGACTGTGGGGCCCACCTTGATGCATCTATTGTACATCCACGCCGTCCATTCATTTTTATCCATGCCTCATTTTAGGTCATGAAATAAAAATGAAGCAGATCCAATTGTCAGGATGGACCATACTATAGGAAAAAGTGGTGATTGACCATTAAAAGCTTATCCTATGACACACAAGTTTTGGACCAAGTTTATATTTATTTTTATCCTTCATCCAAGTCGCGTGATCTTGTCAATAAGATGGCAAATGAACATTACCATAGGCATTAACGTGGGCCCTAAAATGTTTTTAATGGTGAGCATTCAATCCTTACTATTTTCTATAGTGCGGTACATATGAGGTTTGGATCTACCTAATTTTTAGACTCTTTCTATGAAATGAGTTGAGAACGGATGAATGGCATGGATCTACAATACATGAATAAATGAAGGTAAATGGGTGGAATTGGAAGTAAATGGAGGTAAATGGTATTTAGGGTGTGTTTCGATGAGAAAGTAAATGGGAGTAAATGAAATGAAATGAAATGGGAGTAAATATGCATTTAAATGAAATTTAGGAGAAGATGATTTGAAAGTAAAGGGGGTGAAATGCTTTTTTAACTCTCTTGGAGAGTCGCACGTATAAACAAAGGTGCCACTATGCACATGTTCACCATATATGTGTCATGCTAATGATGCTCCCTGACAATCCAAATATTGGCTAAATCACTAAAATTACACCAAAAGAATGTTCCAAACCATTTAAAGGATGGCCATCTAAATGGACGGTTAAAAAACATTTGCAAGTTGCTTGTTCGTGATCCTTACGTTTGTGGCCTACCTGAGGCTCGAAATATCCTCATTTTTTATTGTAGTATACATTTCAGTGGGCTTATTACAATCATTCTAATAAATATCACATATGTACACTAAGTTAGGATATGAAATTTTCAAATGCATTAAATTCTTCCCATTTTACTTTCATCCAAATAGAATATTTTGATTTCAAGTGTATTTTATTTATTCTCTTCCAAATAGAACTATGCAAAAGCCATTTACTCCCAATTAATTTATCTCCAAATCCATTTTCCATTTACTTCCATTTATAAGCTCCCAAATAAGAAATATGCTCTTGGACATGGGCTGGCATGGTGATACGGCTATATGGCCGCACCATGATATATACGTGTCCATGTAATTTTGAGTTCATTTAGGTCATGACTCATGAGCCAAAAATAAATGAGGCAAATCCAAATAACAAGTAGACCACACCACGGGAAGCAGTGGTGATCGAACGCCCACCCTTAAAAACTTCTTGGAGCAGCAAAAGTTTTAGATCAAGTAGATATTTGTGTTTTCCCTTTAGCCAGGTATGTGTGACCTAATCTTCAATGGATGACTAATAATCATCATAGTGGGCCATAGGAACTTTTTAATGGTGGGCGTTCAATTACAACTATTTACTTGTGGTGTTGTTTGTCTGAGATTTGAATCTACATGGATGACAAATAACCATTACAATGGGCCTTAGGAAGTTTTTAATTACTACTGTTTACCTGTGGTGTGGTATACCTAAGATTTGGATCTGCCTTATATTTCTCTCACCTTTCTTCTAGAATCTCAAACGTGTGCAGCGTCTGCCTTGCTCATCTATAGCAAGGTATGGGCAGATCTGTGTGGGGTCCACTTGAGTGGGGACCGTGCAACCCTTACCGTCGGGCTCTCTTTGATGTATGTATTCTGTATCCATGCTGTCCATCCATTTCTCTAGATCGTTTTCAGTCATTATTCCAAAAAATAAAGCAGATCCAATTATCAGGTGGACCATCTCATAGAAAACAATGGTGATTGACTTGACCATTAATGAGCCACAAAAGTTTTCGATCAAGCTTGTATTTGTTTTTTCCCTTCATGCAACTTTGGAAAAATTAAGGTATGCCCTAAGAAGTTTTCAATGATAAGGCGTTCAATCACCACCGTTTCCTATGGTATGGTCTACTTGATAATTGAATCTTCTTCGTTTTTCGGATGATTGCCTAAAATGATCTGATAGAAGGGATGGACGGCATGGATATAGAATACATACATCAAGGTGGGCCCTAAGGTAAGGGCTGCACCAGTCTTGGGAGAGTATGGGGTCTCACCTAATCTGCTCTCATCTTACTTGGGGCGTTTGACAAATCTATTAATAAAAGCTTATTTGCTTGTTCTAAAAAAAAAAAAAGCTTTTATTGTGAAAATAGACAATTTAGTAAAGCTTTCAGTTTAAAACTTATTTTTTTAGAAACTAACAAAAAACACTCTTAAATAATAAGTAATAGGATGTCACTTTTTCTTTAAGAGCTTATTTAGCTTAAGCAAGTAGACATTTTTTATGAATTTTTGGACAAATTTATCCTTAAACTTTTTAAGTAATTTTCACCTTGCCCTCTTCTCTTCTTTAGAATATCTCTAAGATGGGTGCACATGATGAACAACCCATATTGAAGGTGGGTTTCCACATCCAGGTGGGCCCACATAATGCATGGTCACATTAAAGGTGGGCTCCACATGATGAACAGCCCACATTAAAGGTGGGACCTACATGATGGATGGGGGACATTGAAAGTGGGATCACATGATGGAAGGTTTACATCAAAGGTAAGCCTACATGAAGAACAACCCATATTGAAGGTTGAGCCATGCATGATTGACGGTGAACACCAAAGGTGGGTCCCACATGATGGATGACCCACATTAAATGTGGCCCCGCATGATGGATGGACTATCCACATCAATTGGGCCCCATATGATGGACGGTTCATAGCAAAGGTGGGATCCACATGATAGATGGTGGACATTGAATGTGAGACAACATGATGGAAGATTGACATTAAATGTGGGACCACATGATGAATGACCCATATTGAAGGTTGGGCCCCACATGATGGATGGTCCATAACAAAGGTGGGACCTACATGATGGATGGTGGACTATCCACATCAAGTGGGCCCCACATGATAGATGGTCCATAACAAAGGTGGGACCCACAGGATGGATGGTCCACATCAAAGGTAAGATCCAAGTGATGGATGGTGGATATTTGAATGTGGGCCCCACCTAATGGATAGTCCATATCCAAGGTCTCTCATGATGGATGACCCATATCCAAAGTGGGCCGTATGATGGATTATTCATATAGAAGGTGCACCTCACACGATGAATGGTATATCAAAATTGAACCCCACATGATGGACAATACACTTCAAAGGTAGGGCCCACACCATGGACACATCAAATGTGGAGTCTACGTGATGGTGATGGGTAGTGGACATTAAGGGGCCCTACATAAAGGACAATTAGCATTGATGCTAGGCCCCACATGATCAACTGTCCACCCAAACAACCATTTGGATTGTTCTTATATTTAAGTTGTTGTAATATTTAAAAATGATATCAATTACTCTTGAAAAAACTCTTATTTGAAAGTTTAACTAAACGTCCTTATTTTAAATAAAAGCTTTTTTTTTTCCCCTCCCCCCCGAAGATTTTACCAAATGGGCTTATTAAAAACAAGAGCTAAAACAAAAAGAGCTTATTAAAGTAGCTATTATTCAAAAAGCTCTTATTGAATTAGAGTAGAGATGCCAAATGCCCCCTTAGCCTTCCCTACATGTGAATAAAAGTAGGGCTGTCAACGGGCCGGGCCTAGGGTAGGCCTTGGCCTGCATTTTGAACAGTTTCGGGCCGATCCGTCAGGCAAGGTCTATTTAAAATTCTGAACTTTCGGGCCCGAGTATGGCCCATTGACACCCCTAGTTAGAAAAGGCCTGCACAAATAACCTTTATAAATCTTTGCTTAGCCCACACGCACATACATCAATCATACACCATACATGATGTGCCAGCATGGCATATGGGTGCGAAATCTGTTCCATCCATCATAGGCTTACTGCTATTTACATGCCCTGCTCAAGAATCAGGTTGGTCCAGTCACTAGGTGGACCATAGTTTACAAATTACAGCTGAAAAATTCCTTGATGGACAATGTGGCCCACCTTCTAGATAGACCAAATTTATTATTAGGAGAGAGGATCTAAATGGTCAGAACCACCTAATGGATGGCTTGGATATTGGACCTGTCAACCAGGTTGGCACATGGTAGCAGGTGCATCAACAGGATCTAAAACTATATATATTGCAAGTATCAAAGGATAAATATTCTACCCACACCATTAGTTTAGGAGGATATAAAACTTTGGCTTTTTAGGGTCATGAGAAAGGGGTTATACAAATAATAAAAGTTATTTAGGCCATTATCATGTGTCATGTGGCCCACCACCATGGTTTAAAAGGGAAACTCTTTTATACTCCAAAGTGTATGAAGGATGATACACCGTCACTGCTTCGCAATTGCATACGCGATGATCGAGTCAAAACTAAACCATCCAGATTATGGGACCCAGTTTAGATGTAGCATGAATCAGATGTTATGATTATTTGATTATCTGACTATTGGATTAGTAAATGTTTATTGGACAGTTAAAATGAAATAGATAATGGTTCTATTTTAAGCCCGGCCCCATTGTCCAATGTAGCCTTAAGCCTGGTCCCACCCCTGATGGGCCAAAATAGTCCAGCCCAACATTTTTATGCTGGGCCGAGCCCGAGGCCACCCAAGCCCAAGCTCAAATCCCAGAGAGAGAGAGAGAGAGATGGGAAAGGAGATTACAGAGTGGAATTGGCCCAGATTGCTCATAGAGACAATGTCTCCTGGCCTGTAAGAGGGAGAAATCCATGGAAAGAAGAGAATGAAGATTAGAGAGATGGGCTCCTACTATCTGATGTGGCCATGGCAGAAAAGAAATGGTTGGGTTGGAGAGAGAGCTGATGTGGAGAGAGGAGAAATGGTTTTTTTTTTTGTTTTGTTTTTTTTCATATTATAAAATTGCCCTTCGAAACCCTAATGGGCCGGCCCACTGCTGTGGTTAACGGTCCAAGCCTGACCCGATTGAAAATGGACTTGAATTTTAAGCGCGAGCTTGGCCCTACCAGATACTGCAGATCAAATCCAGCTTGAGGTAGTGATGGCCCAAAAGCCCAACGGAATACCATATTTGTAAAATAAATCAAACAAATCATGGATATTTAACTTAATTCGTGGGTAGTTAATGGACAGTCAAAGGAAAACAATCAATTTTTCGAATTTAAAAAAAAATGCTTGTCAATAAAAATAAAAAACCCTAAATTAATAAAACTTAAAAAAAAATTAAGCCATTGATGTGAACCTCACAATGTAAATAATTTGATTGAGTTGATATATTTCACATGTACAATTTTAAAGTACCCAAGTATCAACTGTCTTACCATAGCAGAGGTTTTTTTTTTTTTTTTTTTTGTTTTGTGTTAGTCATTCGACGCACCCACCCTGTTAGCCGCGCTACACACCCACACAGTTAGTCACACAATACACCCATAGGTGCAATTAGTGTGTCTCCTTAGTATTTGAACTTGAGACCTACTATTGAAACACCAAAATGTCTTCAACTGAACTAGTAGGCGGACATTTACCATGCCAAAGTATATCTCTTGCTTCTCTGCTCCTTCCCGGCCTCCAAAACCACTACCAATCACTGACAAAAGATTGTAAAAGGAAAATGCTGCGGACATATTCTTCATGTGAGATAGGAATACTTACGGTACAAATCTAAAAATAATAAGTCCAAATGATGATTTTACAAAAAAGCTATTGAACATAAGGGTAGCAATGGATCAGGTCTAAGTTGGGTTGCAATTTGTGGCTCAAGATGAGACAGGTAAGCCTGACACATGAGCAGATCTTTAAGTTCGGACCCAATGAACTAGGAAGTGGATTGCCCAAAACATCATTGGCGATTATCAAAGGTGAGACTCACTCAAAGCATGTTTGAAGATTGTCTTATCTCTGACTGCAACATGTGGTCCAATCAAATCCTACCGCATCAAGTTAGAGGGGTGACCAAGCAATTAGTATGTTCGATAAACTATAACACAATCTATTATATAATTCACTTTCATATTATAAGTTGAGTACACCATGTGGACTTGAATGTAAGTGGTTTGCATTTTCAATTTGTAGAAGCAAAGCCAATGATTCAGTGATCCAAGATATGTGGGCCACCTTGGATGGTTCTAATAATCTACCATATGTAAGGTTACAATAAGTTTTCATGTTGTATTATAATTTTTCATTTCCACCGTATCATTTATTAGAATTTCCTATTGTGGATCATCATCACCATCTAAACCTTACCCCAATTACTTGGGTCGAGCTACACGTATCTTGTTTTGTCATTCCACTCTACTGTATAGGGACCATGTCCTTAGTTAAATCATCTAGTGAAGAATTTCCATTATGGATTGTATATGGTCCATGTATAAAGCCTCACTCATCAGAGTGAGAGAGAGATCTTATGTTCATATAAGACACCTTAAAACAATTGCTCTTAATAGGAGCCTCTTCTTAGATGTGGGCCACTGTGGGGCCCACTTGTGCAATCATATGTGTGTGGGCTACACATGCCATGATACATATGGCACTCTCTTCAAGAGAGTCATTTTTGGGAAACCTCTCCTTGATTTTCTATCCTTAAACATAGGGAATTTCCTTTCATGGGAAGATTCCTCATCATACCACATCTCTCTCTACCTTATCCAAAGAAAAACCTCTTTCACCAAATCCTAAGAAAAGGAAAGAGCCCACATGTGTAAGAGGGAGAAATAATGTAGAGAGAGAAAAAAAGAGAGTGGTCCCTTGTTCCCATGCAATCTCAAGCATCGATCTAGTTGACTCTCCTCTAACCACCATCCAGGAAATTAGACCTGAGGGATAAATTTAGTCTTTCCTTCCCTTAGGAGGTGAATTGTGTGGATCCTTTCAGTAACTCATGCTCTCTCTCCTTTTTGTGTGCAGCTACGTAAGGCAAATCCATGAAAAAACTCATGTAGAAAAAAAACTATGGGACCAAAAAAAAAAAGCAAATCTAAAACTTATATGGAAAACTCAAAGCTTTTCATCTATTATTACCGGGACAACTTAGAATCCACAAGCCACTTATAGTACCAACACCCCGATCCATAGCTCATGTGGGAGACTGAGTGAAGATAACCTCGTTTCAACACTGAAGTCTTGGTAATTGACTCCAAGTGGGGGTAGCTAACATTGTGGTGTAACTAATAGGGATGGTGGGTGTACTAACAGTGTGGTGTGTGTACTAACTCAAAGAAAGGGACACTTATAGTACCAAGCATTTCATGAAAGTACACAAGATAAAATGAAAAAATATAAACCTATGTTGATTTCTCTCACTATTAGCCTATCATTAACTTCTAACTTACATATGCTATCATAATCCTAACACAACAATGAAATAAAAACATAAGATCATATCACAGCTACACATGTAATATTTAAAAACTAATCTCTGTTCAATTACAACTTCAATGAATAATCAAGCTTTAAGTACTTGAGATTCAAGTAACAACCTCTCTTAAACTTGAGTTTCTTTTATTTATGTCATTCTCTTTCAATTGAAATTTTTTTTTACCTTCGTTACCTTCATAAAAACGTCCATCGTTTGATTTTTCAAAGCTATAAAACTCGAGCTTTATCTCCTTTTCTTTCATAAGATTGTATATATAGTGATACTTGATGAAGTGTGTGTGCTTTTGCCATGAAAAAATCGGATTCCTTATCAATGAGATTGTAGATTTGTCATATGTTATATATTATACGATTTTCGCATATGCAAAACTTATACTTTATCTTATTTTCTTTTATAAGGTTACGCGTATAGTAATACTTAATGTCATGTATTGCTTATGCTATGAAAGATTGGACTCTCTCAATGCGACCGTGGACTTCTTATATGTTAGAAAGTCTAGATTAACTTGAATCTCAAATGAGTTTGGTTATTTTTCAAAGTTGCAATTAAACAAAGATTGGTTGCTAAAAGTCACACATGCATTTTTCATTTTTACTTATAGTGTTAAGAGTACAACAACATTGAATTTGGGTCTATATAGGTGTGAGGTTGGAAGCTAAGGCAAAATAATTGTGAGAGAAATAAATGCAATTAGATTTTTCATCCTACAACTGATATCAAAGTGAATTTCTAATTATACAAGTGTTATTGAATATAGGTAAGTCTATCTTTTATAATTCTTGGTATGCATAGCCTATAGATCTGTAGAAAAGAATTTGAAAGTTTAGATTTGATAGTGGATTATATAAGAGAGGCATTTGAAAGCATTTCTTGTGGAACTATTCATGATGTTGATTACTATAGTAAAAGAGCTAATTACACAACTTAGAGAATGAATAGTTATATATATCTTGATCTTTTACTTTGAAAAACAAACGGGCCCTTAATTATTATATAGTCTTTTACTTTGAAAAACAAACGAGCCCTTAATTGTCATATGATCTTTTACTTTTACATTCGTTTAATTCATTAATACAATATTTAAATCAAGCTCATTCATTTTATCTTTACAAAAGCAAAGCGTAATCAAGATGTTGACAAAAAAAAAAAAAACTCTTATTTCATTTTTTAATACTGGAGAGCAAAGAATATTGAATAACCACAATGGCTGATTGGAGAAATTTCAAAACTACAAAAAAGTTAGTTATACGAACTTGAAATCTCAAAGGCATGTATCCCTTCATTAGAATTAATAAATTATTCTATTTTGAGTTTCAATTATATTGGCTTAGATAAAAAAAAGTTTGAGAATAGTGATGATGGGTCTATTATAATATATTTTATAAATTAAGAAGAGAATAAGGTGAAGAAATCTTTAATCCAACTCAAAAAAAATTATGGATAGAGATGAAGCTATTAATTTTTACGAGATTGTATGGTCGAAATACCATGTTTTGAGGCATCGAGATATGATGAAGTCGGAGAAATTTTAAATTGAGGATCTATTAGTGAAGATGACAAAGTATTCAAAAATATAAAAACAAATCAATAATACATTTATATCCAAAGCCAAAGGTCAAGATGAACTATGTAAAACCAAATTTTAACATTTCATGAGCTTCAAACGAATGATAGGGCTGCCAAATACATCTCACACAACGGTCTAGATAAGATTACCAAAGACATTTCACACATTAGCCCATATGTAAATGACACTTGTAACAATGGATCAGATAACTCAAGGGACTATTTGTTTTTTCAATTTGCACAGTAAATATAGTGTAATTAAGTCATTATAACTTACGCATGTACTTACAGCAGTAATCTTAAAGCTAATGTTAACAACTACCATGTTTAGGCACAAAACAAATGCGAGAGGATATTTTGGCACAAAAATGTGGGCCATTCTACCAACTCATTTTAGGGCATGAACCAAAAAATGAGGTAGATCTAAAGCTTGAGTGAACCACACTATAGTACACAGTGAGAATCAAACACTTACAATTGATAACTTTTTGAAGGCCACAAAAGTTTTGGATTAAGTTAATATTTTTGTTTTACTCTTATCCATGTTGATCACAAGGTTTTCTTCAACTCCGCAAAATAACCTACCCAAGTAACTTATTGTTTCTTATTAAGTTCGGTCCTATCTTAAGAGGTGTTTTAATTTGTTGCTCTTTTGATAGCTTTTTGACTCGTTCCATTGTGACCACCATTTGAATTTTAAGCTGGTTAATGAAATCTTACATTTAGTCGTAATGGATCATTATGCTCTAATACCAAATGATGTGTTTCTTAACCGGATGTGTGAGGAAGATGGATTTAATTAGGGCTCTCAATGGGTTGGATCCGGCTCCAAGTTCGTATATCTATAGGCGGATTCGGATCGGATGTGGATCTCACTCGGATCCAAAAGGTGATATCCATATCTGATCCATTTATAAATTATTAGATCCATTTCTGATCCAAAATCCATATAACTATCGGATTCGGGTTGGATCTAGGTCCAAATCCACCCCCATTACAAATCTATATATATATATATATATATATATATATATATATATATATATATATATATATAATATAATGTTTTTAATTTAGTAGAAAAATTATGCAAATCCCACTATTTACTGTGGTATGGTCGACCAAAGAGTGACATGTCTCAATTTTGAGACATGGCTTAAAATAATCTATAAAATGGATGGCCAGCATGAATATAACATATACAGTAAGGTGACAATGAGTTGGATCTTATTCGGATTCGGATGGAACTTGGATATGTTCCTGTGAATCCAAATCTAGTCCATTTAAGTAATTGGACCTATTTTAATATCCAAATCCGGTCCATTTAACTAGTCAAACCTATTTTAAGATCCAAATCCACATTATACGAATTTGGAGCGAATCAGGTCTCTGATCTGACTTGCTCCATTGAGAGCCCTAGATTTAATAAGAAGCTGAGAATTGAGAGAGATTAGTGAGAAGACAAGAAAAGAAAGATTGTTGCTATTTCTCTATTCATAACGATTACATTACATATTCTTATATAAACATGACAATAAAATTAGGAATAGCATGGATAGTTAAATAAAAATTATAAAAAAAAAGTAAT
This sequence comes from Liriodendron chinense, assembly GCA_003013855.2. NCBI lineage: Eukaryota > Viridiplantae > Streptophyta > Magnoliopsida > Magnoliales > Magnoliaceae > Liriodendron > Liriodendron chinense. Next base: position 376,969 of record PVNU02003342.1, on the reverse strand, counting down.
TTATAATTAAAAGCAAGAGAATTGAATGTGTAGGCTATCACTCTTTTCTTTATATGCATTTGCCCACCGATAAAATAACAATATTCACACTTGTTTTTTCAAGAAAAGATGGCAAATCGAATCACCGAGCGTGGTAAAAGGCTTCCGTTTGAACGGTTTGGATCTTGTCCAAACTTTTCAGCAATTACTTTACCTATCAATACAATGATAAAAAAGTATGTGCTTCCATTAATAAGTGAACCATCATAATTTCTTACCTACATATCCTTTGTAGTGGGCCTCAGCATTTTCACGGATCAGATCTCTCACACATGTCAAATTGGCACATGTGCGGTGGCGTCTAAATGCGCGTGCCGAGGGTTCGTTTGACAGAGGCAACACCCTCTCCACACGCGCCGATATTTTAAACTATCGCCAGACGAGAAAACGAGATAAATTGGAAGAGTCTATTCGATTTGTAGAATTTCCTGTGGATCGCTAGTTTCAGACGCACCTTTCTCCAAGCGCCATAAATAAACGCGTCATACATGCAAAATTTTCACATGTGTGAAAGATCCGAAACGTTCAAATGGTGGTGAAATTGCCATATGACCCTTAGGAAGGCCATGTGATATTCATGATTGGGCCCCAGTCTGATATTTATAAGAGTAACACATGATTATGGTCCCCTCATCCTTACACGTGCGAAAAATAGCACCGGTTGGGCGTTTCTGTTGGCGCTTGAAGATGTTGCGTGTGGCATTATTATGCGAAGAAGTGGGTGGTTCGTGGTTCGTGCTTCGATAAAACGAAGGAACTGAAAAAAGACGAAAAGTAAAAGAAGGCAGGTGAGTATCGTGTAGCCTCTTCGAGTGCAGAGATATGATAAGGTAGATTCGGTTGCACTAAAATAAGTTAGACCCATCTATCTCCAGTCCACGTGGCATGGTTATTCATGATTATGAACCGTTCATCTAGTTTAATTTTGTATATTTTTAATATTTTATAAAACTAATTTAAAGATAATAATCCTATATATCTGATGAGTAGTCTTCAATTAATGATCTGACAGAAACTGTCAACTGGCTACATGACAATCGCAGAAAGTAAAAGAAGCTGTAGATAGGATTGTCTTGATGAATATTTATTTTAAATATAGAAGATCACTGACAAGGTCCACTATATGGACGTTCTGGATGTATAGTTTACCAGGCCACGTGTACGGCAGGCTCTACCGTATCAATTTCCGCCACGCTTCCGCATTAGAAGGAGCCCACGTCTAAAGGCTCTGCACGTTTTATATCGGATTCGGAGGTGGGCCCCACTCTGTCTAACCGTTGTGTTTTTTTGTTCCCCCGGTATTTTTTCTGTAAAGAAAAAGGTAGTCCATAGGACTACTGGATATTGTAGCTCGCGGGCCCTGCATGGGTCTGTTATAGCTTGATAAGGTATGCTATTTCCTTTTCGAAGCAAGCGTACACGTGTCCGGGGTTCTGGACGTTCATCACGTTGATTCATTTTTTTGGTGGACCACACGGTACGTTTAAATTCGGCCGTTGGTTATCACTTTTGAGCCGTCCTTTTTTTTTTTTTTTTTGTTGCACATTTTGGTGAACATGTGATACGTGTAATGGCTGAGTGTTTGGAGCTAAGGTATATTCACCCGCGGCCCACCCGATGAACGGCCTGGATCTCGCACACATACCACGTCAGTACCAGGGTCTGACAGGTGCATAAGTGCATAATAGTATGTGGCCCCAGCGAAAACTTACAAAGGATGATTGCCTTAAATGGGCAAGAGTATTTATTTGACACGCTGGTAGAGGATGATGGTTCACGTGCATGTACTCAGAGATTTCACACGTGTCATGCATGTAACTGTGGGCCCTACGAAGGTTTCAACGGTGGAAATCATTATTCCCACTGTTTGCTGTGGTATGGTTCACTTGAGCTTTGGATATTCTTCATTTTTTATATGGACCTCTAAAATTAGCAGAAATAACGGATGGACGGTGTGGATAAACCACATACATTCACAATGGGCCCAACTGAATTTGCTCAGTACGATAAGAGCACACTGAGTAGCTCAGGACGCAATCCGATTTCCTCCGGGCGTGGACTAGGGGGCGCGAATATGTGGGCCCATCTTGATGTATTTTTTTTTATATATCTATGCTGTCTATCTGTTTTGTCGTATCATTTTAGGATGTGATCCAAAACCTATAAGAAGATACAAATCTCAGGTGAACCATACTACTAAAAACAGTGATGAATAACCATTAAAAACATTTTGTGGGCAACAAAAGTTTTGAGTCAATCTGATATTTATATTTTCCCTTCATCAAGACCTTATTGACATTATCAAGAGCTTGGATTGCAAATAAACGTTAAAAAAACCTTACGATGGGTTCTTTGGAATTTTTATGGTGGGCACTCAATCAAACTGTTTCTAGTGGTGTGGTCCACTTTAAATTTGGATCTACATAATTTTTGGAATCGTATCCTAAAATGGGTTTTAGAAACGGATGGACGGAGTGGATATACAAAATATAATCCACGTGGGCCAGACGGTAGGGGTAACACCACTAAGTTGTTCCCGGGTAACACCTAATTCACGCCCGTGGATTAGGTGAGGCAGGGACAACGGACTCGGGCGCGGCTGCGCTGGATCCCCGGATCCACCGAGGTGGGTGGATCCCTTACCGTGCCGTCCAATGTGTGATCTGTGTGTATTACATCCACGCCGTCCATTCATTTTGAAAACTAAATTTAGGGCAGGATTTAAAAAATGAAGTATATCCAAACTTCAAGTGGATCATAATACAGTAAACAATAGTACTCAACCATTAGAAGCTTCTTGTGAGTCACAAAAGTTTTGTGTCAAGCTGATATTTGTTTGGTATCTTCATCTAGATCTTTGTGACCTTTTCAACAGGTTGGATGGAAAATAAACATTATAATGGTCCCCATGAAGTTTTTAATGGTGTGGATTCAATCACTACTATTTCATGTGGAATATCTGTTTCATTTGTGAGATATTGCCCTAAAATGAACTTTCAAAATGAAGTTTTTAATGGTGTGGATTCAATCACTACTATTTCATGTGGAATATCTGTTTCATTTGTGAGATATTGCCCTAAAATGAACTTTCAAAATGCATGGACGGTGTAGATGTAAGGTACGTACATCACAGTGAGATCCGGGGATCCACCCAAACCGTGCCCGTTGGACTTGGATTCCGTAGTGACCCTCCAGTACCGAGCTCAGTACTGGTCGAAGCTCTGTAGGCACACCATGATGTATTATTTTATCCACGCCGTTCAACCATCCATCTTTCCAGCTCATTTTACAGTATCAGACAAAATGAAACAGATCCAAAGCTCAAGTGGACCACAACAAGAAAAAAGTGGGGATTGAATGCCTGCCATTAAAAGCTTGCTGGGGGCACAAAAGTTTTGTATCAAGCGGATATTTATTCTTTCCATTTATCCAAGTCTGTATGATCCTATGGAGAGATTGGATGGAAAATAAACAATGCTGCGGGTCCAAGGAAGGTTTCAACGGTGTGGGATATTATTCTCAACGCTTTCTGTGGTGTGGTCTACTTAAGTTCTGGATATGCCTCATTTTTTTGGAACATGCTCTAAAATGATCTCATAAAATGAATGGACCGCGTAGATATAACACATACATCATGGTGGGGCTCACGGAGCTTTTCGAGTACCGACCAGCTCTGAAGGGGTCACTGCCGAATCCGAGTCAGGGGGTGACACTTGAGTGGGTGAGGCCCTGACCGTGGGGTTAACCTTGATGCATGTGGCGTATATCCACGCCGCTCATCCGTTTTTCCAGCTCATTTTAGTGCATGGTCCCAAAAATGAGTTAAATACAGAGCTTTCGGGGACCACACAGTAGGGACTGAATTCCCACCATTAAAAACTTTTTGAGATCTACAAAAGCTTTGATCAAGCTGTTATTTATGTTTTCCCTTCATCCATCCAGGTCCTCATGAACTTATCAACAGGTTGGATGGCAGATAAACATTACAGTGGGCTTAGGGAGCTTTTAAAGGTGGGTGTTCAATCATCACGGTTTCCTGTGGTGTGGTCCTCTTGAGATTTGTATGTGCCTCAAAACGGATGGATTTATGTATATACAACACATACATTGAAGTGGGCCCCACTGTAAGGGCCTCACCTGATCCGCGCCCTCCCTTTATGGGCTCTGACTTTTGAAACGGGTGCGGCGTCAGTGGATCGCTAACTGTGGGCCACACCTGATTTATTTGACTTACATTCAAGCTGTCCATTCATTTTGATAGCTTATTTTAAGGCATGATCCATTAAAATGAAGCAAATCCAAATTCTATGTGAACCACACCATAAGAACAGTGACGGTTGAATACCCACCATGAAAAACTTCTTGGATGGCTCCGAAATGTTTATTTGCCATCCGATCTGCAAAGAAGGCCACAAAGGTCCGTATAAAGCAACCACACAAATATCAACTTGATACAAAAATTTTGTGGCACACGAGAAGTTCTTAATTGTCAATCCCAGCAGCTTACTTATGGTGTGGTCCAAACGAGATTTGTGTTATTTTCAATTCACCTAGTTAAGGTCACTTTTGACCGATGGCCTAGATTAGAAGTACATGTGTGTATGTGATTGTGCAGGCATGTCAAAGTCTGCTCATCTTAAGGATATTGCCTGAATTGATCGATACCCTGTGTCGAGATGGATGGATTGAAGACTAGATCTGGACCCAAAGTTCTCTTGTCACTAACTGATTAATAATTGCATGCTGTACTTGGGCAATTTGAGCAAGGTAAAGGATTAGCCCTCATGAATGAGTTTTTTTTTTTTTTTTGCCTTGTACCAGTAATTATAGAATAGGTTGGTTTAAGAACTTTCTATTTCATTGGTACTTTAATATGGTATTTCTTAATTAGAGTAAAAGATTCACATTGAACAAAGTAATGACTAATCTAAACACGATCAGTCGTTATTAATGTATTGGCCTTACTATAACCGTTATGCTTTACACTCTTATTATTAAAGTGAAAAGAAAGATAAATACCTGATACGCCTATCGGAACAGACGATTGAGGTGAATGGTCAGTAAGATATGACTGAGGTATGAACAATTGAATCAGAACTCCGATGGGCATGGTGATCTGACAACTTAAGATTGCAGATATTTAACATACTATATTAATTGCGTACTTTGATTGGCCATTGATCTAGCTGTTGAAGATTACGAATGTATGTCGATCTTTTGCCTCCAACACGCTCGCGCCGGTATGTATTCCAATGGGTAGAGCAACATGCGTAAAAAAGTTTGGATTTGGGAATTAACTGCACTATAAATAGGAAATGTTGTGGGAGAGAGTTCACCCATCACAAGACTCTCTCTCTAGCCCACGTCTCATCAATCTCACGTCCCAACATAACTCTGTTAGAGTTGTCTACTACACTTCATGCACAATAACCGTGTCCACCCATTAATGTGGGTCCCATCCTGATGGTCATGCGACTGATCCAAACCGATCATTACATTGCTAGATGGAATTATGCCAAGTATAACCCATAATTCTAATACTCATAAGATAAATGTCCTACAGTGGGAGCCGCTAGTTCATAGTGAACTAGGCTAGAAAAAATAAAATAGGCATAAAAGCAAAGTAGACATGTACATAGATGTGTTTGGCGTGGGGCCTCGAGCTCTTATTCGGATGATTCTTTTATAACTTTCTCGAGGTGGTGGAAGCCTCTTGTTAGGCTTCTGGATCCTTCGAAATTCTTCCTACAGGCTTTCCGAATACGTAACATTTTTCTTCGCAATCGTGGAAGGTCTTAACCAGGAAGGTCTCCAAAATGTTAGCGGTGGCTGGATTTCAGATTTTCATTCATATGCGTAGATGCTCTCCTATAGGACCCTCTCGGCTTGATTAAGGGAGCATCTTTCACTTAATCACAGTTGTTTACTGTAGTGATCTAATGTATATCATCCAATTCCCGATAAAAGTGGGATTTAACAGCAAATACCGATTGTAGATGGGTGAGGTCGCTTTGAACTCTCCCATTCTCTTGATTTCGAATGGGTCATGGTTGCAGGACCCAACTCGAATAATGTGTCTGTTTCTTCGGATTGTGGCCCAATTTATGATTGGGTTTGTTTGAAGATTGGCTCAATATATGAATCTTTAGAATCTTCTGCATCATTGTTGGCTCTTCGAACATCTCTGTGAAATTTTTCTATGTTGGGAGACGACTTCGCGGATGAGATCATATCCAATTTTGAGATAAGATATGCTCCCCTTGGCGAGTCTTTTATAATCGTGCCAGGCACATTCGTTATTTAATGGGCATGTTAATCGTGATCATGTAGCGTGAGGTGGTTTGTCCCCTTGAAGGGCCTGTTAAGAGTCTATATTGTCACAATAATGATAGAATATATAACACTGAAGGAAGATTCAACGTGGATCTTCTTTAGGTGTGAGTACAATTCTGACCGTGCCAAACACGTAGTGTCTCCTCATGGTGCCTTCCTATTGGCCCACGTTAAAGTGCCGAAAGGGGGTGTAAACAATTTGGATCTGCTTCATTTTTAGGATCATGCCCTAAAATGAGCCATCAAAACGGATGATGGGTGGTGTGGACATGAGGCTAATACATCACGGTGGGCCTCACAGTCAGTGATCCACCCGACTTGATCTACATAATTCATGCTCAAAATGAAGTAGGGGTCACACAGTACATAGATGGCCCAACATGCTTATGTGGGCATACATTCTATTGGTCTTATATTGTTGGCATGACTATAATACGTGAAGAGAGAAGACTCTGACAATGTAATGGATGGTGCGTCCGCACTTTAAAATTTCATGTGGTGGACAATGAATTGAAATTGTTGTCACTGAAAATTGGACAACAGATAAGGTCGGCTGATCTCAGCCTTATGATGCTTTTCACCCTTGTCTTCCTTAGACGAAGCAAGCTTGTAGCCCTCCTGATGTCTTCAGAACTACAAGAGATGAACAAAATAGGCAAAGAGGGGGTGTTGGTGTCCGGTTAAGACTCTCCAATGCCTAAGTCTGGCAGGTGAAAGGGTAGAACGTATTTAGGGTTCTCTCGAGAAGAGATTGCGTACCTGAGTCTGTGGATGGAAGCCCCTTTTATAGGGTTCTGATAGGCCTTAAGTGCTAGAGTTAATTTAGGATAAATTACTAGAGAGTCATGGCAGAGCAGGAGTTTTGTCCCGTAATTTTTGAAGTGATCTACAATTGAGACATGGCTACTATCCTTATCCGGTCCGTACTTAGCGGTCCTGTTCCGGACTCATCACACTGTCATTTCGGTGGTTGTCGTCCAAACTGAGTTGAAGATGAGGCCGATCTCTCCCTCTGTAGGTCCGTCTCTATCGATGCTCCTTGGCCTAATAGGTAGAGCACTTGTTGATGTCTGCTCGAGTCCTCAGCTTGGCAAGGGACCAAGCATAGGGCTTTTCTGGCCCCAACCTGACTCCGGTGGCCTTTAGATTAGGGCTTGTTGTCCTGCGTCCTCGACCTTCTACTCCTTATCTTAGAGATATTGCTGAGGACTTTTACTTGGGGCCCTAGGCCTGTGGACTTTTTACCCTGTGTGGGCCAGTTCCTTTGGCACCTTGGAATTAGAGGTAAATGGATGTATTTCAAATCCAAGTATATGTTTTTTGCATTTGGTAGCCCTGGATTTAGTGGTAAATGAAATCGAGGTTTTACAAACACACTCTTTTTGTTGTGTTTTGAAATCTTATCAAAATGCTATGTTTTGGTTGTAATCTAAATGAAATGCCAACTTTAGCTCCTTTTAAAATGCAGGAGGGTCGTATGCCTAACAAAAGCATCGCTAGACTACTAATCCATTTGACATGTGGCACACTGATGATTAGGGTTGTCAATGGCCAGGCTTGGGGTTAGTCTCAGCCCAAATTTTGAACCGTTTTAAGCCTGGCTAATTAAAAATCTAATTTTGGCAAGCCCAAGCCCAGCCCATTGACACCCACACTAAAATAATCCAATTATCGATTGTAATACTATAATCACATCAATGGAATGATCCGAATCATCAAAACCTTGGACATCTAAATGGATGGTTAAAAATGTTGGAGCCGCTTGTTTGTGATCCTTATGTTTGTGGCTCATTCAAGGCTTGAAATTTACTCATTTTAAGCCAAAGTATATATTTCAATGGGCTTATTACAATCATTCTATTAAATATCTCACACCACATATATTAGTTCATATTTAATCAAATTTAAGTATAAATATATTGAAGAATTCCCATGCATTTTAAATATAAGCTAAAAAGGGAAGATTTGGACCCGCGTATTATTTCAACCAAATACAAAAAAAAAAAAAAAAAAATCAAAAATCACCTTGATCCTAATGTAAATGTGATTTGGATAATGCATCCCAAATCCAAGCTCCCAGACGAGCCATAAACTGTCCAAATCATGGTCCAATTTACTTTATCACAGAACCCAAATTGTCCTTGTTTCATTTTGTTACTGTCAGATGGGAGGGCGTTTTATTGGACGGTTGAAAATGAAAATGATCCAATTGTCCTATTTCGACAAAACAAGATTGTACGAACTGGTGGTTGGAATTGTTCCACCAACCTGATTTTAGGACAGGCGACAGTTGAATCATGATTTAGTTGTCATCTAGTGGATGCCACGTGTTAACTTTTCTGAGTGCCTGAGTACGAAGAGTATTCATCGCCAGCGCATCGTAAACTCCGATATGCAGGACAGTGAGAGTAACGGGAGTGGATTGCCTGTGGCCGGGGCTGTGTGGGGTCCACAGGTATGTCTGTGACAAATCCACTAGGGCAATCTGTTTTTAAAGACAAAAATAAGACAGGAATGGAAAACACCAGGCAGATTAAAAAATCAGGTGGGCCACACTAACAAAACAGTTGGAACACCAACGTCCACCATTGAAACCTTCCTAGAGCTGACCATGATGTTTATATGCCATCTGAACCGTTAAAAGAATTATTAACACTCAGATAAACTGTAAGAAAAAATATTATCCTAAGGCAAAACTTTGGTCACCGTTAAGTGTTCAATACCCAAAGTTTCTTGTGGTATGGCCTACATGAGTTTTGGATCTGTATTGTTTTTATAATACTATCCTATTATTGTCTTACAAAACAGATGGACGGAGTGGATTTTTCACCGACATCTCTATGGCCCCACACAGCTACGGGCACAGAGATTTCTCTGTGCACTTTTCTTGGATGGCACACGTGTCAGAGATTCGGGCCACTCATCAGGCAATGGCAATACGAGCATCTTGTACATACAAAATTAGGTGTACCGAGCCACACATGCCTTGAATCTTTACTGTTGGACTTTGACCTGCCTGATCAACGGACAAGTGATACTTTTGAAATAAAGCATGTAGCATGTCTACAGGGTAACTAACCTGATGGATGGCCCGGATATCTGACGGTGGGAACAAGGCACCACAATGGAGCTATCACGCGGGCCCATCAGAACCGACGTGAGAAATGCAGAGTGCCCTCGAGTCAGTGCACTTTTCTTGGGGCTCGGGTTAGGTATTACCCCCACCAGACGCACGATGAGATGGACGCCTACATGGCGCATCATTATTGGCCGACACAGCGGGTCCCGCACCTCGAGTCTGACGTAGAGCTATCACACCTGCCACATCCCACTAATACCGAGGTGCGGGACCTGCTGCATTGGCCAATGACGACATGCCATGTAGGCGTCCCCTTGTGAGTCTTGGTGGGGGTAGTACTTGATCCGAGCCCCTTTCTTGGCAATGTGGTGCTCGTGTCACCATCTAAGTCGCTTCATTGGAAAGGATCCACCATATAATTTGTGGGTCAAAAATAGGCCTGCATCTCATCTGAAGGTAAACTAGGTCAAAAGTCTCATGATCCTCTGTGGCCCATCTGATGATTACAGCAGTATAATCTTTTAGACAAGCTATCTAAACAGTGCTGCCTTCCAAACCCTACACATAGATCACTGGTTTAGGTTTGTGTTGTGGTCAAAATCTAGCTTATTAGACGGGAATCGGCTCAAATAGTGGGGATTAAATACCTACCGTTGAAATTTTTTTTTAGGGCCTACAAAAGTTTTGGATCAACTTGATATTTGTGTTTTTCCTTCGTCCAGGTGTATGTGCCCTTATTAGCTAGTTGGATGACAGTTAATTATTACAGTGGGCCCTAGGAATGCTCTTTTTGTGGTGTGGTCCATTGGAGCCTTGGATCTACCTATTTTTTAGCTTGTACACTAAAATGACATGGCAAAATGGATGGACAATGTAGATAAAACCATACATCATGGTGGCCCCTTTAAAGCCCTTGCCTGTTCGTAGCTAGGGACGGGCTGTGTCTACCGTGGTGACCCCAACACAATGTATCTCGGTGGTTAAAGATGGGGCTACGCAAAAGTATAGATTGGGTAATATTTATTGCTGCCAATTCAATCAAATTAGGCCATATGTGTAATTGATGGCTTATATTCAGTTTTCATATATGGGTAAGATACACAGGTGTGCTAGAGTCTTTTCAACTCGAAGTTTGACTGAACCGCTGGTATTTCCCTGTATTGAGTTGGACAAATTTGGAGACTGGACATATGATCCAATTATTTTCTCAACAACCAATTTATGCTTAACATCGAGACGATTTATGAGAAGGTAGGGGTTAGCCCTTTTGAATTGATTCTTTTTGCCTTGTTATAATAGACATGAGTCTATAGACTTAAAATGCTTGTTCTTTCACCAGTTCTTTAGTTCAATATTTCTCAAACGGATAAAAATGTACAAAGAAATTAAAAAAGGCTAAACATTATTGATTTCATTAATATTTGAATATATGGCTTTACAATCGACAAAGTGTAACAACCAAATGAATAAATATACGAGAATGAAAGATAAATATCTAGTGCATCTATTGGAACAAACGATTAAGGTGGGTGGTCAATAGGATGTGACCAAATGGGTATAATCAACTAAATAGGAATCCAATTGATCATGGTTTTGCAACTTAAGGTTGCAGATATTTACTTTTGCTTTTAAGATAGTGTAGTGGAAGCCACTAGGCAATAACGATGTAAACTGAAGATAGACTAAACTATGCTAAGAAAGATAAATTGGAAAGATAATTGGAAAAGTAAATTGATGTGTTTGATGTAGGGTCTGGAACTCTTCATGGAGTGCTGTTTATATAGGCTTCGGCAGTGGCCTTTTTATCTTCAATACCATAAAGGATTTGAACAATCGTTTGTGGAAATCTCTTTGATTCTTCTACATCAATGTGGCCTATTGCGTACGAGCACATGTACAAGAAATATACTCTTACATGCGTTGGTTGAAGTCCTCACGTCTTTAGACTTCCACATTGAAAAGTTGTTGTGATCCTTATACCACTTGACTTTGACATTCGTAGATAATTGTTTTTGGGAGCAGATTATATATTATACAGGTAACACAGGTAACACCTTAGTCGGTGTTACCCTTACCATGGGGCCCACCTTGATGATGTTTTGTATATCCATGCTGTCCATCCGTTTCTTCATACCATTTAGAATGGGGTCTAAAAATTATATAGATCTAAATCTCAGGTGGACCACACCACAAGAAACAGTGGTGATTGAGTGACTCACCATTAAAAATTTCAAAGGGTCCATCATAATGTTTTTATGATGTTTATTTTAATCTAACCCGTTGATAATCTGGATGAAGGTAAAATACAAAAACAAGTTTGATCCAAAACTTTTGTGGCCCACAAAAAGTTTTTAATGGGCATTCATCACTGTTTCTAGTGGTGGGGGTTTACCTAAGATTTAGATCTTCCTAAGGTTTGATATTGTTCCTTAAACTGAGATGGAAAAACAGATGGACACCATGGATATCTAACAAATACATCAAGGTGGGCCCATACGGTTAGGGAACACCTACTAAGGTGTTACCCGTGTAATAGTTAATGCTCTCTCGTTGCTTTGGGTAAGAGTCTAGCATTTAATACTAGATAGAGATCTCATTTGATGTGATTTGACACTTAATTTAGATAAAGAGACTTACTTTTAATGATACTTTTTTTTTTTTTTAAGAGTACTTTTGATAGAACTCTAGCGTTCAATGCCCTCTTTCATGTGCACTCTCCAATTCCTCCTCTCGAAGTCATCTATACCACAAATGACATGGTTGCCACGTGGTGTATTACGAATTGTTTGATCCGGGCACGCCAGATTAGGTGTAAACAATGATGAAGGGTGCGAGTAAGATTTTGCTCATCATTTAGCGCATAATGCTGACACATGGCGACATCTCGTTAGCCCACCTAAATGTGCCAAAAACAGGTGTAAGCACTACCCCCACTAGGACCTAGCTAGAGATAGATAGTCTTGTTAGGGGCTCTGTGGGCCCCATCGTGATATGTGTTTTATCCAAGCCGTCCATCCATTTTGAAAGATCATTTTAGGGGGTTGGAGCGGACCACACCATAGGAAGTAGTGGTGACAAATGACCCCCAACGTTGATACCTTCTTAGGGCCCACTTTGATGTTTATTTGTCATCTAACCTATTCATAAGGACACATAGACTTGGATGAAGGGAAAACATAAATGTTAGCTTGTAAGACCCGTACCCTGAATTGCCCTCCGTACGTTTAGTTTCCGGTACCGGTACGTCCCGGACGGACCAGATTAGAGAGCCTTGATCGCGACCCTGATTTAGTACCGCAACGACCCAAGACTTGTACCCTTGCGACCGCGCGGGCGCCACGATTCCAACGCCGCGCGGCACGCCCCATTGCGATACCCGGTGTGTAAGAGGCATACGTTCGTGCAATTCGAGGTGGGCCACGCAACGCGCGTGTGGCGTGGGCCCCACTTGCACAATTCTCAACAACATGTCAAATCTATCACCATCACCCTCACCCATACCCCCATCATTATCTAGCCATCATCACCATACCCACCCCATCCTCTCTCACCAAAAGTCAACCACAACCCATACCTCTCATGCTCTCTCCCATCATCATCATCATCATCATCATGACATCATGCACCCCCCTCTTCCCATACAAGAGCCATACGTAGGGGGGTGGCCTTCTCATTTTTCCTATTTTGCAAGAGAAAGGAGAGAGAAAGAGAAAGAGAGAAAGGAGAGAGAAGAAAGAGATTTGAGAGATTGAGTGAGTTTGGAGAGAGATTTAGAGGGAGATCAAGAGAGAAAGAGAGAGGTTGAAGGAGGAAATCAAGCTTGGAGGACCCCGATCATCATCCGGACCGTCCGATAGGCAATCCAACCGTCCAACCATCATTGTGAGTGCAAACCTTCCCCCTTTTTATCGTTTACCCTTCATTTTTCTTTCCTTGGACCCACCTTGTGATGGGCAATGAGATGGATGGGCTGGATCTTACACATATGGGCCCCACTTAAAGTATATAAAAAAAAAAGAAAAAAAAAAGAAAAAAAAAAAGAAAAGGAAGGAGATGCCGCTGGACAGCTAGCGTCCAGAGGACACTGCTGCCCAGCAGCGCTGGGGTGAAGTCCCTTTTGGGCTTTGACGGCTGGCCCACTTGTGGGACCCACCCTGATGTATGTAGTTGATCCACGCCGTCCGTCTGTTTCTCCAACCCATTTTATGTCTGGGTACAAAAAATGAAGTAAATCCAGATCTCAGGTGGACCACACCATAGAAAACAGCATAGCTAATGATGCCTATTGTTTAAAACTTTTTTGGGCCACCTTGATGTTTCTAGGCTTTGTAAGATACCCAATATTGGGTTCATTGGGTCCCCCATGAGATGGGGAACCTGATAGACGGATTGGATCTTCCCTAAGTGGGCCCCACCTGAAATAACTAAAAAAAAAGAAAAAGAAAGAAAGAAAGTAAAAAAAAAAATAGAACGTCCAGCGCTGGACGTTCACAGCGTCTGGGACGCTGGAACCGTCCAGCGTCAGGACGGCTGGAAGGGGTCCCCACTCGTGGGACCCACCTTGATGATTTTATTATATCCACACCGTCTATCTGTTTTCCCATATCATTTTAGGGCTAAGGCCCAAATATGAAGCAGATTCAATTCTTAAGCGGACCGCACCACAGGAAATAGTGGAGAATATGATGTCCACTGTCGAGACTGCCTCGGCCCACACTGGTGTTTATAGACCCCGTAACATACTCAATATTGGGCTCATTGGGCCCACCATGAGATGGCTCAGCTGATGAACGGAGTGGATCACCCTTATGTGGGCCCCACTCGACGAAAACCATGGAAAAAAAAAAAGAGAAAGAAAGAAAGAAAGGAAATATGAAGGGGCAGAGGCGTGAGGCGTCTCTGACGCTGGAGTGCCAGCGTCCGTGGACGCTGACTCGTGAGGCCATCTGGTGGCCCACTCGTGGGTCCCACCATGATGTATGTGCTGTATCCACACCGTCCATCCATTTGGGGAGATCATTTTAGGACATGAACCCAAGAATGAGACAGATCCAAATCTCCAGTGGACCCCACCAAAGGAAACAGTGAGGACAGTGACAGACTGTTGAAACCTACCTATGGCCCACCATGATGTTTATTTGAGATCCAACCTATTCATGAGTTCACACGTGTGAAAGGGAGGGAAAACAAAATATCAGCTTGATCAAAAACTTCTGTGGCCCCACTTGATGAGATCATTAAAAAAAAAAAAAGAAAAAAAAAAGAAAAAGAAAAAGGAAGGGGCGCTGGCCGTGGGCTGGCTGGGCTGCCCAGCAGGTGGCCCACTAGTGGGACCCACCTAAAATGTATTTGCTTTATCTATTCTGTCCAGCTCATTTTAGTGGCTGAGCCTAGAATTTAAGCATATCCAATTGTCAAGTGGACCATTGCACGGAAACAGTGGGAATAATGATCTCCACCGTTGAAATCTTTCCAGCCCTACAGTGATGTTTATTTGTCATTAAACCTGTTCATAAGATCACATGGATATGAATGAAGGGGGAAACAAAAATATTACTTTGATTCAAAATGCTTGGGGCCCATTTGGGTGCTACGCTCTATGGGTCCCACCACGATGTATCTGTTTTATGTATGCCGCCCATCTGTTTTTCCATATTATTTTAGGGCCGGGGGCCCTCATAATGAGGTAAATCCAAACCTCAGGTGGACCACATTGTAGGAAACAGTGGTCATTGATGCCCGCCTTTGAAACCTTCCTTGGGGCCATTGTAATGTTTATTTTTCCATCCAACCAAAGGTGATGGGGCCCAACTTTGGGTCCCACCTTGATGAATGTTGAGTATATCGTGTCGTTCTTCTTGGCAGGGGTGTGGGCCCAGTTTTAGGTGGGCCACACGTAGAAAATAAGGGTGATTGAATGCCTACCATTGAAAACTTTACAGGACTCATCTGTTATGTTTATTTGCTATCCTTCCTGTTCATAAGTCACCCAGCCATGGGTGGGGTTCCACACGTGTGGTGTGCGGGCCCCACTATGGTGTTTGTTTGCCATCTCACTTGATTAGTGGGAAAGCACAAATATTGAGTTGATCCCAAACTGTTGGGGCCCATTAATGTATGTGGCTTCCCCACTCCTTTGTGCGGTTATACCCAACCACGGGTCCACCTTGTTATGCATGTGTTCTATCCACGTCAGCTATTGGCCTCCATGGTGCGATATGTATGTCGGCCATCCATAAGGACCGCCTTAATTTTGTGCTTGATCCAAACCATCCAAATGAATGAACCCTAGCATGTTATGTACAGGATGGCCCTTGGGACCACCTTAGTGTGCGTGTTCGAATGACCGCGTTGTCCATCCCGTGGACCCACATGATTAGTTGTGTAAACCCTTATTGAAAGGTCATCCTTAGAGTTTGCTTGATCCAAGTCACAGGGCTACCTTCTTAAACTCACCCTGTGGAACCGTCTTGTCAATTCACCTTGTTAACTCACCATGTTGACCCGCCTTGTTGACCCGCCTTGTTGACTCACCTTGTTAACTCAGCATGTTGATTGATCTTGGTAACTCAGCTTGTATACTCATATGACTCACCCCTTCTACCCTTGTACCCAATTATTAAAGACCACCATATCGTGCATATCTCATCCACACCGTCCGTTTACCTTTAGGGCGAGTGTGGGGCTCATCCTCGACGTTCGTATGTCATCTAGGCCATCCATTATATGGAGCCTATCTTGTAGTATGAGGTTAGACCTGTTGTCCCTTTTTGGACCTCATTGTATTGACCATCTATCGTAGATTACCCTACTATTTATAATCCTCTGTCATGACATGTCTATCTTGCAACCCCCTTCTATGACATTCCTTTTACGGACCATTATTGTGTTCATCTCTACTGTACTACAGGATTATGGGTCTCGGTATGATTTTGAGTATTCCACTCTTGCCGCTCAAGTAGGTTCTACCTTTGATGTGTCGGTAGTGTATTCAATCATTTTCTTTCCATTTGGGTTATCTAAATATTGAAGGTTAATCCACACCGTTCAGTTGTTGGACCATCTGTGTTGTTGTATACCATCCATTTAGAGTCTTATCTCTTTATGTTTCTTTGTATTATAAGTGAATTATCTTTTATGCTATTTTTAGTATGTCTGTTGCCACACGTAGTGTTATTTGGAATACTCATATGTGATCTTTATACTATATGCTTCGACGACCACCATGCATGTGTAATGAGTATGCATCCCGAATCACCATTGTTAGTTGGGGACCACTAGGGCATAAACGCATTCATAAAGCATTCGAGATGTAGTCGCGCAAATGTAATTCACGTGCTCTCTATCGCAAACCTCTCCAATAGGTATGGGACTATTCGAGGACAGGAATCTATCATCCTGACTTACACTGTATGGTAGGAATAGCTTAGCATACCTTGTAGCCCTTGGTGCGAGATTCCCTGGCTAGCGACATCCCGCACTATGACTCGATCATTCATATGTGTCCCCTCATCTTAATCATATCTTAAATAGGTTGGACTTGATTGATTTATTGCCATCGTGGTAGATGGACTACTTGTTGGCACTCATACTGTATACTTGACTCATGCATCATGAATGCTTGGCTCATCTGATTGTCTTGTATCAACCGGCCATATCGGTCGTGATTGTCGTGCAGTTCATTACCAGCTGACGGTGACATTGTGTTTGAGACCTTATAGTTTTATGGTGCTCTTTGGGAGACTTGCACGGGTATGTCGTCCCACGTTTGTATGCATGGTTGCATTTCGCACCGTCTGCTTGTGCCGCATATAGCATGGTTATTACGTTGCAACCACAGCTCCATCGTGGTTTGCAGGAACACCGGAAATATGTTATCTTTAAACAGGATACCATAGATGTCCCTGGGTGAAAGTCCCTGAACCCGTTGGTACCAAGGTGGGTGCTCCATTCAAGGACCGGGTGGTTGAATCATACACCAGTATGCCGAATACCAAACGGCGGTGTTTTCCCACTGCACGTGGTCAGTTCGGAAGGAGGTCTGACCTAACCTGCCGGAAGAGTGTTGGCAAAGGGGGTTGAGTTTGACCAGCTGTAAGTAGGTCCGCTATTGCACCAGATAGGCTTTGGCATTCTACTGGTGAGTAGTGAGGTCTGTGAGACCCCGGTGATGTTCCGTTTCAGAGATGGTATTGGTATCAGTGATGTGACTGATGTTCTGTATGGTGTGGGACGGTCCTGATGTGGGCGGGTGTGATGTGGGCGGGGCTGTAAGCCTGGGCGAGCTACCAGTTCCGAGTCCTGCATTGCTTACGTGATCGCGTTTTGTCTGTTCGTATCTGGACCACTGTACTGAGATGTGGTGATTTGCATACATGCATTGGATCATTGTATGTGACATTAGGCCCTGTAGGCCATTGCATAGTAAGAGTATATAGCCTTGGTAGGCTGGTTACCTGTATTGCATGCTTGCATAGCCATGGTAGGCTAGTTATATGTATTGCATGCTTGCATAGCCGTGATAGACTGGTCATTCATATCACATGATCGTGTAGCCTAATTGGGCGAAGTCTTGGTTTAAAGTTCTCATAATGCTTTACTGCTTACTCTGATATTTATCATGCTTGTCATACGCATTGTGCACGCACACACGCACTCACGAAGCTTCGTTCGAAGCTTATGCGCGTTTGTTACGCTGCAGGTTCTACCAGAGTATATCAGCAACGTTGAGTTGGAGTTTGTAGTGCAGTAGCATGAGGTGCCGAAGTGTGCACAGTTTTTATATTTACGCATTGTGTATTTACTTTCCAGTACTGTATATAAACGAAAAGATTTAGTGGAAATATTGTGTTTGTCTTTGATGGTACTCATATGGTGATGCTCATGTTAAAAAAAAATTTAGACCCTAAAATCCTCCTTGTGGTATCCCAGGATCGGAACCTGGCGTGTGAGGTTAGGATCCGAGATCGGGGTACTACGGAGGCTGCCACCTCTGAATTCGGGTTACAACGAATGGACGTCGAGAACCGAATTTGGGGCGTGACATAGCTTGATCTAAAACTTATGTGGCCTGAAGAGGTTTTCAACCACAAGAATTCAATTCCTGTTGTTTCCTGTGGTGTGGTCCCTTGAGTATACGATCGATCTACCTTATTTTTTTGACTCATCACTTAAATTGAATTTTCAAAGTTGATGGCTGACGTGGGTAAAGCACATACATCATGGTGGGCCTTATAGAGCCTATGCCAGGATCCTCCATCTCTAGCTAGGTCTTGGTGGGGTAGTACCAATCCTCATCTCACTCAAAGCATGTTTGAAAGTTTTTAGTTGAGTATGCGTAGGCCATTGAACTACACAGTGTTAAGGTTATCACTCAACGCAAGTCTAAAAAGCAAAGATGCAAATTAAAGTATACCGAAGTTATGCTTAATTTACCTTTGTAAGCCCGGAAAGCTAAGACGTGAATTCAAAAGTAAGAATCATTCTTCTGATTTTTTCTGCCATTTGATTGGCCTATGTGTCACGTTTATAAGTGTCGGCAAGATATATATTTGAAAGTTGTTTAAATATTTAACTATGGATTGGCAAAATATGTGAACTAATCAAATCAAACGACATCAAAGCTGGGACCTATTTCTAGCAGCCGTATATATGACCCAATCAAATCAGGCTACATCAAGGTCGATCCTCACTGAATCAGTCCAAAAAGCAGAGATTTGGTAGGATGAATTAGTTGGATAGTTGCTTTCTGTGACCCTTTTTGTCGGTCTTGCGTGGGAGCCTGGTTCCACGTTGGATGACACAGGTGTTAGAGATCATCACAACTTACCTGATGAATGGCCCAGATCTCTAACACGAGTGCCATCCAATTTGGAAACCGAGCACGGTATACTATGATCCAAATAAGGAGACAAACGGCCTGATTTTTAGGCAAGGAGATCTTATTAGCATGGCCCATATGATGAAGATACTGGATCCCACACACGTGTGCATGCATGTGGATGTGCAGGGCTGCACCCTCCTGTGGGCTTGGGAAGGCAGTGAAATGTCAAGGGAACTGGGCCCTCTCCGCACTGTTGCCAAACGTGAAACCCATGTGCGGGAAGCGTGCATGCCGAGTAAACTCTGTGGGGTCCACCGTGATTTATGTATTTTATCCACCTTGAATCCAAATCCGGATCCTCTGTTGGCTCCAAGTAGGAAAATCCTACTTGGAGCCTTTCATTGGATCACGTCATCATATAGGTCTGCAACCATGTCACATCATCAATGCAACCTGGTCACAGTGACACCATGCAATGTGACACAATGAGAAGAGGCCAACGGAGGATCCGGATTCAAGAATGAAACATAGCCAAAGCTTAAGTGAATCATGCCGTAGGAAACAGTGTGAATTGAATGTCTGAGTTGAAAACTCCCTGGGGCTGCGAAAGTTTTGGATCAAGTTGATTTTGTTGTTTTTTTCTTCTTCTTTCTTTCATCCATGTTGGTATGATCTTATGAATAGGTTGGATGACATATAAACATCACTATGGGCCTTAGAAAGGTTTCAACATTATTACCACTGTTTCCTGTGTGTTATGGTCCACTCGGGCCTTGGATATGCTTGAATTTTAGGATCAACCTCTAAAATGAGATGCAAAAATAGATGACCCGCATGGATAAACCACATACATTCATGGTGGGCCTAGCAAACTTTATTCAATACGATAAAAGCCTACAGAGTAACTTATCAGGCAATCCCATTTCCTAGAGTTGGACACAAACAGTAAATTACTGAATTGTTCATCCATTCAATTCGAAAAAAATTAAATTGAACAATTCGTTTGAATTCATAATGAGTTGAATTGATCAATATTTTTTTTTTTGTCCGAATTTTTTTCGAACCGAACATGAACAATGCCTTGTTTGATTCAATTCAGTTCGGTTCAATTCAAAATTATTATAAATATAATATATTTTATATAATATTATAAAAATATAAGATAAAAGTTAAAAACTTACTCAGTTTTTACTTTTACCCTAATTCTATTTGACTGCTCGCTTGTTTTTTACTTTTATCCTAACTTAACTGAGCAGAGCTTCCTCATTTTCCAGCCAAGCAGAGCTTTCATTTTCCTCGGCCTGTCAACTGAGTAGAGTTTCCCCTTTCCCCTTCTTCTCTCAAAACCTTAATTCGAGTTAAGTGCTCGAGCTTCCCCTTTCCTCTTTTCCTGTTAAAAAGCTACCACCATCTGGCCAAGTGCGGCGGTTCGTCCATCAGCCTTCAGCGAATCAACGTCTTGTCTAACTATTTGTCTAATAGCGAATCACGTCCTACCCAGTTGTCCTTCCATCAATGA
The DNA here is from genome assembly GCA_003013855.2 of Liriodendron chinense. Classification (NCBI taxonomy): domain Eukaryota; kingdom Viridiplantae; phylum Streptophyta; class Magnoliopsida; order Magnoliales; family Magnoliaceae; genus Liriodendron; species Liriodendron chinense. The sequence continues at coordinate 356,176 of PVNU02003342.1, read as the reverse complement.
GCTGTCTGACCGGTTTCCAACTATTTTCTAACCAAGCTGCCAAATACTCACTATCTTTATATCTTCTCTCTTTGCATTAATCCATTTTAATTGGTTAGGATTTTGACATATTCAAACATTGTGATTAATAAATATTTAATATATGTATGATGTAAGTATAATTTATGATGGGTTGGTTAAAACTCTTATGATTTGTAATTTGTAATTTATGAACATGTATTAGAATAAAAATCTTCCTGCACAAAAAAAAAAAAAAAAAAAGTTGTTCAAAAACGTTCAATCTAGAAAAATTATCCAAATTAAAAAATATAGGTTGGACCAGATCAAACCAAGTTAGAACAGGACCATTGTTCGAATGTTTGTCCGAACACAAACGAGTCGTAGTCGAACCGAATCAAGCTGGCCCATGTGCGATCCGTTTGGGTTGGATGTGCAGCTCGGATTTCCCATGTGCAAGGGATGCATGACCGCATGGCCCCATTTCCCAACTCGGCCACAAGTGTCATCAAGCATATGGAAAGGCCACGTGTTCCTGTTTGTTCTGTAATCCTTACATGTGGACACGTGCGCGGGATTTGGGCCGTCCATTCGATGAAGACACATGGATGGACCAACATCTCGAAATTGAATAAAGCGGACCGATCCACACTGATGAAACCTTTTACCAAATACCACTCTGGATCAATCCAGTCAACTCATTGAGTGGGACCACATGGACTTTCCAGTTCCAAAAGTCAGGCCCGTCCGTTCATAAGATGGGGTCACACTTGTATGATTGAAACGGACAGTGGTCCGTATTCATCGTACACTTGTGGACCACCTAATATATTGACCTGCTTGATTATTTTACTCTGCATCTTTTCATGGTAGGCCTCACCTGACTAACGGACATGATCTCTCACTAGATGCCACGTGGTACATATGTGCCGAGACCCCTTTTACATCTCACTCGCGCGACTCCCTTCTACATACCGCAGGGCGTGTCTCCCTGCACTGCTCATGCTCGGAACTCGAATCTCGTGTTTCGCTATATCCTCGAAATCTCGCCACCACCTACTATAGAATGAAAAAGCATTTAATACTCTGATATAGCATCATAATCTATACGCATGCTTAAATCTCTTGTAAAATAAGAAAAGCATAAGCTCAATCCAAACCGTAAAGTTCATGTCCCCACATCTTTTATAAATAAAAAAATAAAATTACATAGAAAATTGATTTTTAATTTTCTACTTTTTTAACATCTAATAAAATTTTCATATAAAAGAATAAAATGAAAGGATCAAATCAATCTAATCTCTTGAAAAATTCACATAAAAATGGGACCCACTATTTGATTGGTCTGGATTCAGCTTCAAAAAGCAAATAACTGGATTGTGGCGACTGCTTGCATGAGTATGGTTCTCAATACTCTGCCAGTGCATTAGATAAGTGGTATTAGGCATGATTATTAAATAATTAATTACAGATTATTTGATAATCCCACATGAAACGGACTTGCCTTTCTCTCATCTCTTTCAAGTTTCAATAGACAGACAAAAGAGTGAGAGAGAGAGAGAGTCGCCATTTTCTCTGTCTCTTTTACACCTATTTTAATCAAAATATTCAATTTTATGTTTCCAACGGCTATTTTTTGTGGAGTACAAATGCAAAGTACACACTTGTATTGACTTAGAACTTGTTCTGCTTCTAAAGCATGGATTATACCAATGATAAAAGGTAAGTTTTTTAAAATATGTTTTTTTAAGAGTGTTTGGGGTCTTTGATTTTGAAGTTTTGAGGGGAATATGAAGAAAAATAAGAGATTTTTTTTTTTTTTTTTTTTTTTTTTTATTTTTTATATTGGTTTTGTTTATTTGTGTGTGTGTGTGTGTTTTAGTGGGTTTTGGTTATGTGGGTGTGCATTTTACAAGGAAAATGGGTATTGGGTTTTAATGATTTTTTTTTTTTTGGAGAATGTATTTGGGTTTTGATGTTTTGATGAAAATGGTTGATGGGTATTGTAGGATTTATAAATTTGGTTTTCTTTTTGTTGTTGTTGTTGTTTTGGATCCAAATGGTAGATGGATTTTGGGTTTTTTTTTTTTTTTGTGTTTGTTTGCTGATTTTATTGTGCATTTGATGTTCCATTTCTTGCCCGCTTTTTATTTTTTCTTTAGATTCACAGGTTCAAATATAAAAAAATACTTCATTTTTATTTTTTTACCTCAAGCAACAGATCTAGTTCTTTCTTTTACTTTTCTGCTGCTTCTTTTTCTTTTTTCGTTTTTTTTGTTAAAGTGATGCTGTTGATTCCTCATTGCTATTTGATTTGGGTTTTCTCACTTAAATACCATGCATTGTGTAGATTTATCTTTGTTAATGTATTCGATGAAATGCTGCATGCAACATTTTTTTCCCAGGCTTGAATTTATTTCATATTTGTGTATGCGTGTGTGTTTTTGCTGGATCTGAGATCTGAATATTGTGATTCTACGTCTAACTGTGCATTAGTTTCTGTCATTAACTAAGGTTGCATTTGGAAGTATATAAATCCGCTCTGGGCTAAAGTTCTTGATCCATCAATTCATTTTCAACTTACCAATCAGTTTGGGGCGGTGTGGAAAACTAAACCCAATGCGTTTGCGTGGCAGATGGCAAGTTTGGCCCATCTCATATGGGTGTGTTTGGATGCTCAATTGGATTGAATTGTGATTAATCCAATTCTACATAGTGGAAACGATGACCATTTAATTCACAAAGACTAGCCCCAAATGGCAATGCCATGGGTTTGGAGTTGGGCTTGAAACAGTCTGAATTGCTATCTGGGGACTGACTCTTCAGTGTAAGAATGTAGGGCTGGCCCTGCTTAGTTCAGTTCCATTTTTGTTGAATTGATTTGTTGCAATTGGATTCTGTTGAGCATGTAAATGCAGTCCTAGTCATTGAATGTGCGGCAGTCCAATTCGTGTAAAAGCTTGCTGTTGACCCCTTTTACCTAAGTACATCCTGATGAGCCGTGAGTCATGAGCATCTTTTGTTGTCGCATGTTTTCTTCTTTCTTTTGACTTGTGCTTTGCCGTCCGTTTGACAATTTAGAATGCGAAGCAATGTATAATTCACTGTTACTGTCAATCAGTAAAATGGGTAGTAGCAGGCTACAAAATTGTTTTTGGTGTTTCTTCCTTTACTATATTGTATTTACTCAAGTTTTACAACTTGGAATCCTAGGACAGGAATGATTCAGTTGTTAATTTCCCTCAATAGAGTAGGTAGTTGTGGGCCACAAAAACTTTTATTTTTTCAGTTGAATCCTGTCTTCAACTTTTCAATTTGTCTTCCATTCTTAAATTATGTTTTGCTTCAATTTTACAACTTGGAATGTGAACCAAGGAAGAATTCGGTTGTTCATGCTTCTCAGTAGGAAGTGCAGTAGTGGGTGGTGAAAACATGTTTTTGTGTTTTCCCCCAATTGGTTTCATGCCTTCAACTTCAATTTATGATGCGGAAAGATATGAAATGAAGAACTTGGTTTTCATTTTGTGTGTTTCTTCTTTAATCGAACATTGTCTTTTACTTCAATTTTTTTTTTCCGATTCTGAATGCAAAGAAATGAAGAATCTGATTGTTATTTTCTTCCAGTGAAATGGGTAGCAGTGAGCAGTGGGAGTGGCAAGGTGATGATTATTATCTGCAAAGAGATCCAAACCTCGGTATGTCATCTCAACAATTCCTTTTGTAATAGACTCTTGCATGGGTTCGCCTGTTTAAAACAAGTCTCTTCATAGGAACAGACATCTCTCCTTCCCTATGGGATGGTGTAAACCAGAATGAAGATGATCTTTTGCACTTGTTAGACGAAACAACTCCAGTTAAAGCTTGTGCAGATTTTGATTACAATGTTACTGATAATGGAGGTATGGTATCTTGATCTTCTTGAACTGCTCTTGCTTTACGGGGTTGCGTTTGGATTCACTATCGAATTGAATTGCAACAAAAGTGGAGAAGATCAAATTGCAATTTCTTATGATTGCATTCATATGGGGTCCAATTGCAATTACATTAATTTCAACTTGGACTTGTAAGAAATTTGACGGTTACTTCCATATTACGAGTACTGGGAAATATCATTAGTTTTCGTAATTTTCTTTTGGTTAAATCAATGTTCTCAATTCAGTCTACTTGTGCATCCAAACAAAGCCTATACGTCCATGAAATTGTGTCACACACTGCCCACTTATGTTTTTTAAAAGAGTGGAATTCAGAAAACATGAAGAAGGGATCGGAAGAATGTAGAGAGTCTTCACAATTAAAAAGACGGCGGATGCTACAGTTTCGGCTCTCATGCCACGGATCCATTGCTTTGCAATGAGCAGCTCCCATCCGCATTCGTAACATTGAAGGTTGGCGGCCTGCTACTTTCTTGAGGGAATCTTCTTTGGCAAGATGGTATTGAGTGTTCTTTGGCCGATATTCATATCTCTTGCTTTCTCATTCCTCTGTCTTGCATTCTATGTGTAGGAGAGGGAGAACTCATTGATGGAGGATCACTTACCTGGAAATATGCAGTGGATCTCGAGTTTTTCCGGTTAGTCTCTTATCAAAGTTTGTTCTGCTTTCAGACCACGTTTTTAATTTTTATATGCATGCAGAAGCATGCATGTTGTACATACACATGCAGATATATGCACACATATCGATGAAGATTTTCTCGAATACATCCTGATGTATTACTATAAGATACGTCGGGACTCTTAGCTAGGGCTGTAAATGGGTCAGTCGACCCGATGGGGTACCCGGACCCAACCCATTTAGACCCGACCCAGACCCGACCTGTTTGTTAAATGGTACGGGTCTGGGTCCAAGAACAGACCCAGTTAATAAACGGGTCTGGTTCTGGGTCTGGTTTCCTTTATATTAGACCCGACCCGACCCGACCCGAACCCATTTAGAAAGTGGGCGGGTTTGGTCTATGTCTCAAAGGACCCGTCTAGCCTAGACCTGTCCAGACCCGGTTTTAAGCCTTGTAAAATGCTTGCATACTTGATCTAGACCCGGACCCATTGGACCCGACCCATTTATAAATGGGTCTGGGTGGATCTCCCTCTACCAGACCCGGACCCATTTATAAATGGGTCTAATGGGTTGACTTGGACCCGACCCTGGACCCACCCATTTAGTAAAAGGGTTTGGGTCTAAAATTTGGACCCAGACCCGTTTAGTAAATGGGCGGGTCTGGTTTTGGCTAAACCCGCCCCGAACCCGACCATTTACAGCCCTACTCTTAGCTGTTGGATTTGATCCTTTTTTCGATGATGCAAAAAGAAACTCTCAGATCGAACATTTCAACTTGTTGATTACACAAAGATTATGGTGACTGTTCATGTTCGAAGCAAAAGACCCAAATTATCTAAGGGTTGAAATAATCCAATTGAGAGTGTTATTCGTTGACTTTCCACATACAAAGTGATACTTGTGACATAAACGGTTTGGATCATTTGAGCAAACCTCTATATTAGTATGTATATAGATAAATGCATGCCTGGACATGTCGATAATACATACATGTAAGTATACACTCAATCATCGATTCTAATTATATTGTCTATGTTAGATGTATGTATACACTTAATCATCGATTCTAATTATATTGTCTATGTTAGATGTATGTATACACTTAATCATCGATTCTAATTATATTGTCTATGTTAGATGTATGTATACACTCAATCATCCATTCTAATTATATTGTCCATGTTAGATGAGGGATGCACCACCAGCAATGAAGGACCTGATCAATCACCAGAGGGTTGGTTGGTAAATTGCTTTAATGACAACGGGATGCATGCAAGCTCTGAAGAAATGTATGCTTCCTTTGAGCCTTACCCTTGAATTTTTTAAAACCTTTGCTGCCTTAAATTCCTTCTGCAGTAGCCTAATTGTTTTTATATGTGGGCCAACAGGAATTTCTCTGGGGTGTCTGACGATCAAGTTGACATTTCAGGTGTGTGAAGATGTATTCTATTGCTCACGCATTCGGTTCTCTTTCCTTGGGAATAATGATCCAGCACTATCACTTTATCTAGGTTAGTTATCAAGCACTCTACACCACAGACCATTCATCTGCTGGGCTCCCCTGTTGTGGATGGCCATACTGCCATCATCTCACTGGTTGGATGATCCTGGCCACATATTGCATTATAGATGATTAGACATGGATAGCTGGAAAACCAGTCTAATCATTGGTCAGCATTTGATGGGCAAAAATCCTCTAATTGGCGGCTAGGATTGTCAAACTGTTATGGTGTTTGGGTATAGCGTATCCACAGTAAGATCGAACAAATGAACAGTGTAGATCTCATATATTTCTGCAAAGTGTATGGGGGCAATTCTTGATAACTAACTTATACATGTAAGTGTTTAGCAGCAGATCTCCTTTGGTGTCTGCCTATATCCTAACATGATAAAATCTTCAATTCTAGAATTCTGCAACATACCGCCTGAAATGGAATTGGACCTGATACAAGAGTCTGTCACCCCAACTCCTCGTAGTCTTTTCAAAGGTATCTATTGTCCTATGTCCTATATTCAGTCATTGTGGGGATCGTGTTCTTAAATCTTCGTTCTCCGAATTTGTTTTTCTTTCCTGTCACTCGTATTGCAAGCATATTGAAGATCTTACAGTCATATCTGGTAGGAAAGCTTTCATGCGAACTCCAACAAAATTGGCTACTCCTGTTGCCTATCCGTTCACCCTCGTCAAACCTTGTGGAGTACAAGGAGATGTAACTCTGAAGGACATAAATCAGCGCATCCGAACACCACCACCATCAAGGTCAAAGCACTTGAAGGATGAGGATGCTTCCCCTTCGTATCCCACTTCGGCCTTTTCTGGGAAGCCTGTGGTAGTTAAAACTAAAATCTTCACTGAAGGGGGAAAGGGTAGTATTACAATCACGAGAACCAAAGGCTGAGTAGATAAGTTCTCTTCTCTTGTGGGTGGTCTCTCTCTCCTCTCTCATGTACATCTTTTTGGGCTTGAGCTAGATTACAAGGGTATCCCATCACTTCTTACGTGGTGACGACTCATCCACCATACATGCGGCACTCATGTATGGCAATCTAGACTCTGCAAATTGTGGGTCCCATTGCATATGGAACACCCCCCAAATTGTGGCACTCATGTATGGCAATCTAGACACTTACTGGATGATGTTAACCATCCAATTGGCAGGCATGAAATGGATGGTTAAAAAGAAAATGGTCAGTTGTCCAAATCAATGATTGATGCGGATGGTTAAGATTGTCATATCAGTGTGGTTTTCATGGTATGCAACATCCATAGTAGGGACCATAATTTGGATGGTCTAGATCTACTTGCATGTATGATATTGCTTAATGCACGGTGGATGAGTCACCGCCATTTAAAATGAATGGTGGAAAATGCACATAGTAGTCTAGCCCTTTGAGTTGTCAAAAGTTCTGCAGCACGATATGCCGTGGCCAGCTAGTATAGAACTTGGATCTTGTTGTGTAGGATCCCCATGCAATGTTGGGGTTGTTGGTAGGATATGCTCATGGAATTCCTTCACTTAAAATATTTATGTTCTCTTGTGGTTTTCCAAATGATACAAAGCTTATGTTTTTAATACATATGATGACCAGGATAATCATTGATGCGTTAGATCCTTCTTTGGGCTTGTTTAAATTATTTACTCTTCACATGTGGAACTCCTTTGGACTAGTTATTGCAATTTAATTCAATGGTGCATCCAAACACAACCCTATTTAGTGATATTTTTTCAGACTACTCTTCCCTCCCTGAATTACGAAGCTTGACTTTTCTTCCTTGGTATGGAAATGCTGCTTTTATATGATAAATTCACTAAACTCATGACACTAGCATAGTCTTTTCTTTGAAGTTGGTATACTCCAAGTGCTAAATATGTCCATACCGAGATTATTCGGCTCTTCATAACTAGGTCGGTTTGGAACTTGCTAAGTTTTAACAATGAAAATAGCTCAACTCTTTATTTTTAAACCACCAGTTGGGAACTGTCCAAGCATGCATGCTACCTCAGTGGAAATTTCTTTCATGTTTAGTCCTATGTTGCCTATGCTTTCACTTCTAGGGAACCACAATTTTACAAAGAGAAGTTAATATCTCTGTCTGTGTCATAGTTTCCAGTAAACAATAGTTCAGAAACCTGAAAACACAACTCAACTAGGTGTCTGGCTGGGTTAGGTAAGGTTTACTCAAAGATCTAAAGGCTCAATGAGGTATTTGGACGATGTCTTAAAATAGGTAACATCGATACACAGATTGATAGAACACCAGCTGTCTCTGCTTTTGAATCATTGTATTAACAAAAGTAGAAAGAGTAGGCATATCCTTCTGCCCATATGGGTGTTGCTAGGGTGTTCCCTATATATAATTACTAAGTTAATGTATAAATGTAGCAAAACTATAAAAAAGATGTCATAACTAAAGATGATGCATTATCAATCTAAATAAGCATGAACATGACCAATCTAATCTGAAACAAACCATTTTCTCATTTAGATTAATTTAACCAAGTCCTTATTTTTTTGCATGATGATGACTATTATTAAGGTCAAAGCAGCCCAACCCTCCAAAAAAAAAAAAAAAAAGAAAAAAAGAAAAGAAAAGAAGAAAGAAAAAAGGAAAAAAAAAGAAAAGAGAAAGAAGGGAAAAACAAAGCAAAACAAACAACAACCTACGAGAAAACCAAAAAAGAACAAAAGGGAACTTAAGAACTACAACAGAGGAGGAGGCCAAAACCCAAAACCCACAGCTAGGGAACCCAATCCCTCAAATACAAAAGAGCCTGAATGCAGAACCCCTGAAACAGATCTACTATCATTCTGGAAACAATGTCTGTTTCTTTCGCTCCAGATGGACCAAAAAACAGCTAGCAGTGCCGCTCTCCATCTTGACCTGCCCAGGCAACCACCCCCTTCACTGTCTAGGACCGAAAAAGAACTTCAGTCGAGCCCAGCATAACCTAAGAGAGACTTGAGCTTCTAAAAATACCACGCCAGAAAATTCTGGAAAACGAACAATGAATGAACAGATGGTCATGTGGCTCGAAATTTAACTGAGCTGAGTTGAGTTGGACAAGTTTCAACTTTCCTTGACAAGTTTTGGAATTATGAGTCTATACAAGCTTGTGAAACTTATTTCTTGGCAAACAATAGAGAAACTAAAATTCTCTCCAAATATGGTAAATGGGTGGGAAACACGGTGTATGTGGTTGTTAGCAACATTGTCATAATCATGTGGTTGAGATATGCATAGTACGATTCATATCATATCGGACGCCACACAACATGAACTGTAAGATCATTGTATTGAATCATAGAATAATTATCAACTGCATATATGGGGCACAATTTTTAAGCATTTGTTTTTTGTTTCATATGATTCATTAAAATTTTCATTTAAAACAAAAAAAAGCATTTTTTGTAATATGCATAGTATGATTCATATCATATTGGACGCCACACAACATGAACTGTAAGATCATCGTATTGAATCATAGAATAATTATCAACTGCATATATGGGGCACAATTTTTTAGCATTTGTTTTTTGCTTCATATGATTCATTAAAATTTTCATTTAAAACAAAAAAAGAAGAAGCATTTTTTGTCTTTGTTTCATATGTGATATGAATAGTACCCTTCAAAAAAAAAAAAGGTTCATATGAATAGTACGATTCATATCATCCTGTACACCACACAACATGAACTGGAAGATCATCACATTGAATTGTAGGAATTATAAATTAATTGTCAACTGCATAAATGGGGCCTGTTGCTTTTAAAACAATTTTTTATGCATTTTTTTCTTTTTGTTTTTAGAGGGAGGGAGGGCTGATATTCAAAATCCAACAAAAATGATAACAAAATAATTTTTTTTTCGATCAACAGAATCCAATACCCACTTTTAAAAACCCAAAACAAATATACCAAAATCTCTTTTTCTTTGATCAACAACATGATTCTACACTCAAGAATGGTAAAATTATTAAAGGACACTTGTATGTTTGTATGTTTCTTCGTAAGGAAAAGCAAGATGTAACATTGTCACGGTATGTACACGGTAATACCCTATACAAGTTGTCAATTGCCAATAACATTGCATGTATTACTTTTCTTGGTGCATATCGATGGGAAATGGATGATCGATGATTCTGGTCTTTTTTTTTTTTTTTTTTTTTGAATATTTTGAGATTCTTACGATTTACCACATGATTTGTGATTTGATACACTTCAAGACCTATTACAATTTGCAATTTGATAAGGATTTTGACAACGTGGGTTGTAAGTGGTAAACTTATAGTTTCTTGAATATCTAAAAGGAAATTGCAATTAACACAAGTTCAATATAATTAATTGGTTATTATTATAGTGCTTTACGTACAAATAAACATTATTACCTCACCATCAACCATTCAATCCTTCTAAGTACACTTAAAAGTTCTATGACTTGCACATGAATGTTAGAATTCAGTGACACTTAAAAAGTTCTACGACTTGCATATGAATTTTAGAATTCAGTTGGACTTCAGATGCATAAGCAATGACAACTTAAGGTGTGAGGTAGACTAAGATTGGGGTCGTGTGATATCTAAATGTAGCCTCATATATTTTTTCCCCAACAATCTTTAGCAGGAATGAATAGTCATAAATGTGAGGTGTTAGTTGAAATCGATGGTCAAGAGATTCCTCAACACAATTTGTTTTGTTGTCTTGGCTCTAAGGATGGAGGATGTTGCCTTTAGAATTAGAGCTGTGTGGATGACGTAGAGCTGTGTGGATGACGTGGTGATGTGCTTCTAGAGTGTTATGTGATCAAAATGTTGCCAATAAAACTTTTAGAAATTTCATATAACAACTATCAAATCGACTATGCTATATTGGGTAGAGTGGTGGACAATTAAGAGGCAACATGAGTAGAGGAAGAGGAGCATTGCCGAGTTGAGGGTGTTAAGATGGATGCGTGGGAACGGTCGGAAGATGAAAAAAAAGAAAAAGAAAAAGAAAAAAATGAGACTGTTTGAAGTAACCTATGGATGTGTGGGAATGGTGCCTCTAGAAGACAAAATGAAGGAGAGCTGATTTAGAAGGTTCAACCATGTGTCCCTGGTAAAGATGGGAACTCTGGATCAAGGTGCAAGGAATACAGGACTTGTTCACTTACCAAGTAGATGGCCTTTGGAATGATTGGCAAAATGAGATTCATATAGCCAACCCCAGAGGTCGGACAACCTAGGGTGATGATGAATCTCCGTCAGCGGCAGTGGGGTGATGAGATTGGTGCTAAAAGGGTTGCTTTGCCTTTTGAGATATGGCCCACCCATATGGTAGCCTGACAAATCAATGCAACTGAGATGTATAATGGTGTGCAATCTTGAGATGGATTTTTGAGAAGACTAGGGAAGATATATCAATAATTAGGTGAGTGAGAGCCAATTGAGATGGTTTGAGCATGTGATGAGAAAACAAGAGAGCCCCAGTAAAGAATGCAGATTTGGTTAGGTGTTTGAAATGGAAGGGTCAGATCGAAGTCGTGTAAGAAAGGATATGAAGGGTTGTTCACTTACTGAACATAGGTCCACAGGAGCTTATTCATAAAGCCAACTCCAATTATTTGATGATCTTTTGGTGGTGGTGATGGAACAATGTGACGATGATGATCTTTTGGTGGTGGTGATGGAACTATGTTATTGAGCAATGTGATGATGATGGTGACGATGACGATCTTTTGTGGTGGTGATGTAACGATGCGATTGCTTTGCCTTTTGAAATATGGCCCATCCATCCCATGTGTACACTAGAGATGTTTTGATGCATGATTATTTCATGAAGCACCTGTGCTGTAGTCATTTCACGAAGCGCCCATTCAAGAAGAAATCTTTCATGTGGTGGAGGATTAGATTCATCTTTGATTTTTGGGAGGATTACAGTCATCTCAATGAGCCATATGATAGAATCATGTCATGTTATGAAGGTGTGGGATCAGAAAATTCTCATCTTTACAATCAGGGGCCCACACAATATTGATCATCTGCTAGTGATAGAACTCCTAATTCCTATCTTGTGCTTTTTTTTTTTTTTTCTAAGTTAAATTTGGAAAATTGCTGTATTTCTGTTTATAAACATCTATTTCTAGACCACAACTGAAAGAATAGAAGTATAAATGTGGGGCCCAACATATGAATGCTCTGGATCATTGGACTGTGGATCCCAGTGGTACAAACTAAAAATCCGAGTACATGTTCCCCACTGTACTGAAATTCCAAATAAAATTCTGAAAGCATGTGGACCAATGGTTTGGTGATCCAAAACATTGATATGATGGGACTCGCCGAGGATGGCCCATAAATCAAAGTCCCTTAGATTTGCAAGATTCTAGCTATAGAATATTGAAGTTTTAGTGACTTTCCATGGAAATCAATTGCATTTCCAAGGTTTTCCATGTTCCCAAACACCTACAATTTAAACCACTGAATTGGCAGTCGTAGCTAAAATCACTGTGATCAGGCTATCTTAACCGTTGATGAGTGGCCTTATGATTGACTTAAAGAAAAAGTTGAGGGCCCATCTAATGGGCTGCAACGTAATAGGCCACATTTGGATGGCCCATCTTATAAAGATCATAACATTGGAGATCTTATCCAATAGATCAAATCAATGCAATAGTGCTATTCGCAAATCTGCCCCGTCCGTGTTGTGTGGCATGTGTGTGGACATGATATCCTCTCATCTAGGAGTCTGAGGTTAAAATCCAGCCGTTGACAGTTGTACTATGTTTGGTTGTCCCTTAGTATGTGGGGGCAGCTAGAAATCAATTTGGAAATTATATGATACTCTTATGACAATCAATACACTGGAACTCAGAAATTGTACATGTTGAAACACAATCATTGGATATTTTCATTTTTAACCGTCCAATAAATGCCCATCGATCTGATGGTCAGATAAATCAAAGAAGCATTTTGGTTCGTTATGATCCTAATAATTTGGACGGTTTAATTTAAATTGTTTGTGTGCTGCATATGCAATTTATAAGTACCTGTGTATCATCCATCAAACTCCGCCAGAGTATCAAAGTTTTTCTCAATCAATGGCCACTATAGGGGAGCCAATTGGGCGTGGTCCCGGCTGTGGGGCCATCTTGATATATGTGTAGTATATCCACCTCGTCCGTCCGTTTTGCCAGATCATTTTAGGCATGAACCCAAAAATGAAGCACAGGTGGATCACACCAATAAACAATGGTTGATTGAACGCCCACCATTAAAAACTTTCTAGGGCCCACTGTAATGTTTATTTTTCCATTCAACTTATTGATAAGGTCCCACAGACCTGGATGAAGGGGTAAAAAAACAAATATCAGCTTGATCCAAAACTTTTGTGGCCCACAAGAAGTTTTTAAGGGTCAATCACCATTGTTTTCTGTATTCTGTATTATGGTCCAGCTGAGATTTGGATCTGCTTTATTTTTGGTCTCATAACCTAAAATGATACGGAAAAACGGATGGACGAGGTGGATATACACACATACATCAAGACGGCCCCACAGTCAGAGCTGCACCATGTTGGGTGTGAGGCAGGGGCCGCACCTAATCCATTATAAGTAGCTCAAATTAGACCGTCCATTTCATGAGGCCCACAGTAGATAGGTCACACACTAGTAAAAATCCGTTTCTTGATTTCTAGCCATTGATTACTTTTAATTCTGGACATCCAATAGATACCAACTAATTGACTGTTTAGGCATCACTTCATATAAATTTTGTTTTATAAAACGTCTGAAGTGGGGTCCACATCTGTACAATTTCATTTAAGTTACACATGCCAAGTGTACAGTATCTCAGTGCCCACATATCAGCCGTCACACTTTACCAGAGTTAGAGCTGTGAGTTAACTTTGCTCGACTTGGCTCCAACCAGCTCAATTCTGCTTGATTTGAAGGTTAGGTTTGAGCCATGTTGAGCCATTTTTCAAGCTAATTTTGAGCTAACCCAAGCTCGATTTGGCTCGGCTTAAAGCTTGATTTGGCTTGACTCGGCTCAACTCGGCTAACTTAATCGGAAAAGTATGTTTTTTAGTCCCACATTGAAATTGAGCAAGGAAATGAGAGGTGAAACTCTCTATGAAAGTAAGTAGGGATTTAAATGGACTTTGGGCTTCTTTTAGGCCTACTTTTTAATAGTTTTAAGCTTCGCTTTGGGCAGCCGAGCCGAACACGAGCTAGGCTATTCAATGATAGAGCCTAGCTCGAACATGGCTGACCTTGGCTCAGTTCTGCTGGTGCTCAGCTCTAACTAGAGTACCAAAGTAAAAATACCAAATTCCACGTCACAATTTTTTTTTTCTCGATTTGTTTTGCCAAATTATTTTATTTCACAAACTTAAACATGAGGCATAGCCAAATCTAAAGTGGACCACATCATGGGAAACAGTGGGAAAAATGACATCTCCACCGTTGAAACCTTCCCAGGGTCCACCATGATGTTTATTTACCATCCAACCTGTTTTTTTTTTTTTTAATGGTGGGCGTCCTATGGTGTGGTCCACTTGAGCTTTGGATCTGCTTTGTGTTTGGGCTCACTGGCGAAATGAACGAACGGAGTGGATATAAAATATACAGTCGTGGGCCCACAGAATTTAGGGCTGCAAGAATCCTGCAACCAGGCAATCTGGGTCCTCTCCAGACAAAGCAGCTTGCAATTTGGGAGACATCCAAACGTGCATTGTACTAATTGAGGAATGTCTCCGTGCATCTTGGTGGACAACACGTTGCAGTCCACCATCCCAAACGTGCATTGTACTAATTGAGGAATGTCTCCGTGCATCTTGGTGGACAACACGTTGCAGTCCACCATCGCACATGCATGGATGTGCCATGAGTATCCAATTAGAGCTGAGCTAAGCTCAGCCATGTTCGAGCTAGGCTCGGTCATTGAATGGTATGGCTCGTATTCGACTTGGCTCGGCCATTTAGCTGGACTTTTATGTTCGAGCTGGCTTGGCTGAGCTTCGAGCTCGAGTCTTTTGAGCTGAATTCTAATTGAGAGTCGAGCTTGGACACAATTTTTACATGCGTTCAAAATTTTTTAGAGAGAAATAGGGAAATTGAGAGAGACCGGCTCCCCTCCTCACCAGACGGATTGGAGAGAGAGAGAGAGAGAGAGAGAGAGAGAGAGAGAGAGAGGTGGCTGGCTGAGCAGTGGTGGCCGGTTGGACGGAGTTATTTTTTTGGGGAGGGAAGGGGCGCTCGTTCGAAATGGAAAGGGTTTTAGGGTTTTAGACTTTTAGGTTTTAAGTTATATATATATATATATATATATATATATATATATATATATATATATATATATATAATCTCGAGCCGAATTGAGCTACGAATGAGCCGAATCGAGCCGAGCTTGGGCATACTCGTGTGCGGCTTGAACTATGAAACGATCCAAGAAAATCCGCTTGGCTCTATTCAAATCCTCCCTCCGAATCGAGTTGGAACGAGCCAGAACGAGCAAGCTAACTAAGCCAGCTTGATTCATGCTCAACTCTAATCATCACATTTGCTCTGTCCAAAGGGTGGGCTCCACAATGAAGATAACCTAAGGCAGAAATAAGGCTAATTTGGTGGGCTAAACTCTTACGATTAACCTGACCAACCGTCACCCATCATTATTTTTGAATGACCTGGCTAGTGAATTAGCAGTGATTTTTACATCAGTTGATTTTCATTCAGGGGACAACCTTTTGGATGGATCTAATTTCACAGACACTTGAAACATTGGCATCTTTGGGTATGATGTACTATATAACTCACTGATTGTTGAGGTGAATTGAAGCATATCCTAATCTCAAGTGGACTACCGTTGAAAATTTATTGGGGCCATAGAAGTTTTGGATCAAGCAGATATTTGTTTTATTTTTCCCTTCATCTATGTCTGTCTTCTTATGAACAGGTTGGATGACAAATAAACATCACTGTGGGCCCTAGAAAAGTTTAAACGGTACATCATTATTCCCACTGTTTCCTATGGCATGGTACAATTAAGTTTTGAATATACTTTAATTTTGGGTTCATGCCCTAAAATGATCTGGAAAAATGAATGGATGGTGTGGATAAGACACATACATTCATGGTGGGCCCCACAAAGTTTACTCAGTACGCTCAGTTATTCAGTAGGCAATCTACTTCCAACAAATGCACCTCCCTACACACACCTCACAGAACACATATGCCAACCTGGTATTTCAATTCAAAATCATAACTGTTATGCGCCATTTATTGTTAGGTTTGTCATTAAGCTGATCAGGTATATACATTTTTGGTTGGGCTACTTGCCCATTTTGGAATTATCTAATGATATATGAGTCGTTTGTTATTCTTGGTATAT
Source organism: Liriodendron chinense (assembly GCA_003013855.2). Taxonomy (NCBI): domain Eukaryota; kingdom Viridiplantae; phylum Streptophyta; class Magnoliopsida; order Magnoliales; family Magnoliaceae; genus Liriodendron; species Liriodendron chinense. The sequence goes on along the minus strand of PVNU02003342.1, from coordinate 339,756 downwards.
CTAATTTTAAAAGGCTAGATGGTTTGGGCTATATGTCCTTTGACTCATACTTCTTAGTATTGTTGTAGTCTAGATATACATGATTAGAGGGGTGGTCTATGAATTCATTGTTTAATTATATATTTGCTATGATTGTTTACCTGTGCGTTAGTTGCAAATTTTGTGTCTTGTATGTGCTTCCATTCTAAAAGTATTAACGATAGAATCTCCTATCTTTGTCGCTCATTGACATATTTTCTACTCTTAATAATAATCATCTCTTGTTGGCATTGTTGTGCTTATAGGCATATAAGTTTATGCTTGCTAACCTTTATCAATTGCTAACGACCACTCCACACTTTCTCAGAAATTTTACATTCAATTGTCACAGAGGGTGACCAATTTATCAAGTAACAAGTTGTGTTAACGGCTAGTCCACAGCTCTTTGCCCAACTCAACATTACTAATCATGGATCGGGCTCTCTCCAAGAGAGTCCGATTCATCCGCTCTGCCACACTATTTGCTCTGGTGTGTGGTGCACTGTGTTATGCCTCACGATCCCCTCTTCCTAACAATATGTATTAAATTCTCTGGAATTGAACTCACTTCCATTATTGGTTCTCAAAACCTTCAGTTTCTGCCTTGACTGATTCTCCCCCATCGCCTTCCAATACTTGAAGGTCATGAAGACATCGGATTTATTTTTCAAAAAATAAACCCAAACCTTCTTGCTATAGTCATCGATAAATGACACAAACCACGATGACCACCCAACAGAAATAACGGGTGACGGCCTCCATACATCAGAATGAACATACTCAAGCACCCTTTTACATACATGTTTCTCCATTTTAAATGACAATCTAGATTGCTTCCCATACATGCAATGTTCACATATATTAAAGTCTACATATTTAAAGGAAGGAATCAAAGATCTTTCAGAGAGTACCTTCATGCCTCGCTCACTCATGTGGCCTAAGCGTGCATGCCACATACGTGCAGACGTGGAATCCGTTACAATCGCTGCAGCTCCACCTACTGAAGTGCTCCCAATCAGCCTATAAATGTTTCCATGCATCCATCCCTTCATAATTACTAGGGCCTCATTCAAAACTTTGCAGAACTGGTCAAAATCGGTGAACTTGCACCCAAATGCCTCGAGTGCATCAAGAAAAATCAGATTCTTCATCAACTTTGGAACGTGCCTCACTTCCGTTAAGGTCCGTTCGATCACATCGAACATTTTGATGCGCATAGTACCAATTCCCACAACCTCGCATACTCCCTCATACTAGTCATCGTCTAGAAATACCGAGCATCCCTCATACTCCCTGTAGGAAGTAAAGACGCTCCTATCTGGACACATGTGATATGAAGCCTCGGAGTCTATGATCCACTCATCACTAGAGATCCACTCATCATTAGAGATCCAATCTTTGATGCCGTCAAGACCTCGCACACATCACTACCATCTTCTTTAGCTTCAGCGGTATTGACTTCCCTAGAGGAGTTTCCTGACTTCTCCTTTTTATTCTTAGGACTCTTGCAGCTCTTCTTCATATGCTCAACTTGGCCACATCCCCAACACTTTAACTTCGCTTTGCCTTTGTCCTTCGACTTGGATCGAAAACGCAACAATCCTTCACCCCACTCCGAATTTCTTCCTCTCATAATCAGTGCATCGGAGAAAGAATTAGCATCACCGCTCTTCTGTCTCATCACCTTCAACTGAAGGGCTGAGACTACGGTCTCAACACTAATGATGTTCCTACCCGCGCACAACGAGTCCCTGAGAGACTTATATGAACTAGGAAGCGAGTTCAGCAGGATCAAGGCTTGATACTCGTCCTTCATCTGTTCACCAAAATCAAGCAACTTGCAAATCAACTTGTTGAACGTGCTAATGTGGTCCTCCACATCTGTCCCCTCCGCCATCTTCAAAGTGAAGAGTTGTATCATTAGATACATGCGATTTTCTAGAGACTTCTTCGCGTACTCATTCTCTAGCTTGGTCCATGTCTATACAGCGGTCTTCTCCTTCATGATGTTATAAAGGACGTCATTTACAAGGCACAATTGTATTGAGGCCATATCCTTCTCATCCATCTTGGTCCACTAATCATCTTCTACGTCCTTCGGTCGCTTTCCAAGGGCATTCACGACCCCTTGCTGAGTTACTATAGCCCTCATCTTCACCATTCACAACTCAAAGTTGTTTTTACCCGAAAACTTCTCAACGTCGAATTTTATACTTGAAGCCATGAGATTGTCTCAGAAAATTCCCTTCTTCAACCTTTCAACGATAACTTTGATACCACTTATTGGAAATCCGGCCAGCGGAAGCATTAAAGAGAATCAAACAATCACCACACAGCCACACAAATAATCAACGCAAGACAAACGAATTTTACGTGGAAAACCCTTGCGGGAAAAAACTACGGCACAAAGTGACACCTCCACTATGAATCTCAGACAATTACAGAGCTAATCTACCCACAAGTAGATCCCAAAGATGAACAAAACTCACTCAAACCTCACAAATCACTCCTCCAAACCCTAAACTCATGTTTGGACTCCTTGGACGTGATTATGATACACCCAAATACGATTAGGAGGTGTTTAAATAGGCCTTCAACCAAATTTGGAAACTTACCACGCGAAATCGCATAAGATATTTTCGCACCGCACGTTGACCAACCCGTCGTCAACCCACTAAAATCGTCCAGTGAGTTTTGCAAAAAAAAAAAAAAAAGTCTCGCTTGCCTCATAATTTGACGGGTCGGAGTCCCCTGCAGACCAGCCTGAGACCTCTAAAATTTGTCCAGAGTCTCACTGTGATAAACAATCCACTAGCCGACCGGTCGGTGGACACAAAACTTGCACAGTTTTTAAGGCTCTTCAACATGTACGCAATGTACTCATCATTAATTTTGTGCCAATGTGGCATGTTGTTGCATGATCTGAGGTCATCCATTAGGTGGTCCCACAGTGTATTTCCTGTGTCCACAAAATCAATCTAGTACGGTCATATGGTAAGACTTATGTATTCGTAAATCTGGATCGTTGGACATTTCTTGTAACTTTTCATTTTTCATGTGCCCACATGGCCCTATCAATGATGATTAGACTGGTCCCATTTTTGGGCCATGGCACATACAAGGTGGGGTCTAATTGATGAGCCAACTGGGTATTCCTATGGAACCATGTAAATCATGCTAGTATTTTAAAAGCCTTAATGAATTTGTTTGAATGGTCTAGATTTGGTTGTTATTATGTAGATCTTGACCTTTGATTTTTTAAGTTGAAAGAAAATAAAAAATCGTGGTCACATTAGAACTGACGATTCTGATCATCTGGAAATCTCTGCATGTGGATCCCATATGGTGATGTAATTCAAAGTTATATGATTATTCCTCGGAGAATGAAGATAAATGGTTCAGGCGTACCCTAATCATGGGCCGGCCCAACCCATTGAATTTTGCAGAAGGGAAGAGATAGAGCATCCATAAAGAAGGGAATAGAGAGAGAGAGAGAGAGAGAGAGAGAGAGAGCAAAATAGATGGACAATTTTGATCACACCCACACATAAGGTGGGCCTCGTCAAATCCTCCACACGCCTACCGGGTATAAGTTTAAAAATATTGAGATAATGTGATAAATGCATTAAAAATTATTTCTTTTATAAAATGGTGATAAAAGATTACTTAGGTGGCCATTGTGATGTTTAAGTAAAACCCAATTCAATCATAAGATGTGACAACTACTTTTAGATATGAGGCCAAAAAATGAAAAATTATTAAGTAAAACGTCCACCCTTTGCGTGTTTGGATTCTTGGAATCCATTGTAATGTGGTGTGGTCCACGCCATAAAGAGATAATGATTACCATTACCATGGTAGTCAAAAGTAAACCCGAATGTAATTACAACCTCCCTAAGGCATTACTTTTTCTATTCGATTGTAATGTGCAAATAAAACTTACTTAATATGTATTATATACACACAGTCTATCAATTTTGCAATATTATTTTAGAGCATGACCCTAAATATCAGCTTCATTTGACACTTCTGTGGGCCACATGAGCTTTTTAATGACATGCGTTCAATCCCAACTGCTTATGTGGTGTGGTCAATTTTCATTTTGGATGTGGCTCATGTATTTGTATATTTCCATAAAATGCTCTCGCAAAATGAATGAACGGTGTGGATATAACACATACATCATTGTGGGGCCCACTAAACTATGCCACATCAAAGCCCTTCTGCCATTGCATTCGGATGCATTCCTATAATTTGATAGTATGGTTTATCCAACCAGCTACAAGAAGTAATAATTAACGTTTTCAATGCATTATCATGGATTCCAAGAATCTAAACACACCCGGGTCGGTGTAGGCCACCCCATACGAAAAAAATGGACAGTTCAAATAGAATTGGTAAACTGTCCACCACGTTTCATTGTACGCGTGTGGCCCACCTGATGAATAAGTCATCCTAATGTTACTGCTTAATCATCTAGGTTGCCACGTGTGCTGCGTGAAATAGCGTCTGGGTATCTAGCAAACAGCCTCTTGGGAATTGGATAGAGAACAGAGAGATTTGTTACCATAGGTCTCAACGTACTCTCATAATAAGGGCTCGTTTGGGAGCTTGTTAATAGTGGTAAATGGAAAATGTAATTGGAGGTAAACGAATTCGGAATAAATGACTTTTAAAAATATGTTTGGATGGGAGTGAATGAATTGCATTTGAAATAAATTTTTTTTATAATTTTTATGGAAGTAAATGGAAGGAGTTTTAATGCATTGGAATTTTCTAATATATTTACAAGAATATATATAATATCCGAAATTAACTTTAATATCCAAATTGATGTACATATGTCATATTTATCAGAATGATTGTAACAAGCCCATTAAAATATATACTTTAACTAAAAATGAAGGAATTTGAGCCTCAGGTGGGCCACAACGTAAGGATAAAAAATAAGCATCTTGCCAATATTTTTTAACCATCCATTTAGATGGCCAACCTTTGACTGGTTTGGATCATTCTATTAATGTGATTTTACTAACGTAGCCAATAATTGAATTGTTTAGAAGTATCATGAGTGTGCCACATGTACGGTGGATATGTGCATAGTGCCATATTTGTTTACTCATGCGACTCTCCATGGGAACTTAAAAAGGCATTTCACTTCATTTACTTTCAAATCCTCTCTTAAAAAGAGGATTTTACAAGCCCATGTACTCCCATTTCATTTCATTTACATTCATTTACTCCCATCCAAACACACCTCAAATCCCATTTACCTCATGTACCCCCAATTCCCCCATTTACCCCCATTTACTTCCATCCAAACGGCCCTTAAGATAAATCGGGATTAAAGCCATCTATCTGGGTTCATTTTAGATTCAAACCGTTAATCTCACGATATATACCTCTCAAAGTGAAAGAATGAAATGATCAAAGGGTTTAAATTTTCCCATTAAAGAATTCTTTTTCCATCCACTTTGAGGTCCACCCCATAAACGGTTTGGATTGTTAAAACATGGCCCAGATAAAAAGGCCATAGTCTGATGTATCCTATCTACGTAGGGACGTATTGTAGCAGACCATAAAGGCAGAGAAAATTAAGCTCCAATGGGAATAATCAGCTATTTAAAGAAGAAGAGGGTGGAATCCATGGAGGAGTAGGACTCTCTATAGAGGAGTTTGTATGATTTGTTTTTGAAGGCTTTTCTCTTCAGGAATGGGAGAGATGGATTATTCATGGTGGTGGGACAGCACAAGAGTCCCACTCACTTCCAAGAGTCCGGGTCTACTTTATCAGGTTTTTTTTTTCTTTCCCTCAAATGAGGCGCTTAATCCAGACCGTCCAACTTATGGGCCACATTGTATAGTTCATATATCTAGAATCCTAACAACCATCCAATTGATGGTGATCAAATGGCTGGTTAAAAGTAAACTGGTGAGCGGTACAAATTAAGTGCAAAGTCAGATGGTCATTCACATCTTGGCAATACTACAGCTGTTTAGTAATGCTTCATCCACGATTGGGTTGGTGATTTGGACGGTATGGATTGCCGCATAACAATACTATGTGCATGATTGGAGTATCACCACCGTTGAACTATCATACGTGTCTAAACGCTTATCTCTCTTTTATTTCCCGGTATAATACAGGTTTAAAATAAGAAATTCTGATTTTACGTGCTGAAGTTGAGAATTGTGGGATGCACAGGTGCCACTTTCAATTTCCTTCCCTTGATTACATTGAAGGCCTCATTGAGACAACCAGCCCGCCCAAGTAGATCAACCATGCATCCATAATGCTCAGCCCCTAAATCAATCCTAAAATCTTTACTCATTGCATTAAACCAATACCACCCTTCTTTGACCAGTCCTGCATGGCTGCAAGCAAAAAGGATGGATACAAATGTTATGTTGTCAGGTGGTACATCTGCCCTCTGCATTTTAGTGAACAATTCAAGAGCTTCTTTGCCACGAACATGCATGCCATATCCAGCAACCATTGATGTAGCCAAAACAACATATATTGCCCTCCAGATGCTTCCTGATAACCTTCAGAAATTTTGCATTGGTGTGATAATTAGCACAATAAAATAAATAATTTTCAGGTAAGATAATTGTGGAAAGGGAGATTAGTTTGGATGCAACACTTATTTCATTAAAATCATGAACACGATCCATGTTATCATGTTTGTGGTTTTGAGGCATGTTTGGTGGCCTTGATATTGCAAAACAACCAACCTATTCTTGATAGAAATAGAGAATAATGGTGCATCTTGATAGAAATAGAGAATATGGGTGCAACAGAAACAAGGTTTGTAAAAATAGCATTTTCATATGAAATACCAAAACTAATGCCTCAATTCAGAATTTTCGTTTTGTGAAGGTTAAGATAAGCTTTATTTAATAAATTTAAAAATAAAATATTAGAAATGGTAAAAAGATATATATAAACACCCTTGACAGCCAATTTTTGCACATACAGTGCAATCATAGAATTCCAAGACACTACGTCCTCTCACCCATCCCATGAAACACCTTCCTTGCAATTCCTCTATTGTTTGTTTCTCTAACCAAATGACCCTTCCATCATGTGTTCTGAGAAGACAACTGCAAAAACCTTCATATAATAAAAAAATAAAATGCAGTTTTCATTTCAACTCTATTCTATAGATCCCCTCAGATTTGTTGCCAAATCTCATTTCTCTGATGCCATAGCTATTGGAGGAGGGGATGAGATAGAAGGAAAATTGAAATTGGAGAATGTGTTATGTAATATAAAAGGAGATAGAATGGAAATTGAAAGGGAGAATTAAAATCGGAGAATGTGGTGGAATATCCTCCCCGAGGAGGAGACAAAACAGAAACTGAGACGGAAGAATGTTGTGGAATATACAGAGACAGAACGGAAATGGAAACAAGAAGAGATACTCCCAAGAGGAGTAGACGGAATGGAAACTGAATAGGAGAAGAAGATAACCATGTAGGGATAGCCATTTGGGGTTAATATGAGAGAATATTGGTTGATATATGGAAGAAGGTTCATGGCTTTATATGGAGGAAAAACTACTGCTCTTCCTGTAGAAAAAACACCATAAATTATTTAATGGTGAGAGATTATGATAAACTGTCAAACAAATTATTTCTTTTATAAAATGGTAAAAAGACAGTACTTGAGTGGCCCAGCGTGATGTTTAAGTGGAATCCACTCCGATTATAAGATGTAACAACCCCTTTTAGATACGTAGCCAAAAACTCAGGCTAATCTGGGCTTCAGGAGGGCCACATCAAATGAAAAATTAGCAAGTAGAATGTCCACCATTTATTCTTAAATAGCCAACCGTGATTAGAGTTGGACACGAACAACAATTTATCGAAAAGTTCGTTCGGTTCGAATTGAAAAAAATGAACCGAACAACCGGTTCGAAAGTAGAACGAGTCGAAGCGAACCAAATTTTTGGTGTTCGAAACTTTTTCGAATTGAGCACAAATAGGAGCTCTGTTCGATTTGAATCGGTCCACTAACTCGGTTCGAAATCTGTCCGATTCAAACCGAATCGGTTTGGTTTGATTAGAAGGGGTAATATAAATATAGTTTTTTTTATTATTTTTTTATTTATTTTTATTTTTTACTTCAGTCGTTTACTCGACTCGACTGCCCTAGCCAACCTTTCACCCCTACCCGTCAAAAGCCTAAAACCCTAATCCTCCCTGCTCATCCATGCTTAACCTTTATCCCACATTCTCTCTAGCCCTGCTCGTCATTCTGCTCGTCCTTCTGCACGTTCGATACTGTGCTCATCTTTTTTCTTGTCATTCTGCAAGTCTGATACCTTGCTCATTACAGGTCCAAAATCCACTTAAAACAGGAAAATCTACTCGACTTTAAGGTATGCGACTGTCTTCCTAACTCTTACTCTCCATTTAAATATTGTGAATATGTGATTTGTGATTGTGAATAGAGTTTTCTTAATTTGGGATTTTATGCTTTTTTAGATATTGGAGGTTTTGGAATTAATAGTTTTTTATTTACAATTTTTAAAATGCGGGTCCCACATTCGAACGAGTTGTGATAGACATTCGATTCGATTTGGGAACACGTACTAGAACAAAAATCTTTTCGCACGATAAAAAAATAAATTGTTCGAATAGAAAAATTTGTCCAAACTAAAAAATGTTCGAACATGGGTTGGACTAGGACCGAGTTCAAACATGGCCTCATTGTTCAAATGTTTTTTTGAAACATTGTTCGAACACAATCCATTCAGCAACCAAACCGAACCGAGCTGGCCCATGTTCGACTCGGTTCAGTTCGATGTCTAGCTCTAACCGTGATGTTTATATGAAATCTAATCCGAAAAATACACGACTCATTAAAGTTTATAGTTCAAGAAAAGAAATTAGGCCCAAGTGGGTCACACACAATCGAATGGGTGATGTCTAAACCTCATCTCACTGGGCCCTATTACAATCAGTAAGATTTCAATGGGCGGGCATCCAATATCAATGTTGTATGTGGTGTAGCCCACCTAAGTCATGGATTGGCCACACCATAGACAACAGTTAAGAGTGGATATCCACCCATTGAAACCTTTATTATCATTTATAAGATCGACTGAGATGTGGTTGATAAATCCAGCTCATTAATTGTGTGTGTCCCACTTAAACAAGTGGTTAAACCAACTTTCAGTTGTATCCAAAACTCAGGTGGGCCCCAACAAGTGCTTTAGATGTTGTAGGCATGATTTTACACTGTTTTAGTTGGTATGCCCCACTTCTACATACAACTGATTTTTTGGATAACCCACCAAAAAGTAGGGAATTTCCCATGAGGTCGAACGCATGGTACCTCCCCACTCCCAAAAATTAGAATTCTATAGTTAGAAAATTAGAGGATCGTTGGACATTTATTGGACCACTGAAATTAAAAAGATAAAATGAGAAAAATTGTCCACGAATAACAGGTTAAATAAAGTAAGCGAATATATTTTTGAAATTATGAATTATTTGTAGTTGGTAGGGTTAATGCAATTGAATTTAATTGTACATCGCCTAAATATTTTTTAAGTGTCTATCAGGAATCATATGCTGTCAAATGGTATCAAATAACTAATTAATCATCAATTATATTTAGAAAATATGTACAAAATATTCACTTACTTTTCCTATACCACCCATTCCAAATATTTACCTTCCGAATATCCTGCATTAGAGAAATAGAGATATTATTAACCCTTTAAATGAGCATGATGTGAATGAGTGGATCGGTGAGTTCGGCACATTGTCTTCGAACATTTAAAATGTTAGTGGAAATCTTGAAGCATTTTAGACATTGATTGTGAAATGCCTATTCTGAAATGCATGTTAAAATTCATGTCTTCTATTATTGGGCGGTGACCGTAATGCATGCGTATGAATACCATTTTCCTCTATTTTAACCATGTATTGTGGCCAATTGTTATTTCTTGTAATCCTTCAATTTGAACCTAACAATCAAACAACTCGCCCACAAATTAGTGTCATATATCATTTTAAATGTGGCTATACGGTCCAATCTGGCACATGTGTGTGACATTTCTAGATCATGTGGTTTAACGCCTTGATTTTTCAAAACCCGAGTTCATGACCTGCGTTTTAAAAATCCTGGAGTTAGCCTACGAAGAGAACCCATCATCTAAAAAAGGAGTAACCACAGCGGAAGAAACAAACCATGCGTATAGAAAGGATGCAACATACATTTCAAAGTGGTGCCCAAATGGCTTATACAAACCAAATACTTCAAATTCAAAATCAAAATATAGTAATAAACAATTACAATTATGTACAAAATTCAAAGCATTGATCATCAGACATGGCCCTTTGGTCCACGACATCAGCACAACCTGAGCATCATTTAAATCACACTTGTACAGTTGAAATTTAACAGCTTGAGTGGCCAGGTCAATGTGACCCCCCCTCAAGATTACTCACCAACATTGTTAGCCAAGCATAGTTTGAAAAGACAACATACAAAACATCATAGTGCAATCTTTCTTAAATGCATGAATGCATGCACATGTCCCTCAGCTTGAGGATGCTCATCCAGCTGGAAAATGTGGTCTGAAAGTAACTAAGGACACACATCAACCCAACAATGCAAATCCATCAATTAGTGATCCAGAAGTAACTAAGGACACACATTGGCCTCACCCAGTAGTCTGGAAGTCACTATGGACACATATCAGCCCCACAATTCAAATTCATCACGAGTGGTCATTATCAGCGAAAATACCAAATGTACGTGCTCTCAGTGAATGACGCACTCTATGGTGGTCTGGAGCCAGCGAAAATACCTCAAGGGTACGTGCTCTCAACAACTATACCACCCGACGGTAATATGGTTCGTCACCACACGTTCCGTCTGTGCCATGATATGCATGATTAACCAACCATTATTATTTCAATTACACCCAAACCAATTATAAATTATCCTTACAACTAGTGGCCCTCCAAACACTTTCAATCACAATATACTTTCCAACACGAGCCTAAGTAGGGACACAACTAAGATCTCAACCCCACAAGACATTTAGTCCAACAAGTCCTATCCAAGGACACAATTAAGAATCTTTCCATTAGCCACAAAGGCACAACATATCATTTAATCATTTTCAAGGGCCACTAGTTTAAGGTACCACTTAATATGAGTGGTCATAACCATCCAAATTCCATACATAAGTGGTATTTCTCATCAATTAAGATGTCAATTCAAGATTCCTAATCAATCCACAAGTTATGAGAAGGAGATCATGTGTAACATGTAAGCACTTATATTAAAGAAAGTTCAGCATGTGATTTAGGATCTATTCAGATAACTAATATATGTAACATGAGTTAGAGTTAACAATTATCAATTATATGTTAACAAAAATTAAAACTACCACTTAGCTAATATATGGAAGTGGAAAGCTCAAGGGGAGGAATCATCACCTTAGATTTTGATTGCCTAAATAGCTTAGTCCAACTCATCTTGCTATCAGGTGTTGGCGTTGATTGAAATTCTCAAATCCCTACAACCAAATAAGGTTTCAGCAAGTTTTAAACAAATGGTGGACACCACAGATGTGGCCCCACGCATCTTTCTAATTAAACAGAATTTCCCTGCAAAAGTGATTTTTGGCTAAGTTTGGGTCTAATTTGTGGTCACAAGGGGCCAGCTTCTGGATAATAGAAATGATCATCTGGGAATCCTATGTATGGGCTTCAAAACCCCCAAGGCGGATCTCTTTGCTTGCATGTATACAAATTTTTGCACAATGCCCAACATGGGTAGCTGGAATAGTGGTGCAGGAACAGTTTAACAATGGTCTCTGCCCAAATTTGGGCTTGCACCACCATCAAATGGGGGCACCTTTGGTGTGAAGAAAAATACCACTGGTAGAACCATGTATTATCTCTAAACATCATAAGCCATGGTCTGCTGGATAGGCACCTATGATGTTTTACACAATGCCAAACATGGGCACTTGGAATATTGGTGCAGAAACAGTTCAGTAATGGTTTCTGCACAAATTTGGGCATGCACCACCATCAAATGGGGCCACCCTTTGGCGTGAAGATAAGTGCCCCTGATATACCCATATGTGTTCTACAAAACCCACATGATAGGGCGTGTTCGATGTACACAGGGAGCTTTCGGTGCATGGCCAAACGTGGCTACTCGGAATTTCTGCACTGAACTTCTGCACCACCTACCTCAGCCCCATTTTGGGACCAACTTCCCGATCACGTGGGGCCCGCCTTGGCCAGGGTAAGACGTCCCCCATGTAGCCATATATGTGTAGTGGAAACTTGATCATACGTGGGGTCCACCTGGGAAAACTTACCAACTGATCGACGGACGGTTTTGGATCAGGTCCAGCAACCACCGGGCTGGCCTGAGAGGGAGGACCCGCACCCTGGGGGAAACAGGCAGTGGCCGCAGCTTGCCGACCCACCGGACAAACGGCTCCACACTTCCGAACTCTCTCTCTCTCTCTCTCTCTCTCTCTCTCTCTCTCTCTCTCTCTCTCTCTCTCTCCCCTCTCTTCTCCTCTCCTCTCCTCTCCTCTCCTCTCCGGTTTGGAGAGCCGGAGGCAGCAGGTGCTGCGAGAAGGCCGAAGATGGCACTATCTCCCTCTCTCTCTCTTTCCTTTCTAGCTCCCAATCCTCCTAAGGTTTCGGGCTGCGAGATGCCCTACCCAAAACGAAAATAGGCTACTTATAGCCGTTGGGGCTGTCTGGATAAGATCAAACGGCCAAGCCTTATTGGACCATCCAAGACAGCCCACATACCGTTGAATGGACCTTGCAAATCCTGGGACCCACTGTGATTGCATGGGCCAAATCGGCACCCACAGTTGTGATCATAAGGCTGTGGGCCACCTACCTTTGGCCTCAGATTGGACAGCGGAGCCCACCGACGATCACAGACCTTAAATATCGTCAGGTGGCGATAACTCCCGCCGCATGCAAATTAAATACCAAGCCCGGGCGCAAGCTTCTCGTGAGAACTTCGCATCACCACGAGAAGGGTTGCCGATCGCCCTAGAATGGACGCTCATGATGCTCAGGAAGGGTGAGCAGTGTCTAGGATCGAGCCACAAAGGCGCACGGAGTGATTTCTCCCGCCTTTGCAGCACGCCGTACGGAAACACTAAAAGAGAAAGGATCGGACGGCTAGGATCGGTTCTACGTGGAGGGCTGAGATGAGAAGAGGATTCCTCACGCGGATTGCTAATGTGGAGGGAAAGGACGACTTCCCGTTTTGGCAAAAACCATGGCACACGGCTCTGTTTGGACGTGTTTTGTGTGCTTGAAAGGGTGCATGGACATGGGAAACTGATTAGATTTTGGTCTCGAATGTCTTCCGAGTTCGATGCACGGATCAGATCTGTCGACCCGATGACCAAGGTGGGCCACGATCGGCTACAGTCGGAATAGTACTCGTCCGTTTGGAACGGAGCTTGAGCCGGAAGAAAAGCAGGGAGAAACCCTTCCTTTCTAGGAAGGAGATCGGGGCAGCGCCCGATTGGTTGGGGCTTGGGTCTGGTACGCCGTGGGTGCACCTGAACTAGTGCACACACATATTGAAAGTGGGGTAAAAGTTGTTTCTGTGTGAAATGTACACCGTCTATGTTTCTCCACAACCAGATCTTGTGCCATGGACATAAAATCAGATGGGCCATATGCAATCGGTCATGATTAGGCAGCCGCGCACAGGGCTGTTTGGGCTTATTTCATGCACTGGCACATGTGTACGGGTGTGTAGGGTGGACTAGAGCTTGGTTATGGCCCACCAACGATCACAATGGACGGATCGGATCTAGGTCTCGGATCATGATGGTGACCCACCACCGGACGGCAGATGGCCAGTCCGTTTAGGACAGATGCTGGCAGGAAACGGAAAAAGAAGAGGAATTCCTTCCCCACCCCTGACGTTTTTCATTGGGTCAAACCCAATTGACCGTGGCTACCGGTCCAGCGTACCGTGGGTGCGCATACACTGTGCACATGCACCATGTGGAGGTGGGGTCCACAGGGTCTTCCCAAGTGATTTACACTTCCCATATGATTCTACTGGGCCTATCAAGGCATCCATCCAGTGATGTGGCCGACCCAATGGTGTGATCAAGTGGTGGTTTGCTAAGCAATTAAGTGTTGAACGGTGGATTTGATGATTCGGTCCCGATATTGACAATAAATAGTTTGAATTGCCTTATCAGAGAGTTATATGAAGTTTTTATCTGAGTTCCAAATATGGTGTAGCACCCCAAGTTTTCAAATCATGTGTGTGCTTGTTGTTGCATGTTAAATGGAAAAATTTATAATACCACTCGACTAAATCTAACACCCACGTACTGAAACCAGGGTGTTACATGTGGCCTTCAAACAATCGAATTTAACAATAGGCAGTTATATAAATTTTTTATGCATCATAGCCATGCATCAAGATGTAGAGTAAGACCTTTTATGTGATAGGCATGATATAACTGAAAATGGTCCAAACAGTTGGTCCACCATTGGTTGTGTGATTTTCAACTATACGACTATCCATTGCACACTATATTCACTTGGATGGTATTTGGTCTAGATTGTAAGATGATGCCATGAAAGGGTAATTCATGCTAAAGGCCCGTTTGGATACCACCAAATAAGTTACTTTTTTCTACTTACAGTAAGTAGATAATTAGTTACTTATTTGACGTAAATAAGTTTGGTTTATGATCAATTATAGGTAGCTTTTTTATTTAAAGTTACTTGATCACTTCAGTTTAGTAAGTAGAAATCAAGATAAGCTACTAAAGGCATAAGTAGCTTATCTTAAATAACTTACTATCTAAACGCCCCCTAAGTCATAATTGAGGTTGTACAAACTCTTTTCTTTAGAGGTATCATACATTGTATAAGATTAAACCAATTCATTTGGTAAAAAAAAAAACAATGGAAATTAATAGGACTCAGTACAATATTTCTGGGTTCAGATGTTTTTGCAAAACCATTCTTTGGAATGGCAGACTAGGACCATTGTTCCTTGATCTAAACCATTGTCACCAGAGGCCTCTCTTTGGATGGTGAATGCACCAAAAATATTATAAATTGTAAAAGCCCAACCATTCAATAGGTGATCCGACAAATAGACATTGAAAACATAAAAAGAGTAACAGTTAATTCAATACAAAGCCTGCCACTCTAGCGCTTCAATCTTCCAATTTAGGGAATTTTTAGTGCATTACCATCCAGGGTGAGGCCCATCATATCAACAGGTCAGGTCTCTAAACCATGTAATCAGTGGGGCTCTTCAATCTCCCCGAGGATCACCTATCTTGAAAAGGCCATCCATTGATATCAACAGCACAACCTACCAGTTGGGGATCTTCATGGTGGGGCCTACCATTTACATGGATCAGACCTCAGAGATAAATCTCTCCCAAAAAATAGTCATAGGCCTAACCACTGAGTTAGTGGAAAAAAGGTTGGCACACTTTATTTCTATAATTATTAATTGATCTAAATGGTTAAGATGGATTGTTGGGAGAAGGATTTTGACCCTGGCCCAACTTGAGTCGGTTAGTGACAAGGTGTGCTGAATCGGTTACGTATCGGCCATAACGGTAATGGCCCAAGGCTATTATGCGATACAGTTTAAAATGAGGATGGTGTAAAAATGAGCCATTATTGTTCCGTAACAGTCTTGAACAGCCGTTACGCACAATAACCCTAAAAGAAAAAGAAAAAGAAATTTTATATGTACCTCTTTTCTTCTTCTTTTTCTTTGCTGCGCCATGCTGCAGCAGTTGCTTTTCTTTCTCTTCTTCTTTTTTCTCCTTCTTTTATTGTTGTGTTGCTTCTCAGTTCTGTCTTTTCCCTCTTCCTTCTTTGCTCTTCAAAGAATCTGCATGCGTCGCAATTTGTGAGCAAGTTGTAAAAAGAATTTTTTTTATTTTTATTTTTTATTTTATTTTATTTTAGTTTGATCACGTATGAGGCTAGGTGCACTTGAGACATTTGTGCCTTTCCTGACCGTCGGCCCACCTTAAAATCTATGTTCATGCCATCTACAAGTTTTTTCAGCCCATTTTGGGCATGGCTAAAAAATGAAGCAGATCCAAATCTCAAGTGGACCACACCATAGGAAAAAGTGGTCATTGAATGTCCACCATTAAAAACTTTTAAGAACTTTCTACGGCCACTATAAACTTTATTTGCCCTCCAACCTATTAATAAGGACAAAGAGACTTCGATGAAGCGAAAACACAAACATCAACTAGATTCAAAAACTTTTGTGGCCCTAAGAGTTTTTAATGGTGGGCATTCAATTCCTACTATATAGTGCATTTAAGATTTGAATTTGTTTCATTTTCGGGACCACCGTCTAAAATAAGTTGAAAAAACTGATAGACATTATAGATATATAACACATACATCAAGGTGGGGCCCATGGCGAGAGTAACACCCATGAGTTTAGTATAATATGAAGTTTGATACATAAGAAATTGCTTCACTTGACATGTATTAAATTAAATTGAATCCACTAAAATATGGGGCCCGCTGTTGCTAAGTCAAAATTTGAAAGTCAAAATTGTGTGATGATGTTAGCTATTAATTTATGGACACTTGTTTATTGAAATTAAATATTTTTAGTTCTTTATTGTCCAATAAATAGGGGTGTCAATGGGCCGGGTTAGGGCTGGGCCAAGCTCTGTCCAAGCCTGGCCCGGACTCTCTCAACTTATGCCCAAACCTAGCCCGGACCCATGACGGGCCACAATAGTCTAGCCCAAGTCCGGCCCAAGATACAAATGCAGGGTCCGGCCCTAACCCGGCCCGATCTCAAGCCTGGCCTTTCACATAAAGAAAGAAATATCCTTTAATCCCGCTCTTTTACATATATAAAAAAAAATCATCAACATTATAGAGAATAAAATGAGTTTTGAGAGGGAGATGGATTTTTAGGAAAAAATTATGTAAAATTTAAAATTTAAAAGAACGGAAAATATTTTAATTTAAAATTAAAATTAAAAAAATATATTCGGGTCGGGCCGGGTTGTCAGGCTTTTGAACAACCTACTCCAAGTCCAGCCCATTTGAAAAACCGGCTTATACTTTAGGCCCGAACCTGACTCGCGGGCCTAATAAGCTAGTCCAAGCCCGACCCAATGCGGGCCAGGCCTGAAAGCCCATCTGGCCAACCTGGTCCATTGACAGCCCTACCAATAAATGTCAAACCATTCGATAGTCGGATGATGAAATAAGCATAAGTTAGGACCATGGGATGTTTTTTATTCTTCACCGTCTAATAAAAGTCCATCGATCTAGGGCCAATTACATTCAGAATGAGTACCAATAGATTGCATGAATTTGAGGATAATTCGGAACATCGAATAGCCCCTAAAATTAGTCCCAAATCATTGACACTATTTATTTGAATTTAATTTTAATTTTTTCTAAAATTCAGTCCCGAGATAATGTCAAATAGTTAAGGTCATGCATTAGTAAAATGAGTACCATAGCTTGCATGAATTTTGGGCTAATATTTTGAGAGCATTTGAGTGGCCCCCAAATTGATGACATTATTCATTCAAATTTAATTAAAGGCTAAGTCATTTATGTATTGTCTAAATGATTGATTCCATGCATATCTCATTAAAAAAAAAAGTCAAGTCAAAACAAGTTTAGTTTGATTCCATACACATCTCAATAAGAAACTAGCCATGTGAAATCAAGCCAAGTTCAATTCCATGCAGATTGTCACCTAAAAGCAAGTCATTTTGAAAACAATCTATGTTCAATTCTATAAGAGTAAAAAGATAAAATTAGAGTTGTCACTTTATAAAACGGAAATCACCAAGTGGTAGACAACACTCTAAAACGCAAAAAAGATCATAGAAATTAACCAAATCCCACGCGCTAAGAAAAAAAATCAGCCAACCTAGCTTTGGTGAGTTAATAAAGAAAAAATAAAAAAGGCCCAACATATGTAAAAACCTTTCTTCCTTCCTTCCTTCTTCTTCTTCTTCAATCTAAGGTTTTCTTGGGAGAGAGCTGGAGTGTTGAGAGAATGAGGGGAGAGTAAGGGGTTTATATAGCAAGAAGGAGAGGGAAGGTGGAGACAAGTAGACAAGTGAAGAAAGTAGAGACAAGCAGGGGTAGGTGGAGACAAGTAGACAAGTGAAGAAAGTGGAGACAAGTAGGAGTAGGTGATACTCTAGTAGAGTTTGATACTTGCTACACATGCACTTAGAGATTATACACATGTCAAAATACTAATTCAAATTAGAACAACTCAATTGTGGAAGGAGTTACAATCCGAAAATGGTTTAATCTTTAAATCTTAACCTCTCATTCATGGACCACTATTGGATATTTTTGTTAGGAAGACTGGCAGCAGAAGTGGAGCGCCGAAAAGCGTGGAGTGATCCGAGATCAAACGAGTACACAATATGCAATCAAACCACACACAAGCATTTACCACAAGAGACTCCGAATTTACGTGGAAAAACCCCTCAACGGGTAAAAAACCACGGCACAAAGCGATCCACTATGAATAAACAGAAGATTACAGATATTAACATCCCACAAGCAAAGAAAATAGAGAAAACCCCAAGTTCTCTCACACATACACACCTCTCCCCTCTTCCTAACACGATTAGGAAACCTTGGACACCTTCGGATACTAGCTAAATATGATTACAACTTGCTTATATAGGCAAAGAACTGAAATTAGCAACATCTTACGCAATCCCGCGCGTTGCGCAAGAAACCACGTGGGCGCTCGACAGATCGGCCAACTGGTCGCCCAACATGAAAAAACAGTCCAGGGAGTTCCACGCCCGACGCTGCCTCACTGCCGACCGGTCACCAAATTGTCGAAGCCCCCTTTAGACTGGTCACCCGACCGGTCTAGGGCCACACAGAAACTGTTCTGTCTTCACGTGCATTTGGGACACAAACGTCAGACTGGTCTGAGTACCCAAATGTGCACAAGTTTGAAGACTCTCAAACAATCTCCACCGAGGCTTCAAATGTCGAATCAAACATCATCCTCGCAACATCATCTCATCTTCAATCATAGCTCCACCGCTTCTCGTGCTACCATTGACCCTAACCTTGCACATTCACGCCCTTTTCCGCTCTTCTCATGTGGCCCTTGGGCACTTGCCACATACGAGGAACCGTGGATCTCACCGCCGATCCCGCAGCTCCACCGTGAATTGTGCTTCCGATCAACTTGTAAAGATGGCTTCACCTTCGTGTCTTCATACACACGTGTGTCTCCTTCAACACTTCACAATAACAATCGCGGCAGATAAATACGTACCATTTCGCCTCGAGTGCACCAAGAGAAATCACATTCATCTTCATCTTGGGAATGTGCTTCACATCTTCCAGGACTCGTTCGATCCCATCGAACATCTTGATACGCACCGTACCAATACCCACCACCTTATGAGCGTAACCATCGCCTACAAACACCGATTCACCACCATACTCTCTGTATATCATGAATGAACTCCGCTCAGGACAAACGTGACATGAAACCCCTGAATCTAGGATCCACTCACCACTATGAGATCCCTTGTCAGACATAGTTAAAACTTCACACAAATCCCCACCATCCTTTACGGTATTGGCTCCCTCTCTAGAAGGATTTCCATACTTCTCTTGCTTCAAACTGGGATTCTAACTATCCCCTCTCATGTGGCCCTCCTGACCACAATTCTAGCACTTCACCTTAGCCTTTCCTTTTCCCTTGGCCTTAGATCCCGACTTGGAATATCCTCCATACTCAGAACTTCTTTCCTTCATAACCTGTGCCTCTAAGGAATAACGGGAAGCCACATCACCGCTTTTCTTTCTCATCGCCTTTGACTGGAGGGCCGAGATAATGGTCTCAACATTTATGGTTTCTCTCCCTGCGCACACAGAGTCCCTGAACAACTCATATGAATGTGGAAGAGAATTCAACAGGATGCATGTTTGATATTCATCCTTCATCGGTTCATCGATCTCCACTAACTTGCAAACCAGCCTATTGAAAGTGCTCAGGTGGTCCTCCACCTTCGTCCCCTCAGCCATCCTCAAGGTGAACAACTGTATCAACACGTACATGCGATTCTCTAGAGACTTCTTGCCATAAACCTTCTCTAGCTTCACCATCGTTTCAGCCGCAGTCTTCTCCTTCATGACATGATAGAGAACATCATCCATAAGGTTTAGCAGGATTGAGGTTCTAGCCTTCTTGTCAAGCTTCGTCCATTCATCATCTTTCATAGATTCGGGTCTCTTTCCAAGAGCTTCATCAAGCCCTTGCTGAACTAGGAAGGATTCAACCTTCACCTTTCATAGATCAAAGTTATTTTTTTCGGACAACTTCTCTACCTCGAACCTTGCGCCCGATCCCATCTTCTCGTCTCAGATCCGAAATTCTACTTCACCCAAACTTTAGCTCTGATACCACTTGTTGGGAAGACCGACAGCGGAAGCGGAACGCCGAAACGCGTTGAGCGATTCGAGATCAAACGAGTACATAAGATGTAATCAAACCATAGACAAGCATTCACCACAAGAGACTCCGAATTTACGTGGAAAAACCCCTCAACGGGTAAAAAACCACGGCATAAAGCGATCCACTATGAATAAACAGAAGATTACAGAGATTGATAGCCCACAAGCAAAGAAAACAGAGAAAACCCCAAGTTCTCTCTCTCACACACACCTCTCCCCTCTTCCTAACACGATTAGGAAACTTTGGACACCTTAGGATACTAGCTAAACACGATTACAACTTGCTTATATAGGCAAAGAACCGAGATTAGCAACATCTTATGCAATCCAGCGCGTTGCGCAAGAAACTGCGTGGGCGCTGGACCAGTCGGCCGACCGGTCGCTCAACACAAAAAAACAGTACAGGGAGTTCCACGCCCGATGCTGCCTCATTGCCGACTGGTCGGGCGACCGATTTAGGGCCACACAGAAACTGTTCTGTCTTCACGTGCATCTGGGCCACAAACATCGGACCAGTTGCCCGACTGGTCTGAGCACCCAAATGTGCACAAGTTTGAAGACTCTCCAACAATTTTCAGTTTTACCCATCTAATAAATGTCCATCAATCTGCTAATCACATAATAAGATAAGTGTATTTTTAATTTTATCATGATACATTTAAAATGATACTCATATTTTAAACAGTTCAAATTATGTCGTCAACATTTAGAATTTTGAAGTGCTTGTATATCATCCATCACATTCTACCAGAGTATCAATGTTTTTCTCTAAGCTAGGCTGAGTATGCTAGTTTTGAATTATTGAAAAGCTTGTGGTGACTCTTTTATTGGAAGTAGAAAAACAAAAAAACCGTTTCTAAAACCTTTGGTTTCTCAACAATTTCAGCAACAGTTTCAGCAATAATTTCTCAGCAGTTTCAGCAACCTTTGAAATTCTTAAAGGGCCTCATTGAAAGAGTTGTAACAGCTAACCCTTAGGAAAATGAAGAGTCTTGTAACAGGCAAGGAGTTATATCTATCTAAGAATCTATAAATAGATGTAATGTGTAGTCATTTGCATTATATTGATTAGAAATTCAGCAATAAGAAATTCTCAGTTTTTTTCCTTTTCTTGTGTGATTATTCAGTTTTTCTTCCAAGGCTTGTAAAACCAACAAAGTGGTATCAGAGCCATTAGTCTTAGGTGCTAATTCCATAGTCTAGTGAAGATGACCACCACTATTCAGCCCCAAATTCCGAAGTTGTCAAAAGATAACTATGAAAATTGGTGTGTTCAAATGAAGGCATTGTTCGAGTCACAAGATCTATGAGAGATCGTAGTGGAAAATCCGAGACCTACCCCAGGCTCTACCCATTGACAGCCCTACCCATAGAACCCTGCGTGGATGAATTATTAGGGATGTAAATGGGTCGGTGGACCCGATGGGGTACCTAGACCCAACCCATGTAGACTTGACCCAGACCTGACCCGTTTGTTAAATGGTACGGGTCTGGGTCCAAGAACAGACCCAATTGCTAAATGGGCCTGGATCTGGTTTCCTTTATATTAGGCCCGACCTAAACCCATTTAGCAAATGGGCGGGTTTGGTCTATGTTGCAAGAGACCCATCTAGGCCCGGACCTGTTCAAACCCGATTTTAAACCTAGTAAAAATGCCTACATACAAAATTCAAACCCAGACCCATTTATAAATGGGTCTATGTGGATCTCCCTCTACTAGACCCATTAATAAATGGGTTTGATGGGGTCAACTTAGACCCTCCCATTTAGTGAAAGGGCCTAGATCTAAAATTTGGACCCAGATCCATTTAGTAAACAGGCGGGTCTGGTTTTGGCCAAACTCGCCCCAAACTCGACCATTTACAGCCCTACGAATTATCGTCCGCGTCAGGCAGGACGCAATCCGCTTGCGAGAGATGAGAAGTGCGGAGACTCGATCGCTTCTCCTTAAAATGCCCTCGAGATACGGAGTTCATCAACGGCTGGGATGTGCGCATATGTAGCATACACAAGTTGTGGGTGTAGCAAAATTCTTCTCCAGCCACCTTGATGATTTTATGTATATCCCTCGGAAACATGCTAGTGGGTGTTACCCCTACCGTGGGGCCACCTTGATTATTTTATGTATGTCCCTGCAGTCTATATGTTTCTACGTACCATTTTAGGATGGTGTACCAAAATTTATGCATATTAAAATCTCATATAGACCACACCATAGGAAAAGTGATGATTGAGTGCCTCACCATAAAAAAATTCCAAAGGGCCCATCGCAACGTTTTCTTAACGTCTATTTGCAATCCAACTTGCGACAATGTCAATAAGATTTGTTTGAAGGGAAATTAGAAAAATTAGATTGATCCAAAACTTTGGTGGCCCTCAAAAAGTTTTTAATGGTTATTCATTACTGTTTTTATATATGGGTATTGTCAACCTGAGATTTAGATATTCTTATTATTTAGGATCACGCCTTAAGATGAGATGGAAAAACAGTTTGACACGTGGATATACAATAAATACATTAAGGTAGTCCCTACACAGTTAGGGTAACACCCACTAAGTTGTTACCTGGGTAACAGCTAATTCGCTCCCAGATATCATGACCATCTAATTGTGGGTCCATTATGGAAGAGATGCGGCGCTCATGTAATTAAATCCAATTATGGGTCCATTGGGGAATACATGTCGCACTGATGTAAAGCTACCAGGATCATTGAATCGTGGGTCCCATTGTGGAAGACGTGCACTGATGTAAAGCTATCATGATCATGTAATGGTGGGACCAATTGCGGAGGAATCTTCACTCTAAAACTAACATTAATCAAGCAATACTGACCATCCAAGTAATGGCTATCACATGGATGGTTAGAAGTAAATTAGTCTTTGGTCCCACATGGGCTGGTCCACCTTAGAAGGTGGTTCCTTGTAAAAAAAAAAGAATGGACTACTTAAATTTATAAGATCCCAAATACAACAATAACATGGGTGGCTTTATAGCAAGCAGACTAGCCTGATTTAGCTTTTTTATTTTTATATAGGTTAGTTCACACACTCAGATTGTTTGTACACCCACCCACCCCTTGTTAGTCACGTCACAATGTTAGCCACCTCCAATATGCGAATTGAAGCAATACTGACCATCCAAGTAATGGCCATCAGATAGATGGTTAGAAGTAAATTAGAAGGCGGTTCCCATGCAACAATAACATGCATGGCTTTATAGTAAGTTGACTATCCTGATTTTTGGCGCAAGGCAGCTACCTTGAATCCACGAGGCCTCTTGAAGATCCTCACTAGACTTCCTCGTAAAAATAAGAAAAAACATGAAATAATTTTTTAAAAATTTGAAATAAAGATATTGAATACATAAAAGCAAAACTAAAATGCTTTAAATAGTAAACCAAACCCTAAGATGAAGTATATCCAATGCGTCACTTTATGGCATGACTAGATCCCATCATCGTCGGATCATGATCCAACAGATCTGCATCATACCTACACCGCTATATAAAGTGTCTGGTCCAGATCATCCATCGACAAACAACTTATGAGCGTGTGGACGTACATCAGCAGTGATGGCTATGGCCGTTAGTTGGCCAATGGATCAGAGTGGTCATATGATCTAAATAGGGAATGGGTGCATATAGGGAACATTTTGTGTATGAACCACTTACCAATCTTTGATCCGGTAGGCCCTGTGTGTACTTAGCCTGTGATGGGCCATGGAGAGTCCCAAATGATTGTTACCGAATGACAGTGGCATCAAATGTTCGGTGTATATGCATCTAACGATGCCTAGAACTCAGGGTTGAGACAAGGCTATCTTCACTTAGTCTCCCACTGTCCCAAAGGTGTGGGTGTGTATACGGTGTATACGCAACGTACTCATCATTAATTTCATGCCAATGTGGCATGTTGTTGCAAGATCTGAGGTCATCCATTAGGTGGCCCCACGGTGTATTTCCACGGTCCACAAAATTAATCTAGTACGGCCATATGGTAAGACCTATGTATCCGTAAATCTGGACAGTTGGACATTTCTTGTAACTTTTCATTTTTCATTTGCCCATGTGGCCCTATCGATGATGATTAGATTGGTCACATTTTTGGGCCATGGCACATACAAGGTGGGGTCTAATTGATGAGCCAACTAGGTATTACTTTGATCACACGCATACATAAAGGTGGGCCTCATCGTATAAGTTTAAAAATAGTGAGAGCATGTGATAAATGCATTAAAAATTATTTCTTTTATAAAATGTTGATAAAAGATTACTTAGGCGGCCATTGTGATGTTTAAGTAAAACTCAATTTGATCATAAGATGTGGTTTCCGGCTTGTTATCCAGGTTGGTTGACATGCCACGGCCTCTCTAGCCAGGTAGTCAAAAGTAAAGCTGACTAAAGACAATGATTACCATTACCATGGTATGCAAAAGTAAAGCTGACTGTAGTGTGAAGCTTGCATTGTTTTTTAAATCTTTGAGACTTGAAATTGCAGCTAAAAGAATTTTTCCAAAAAAAATTATGTTATCAATCAGATGATTTGAAAGTACAATTTAATTTTCTAGTGAAAATGTTGTTAATAAACAAACAAGAGAAATGATATTTCTTTTCTCATGCTTTCTTGAAAATAAGATTTATTGAGAAATAGAATTTCCTTCTTCACCCTTTATATAAATCCAAACAGTGACTTAGGCATTACTTTTTTTTATTTTTTATTTTTTATGGTAATGTGCTTCCTTAAATAGACAAGTGCAGATAATACTTTCATAATATGTATTATATCTGCATCGTCCATTAACTTTTGCAATATTATTTTAGGGCATGACCCTAAATATCAGCTTCATCTGACACTTCTGTGGGCCACATGAGTTTTTTAATAATAGGCGTTCAATCCCAATTGCTTATGTAGTGTGGTCAATTTTCATTTTGGATGTGGCCTCATTTTTTTGTTTATTTTCTTAAAATGCTCTCGCAAAATGAATGTAAGGTGTGGATGTAACACATACATCATCGTAGGGCTCATGAAACTATGCCACATCAAAGCCCTTTCGCCCACTACATTGCATTCTTATGATTTGACAGCATGATTTATCCAACCCGTTGCAAGGAGTAATAATTAAAGTTTTACACTGCATTACCGTGGATTCCAAGAAGCCAAACACACCACATTTTCATCCATCCATACCGTCCAAGACATGGCCATCATCAAATTCATATCAATCATATGTCCTCAAACCTCCGATCAACAGCCTCTTGGAGGTCCTTGTTGAGGGACACATTAAGGAAACTGATTGATAGTTAGGATCATCCGAGTGGTGACCTATAACATTTGGATATATACTCCTGTTTCAACAGTATCAGTCCCATCCATCGCACAAACTGAGCATGTGATAATTGATCTGGACCACTCACTTGCCATTGTAGTAGTTTTTTTTTTTTCGTCAACCACCATGGAAGTCATGGCCAATCATGTAGTCGGTCTGGATCATTGAAATGGTCACCAAACCGGCGAATGGATGGGCTCCAAAAAGATGGAGTAACGGTTCCTTGTAAAAGAGCTAGAAATGCATATGGAAAGTAGATGTTTGCTCGCCCCACGTGCCAAACTGGCTGTGCGACATCCGACCGTTACATAAGGGTCCCGCACTGAGAAGATGAATATATGTAAAAATCAGGATGACCCACCTATTATGTAGGCCACTCGCATACGAAAAAAGATGGACGGTTCAAATAGAACTGGTAAACTGTCCACCACGTTTCATTGTACGCGTGTGGCCCAACTGATGAATAGGTCACCCTGATGTTACTGGTTATTCATCCAGGTTGCCACGTGTGCTGCATCAAGTAGCGTGTGGGATGCATGTGAACCCATAAAGTTTTGATATGTTTGGGTGGCATTCATTTTTTTTTTTTTTTTTTCCGTCAACCACTATGGAAGTCATGGCCAATCATGTAGTCGGTCATGATCATTGAAATGGACTCAAGATTTAGAAGATAAAAGCCACCAAACCTCTTTTGGCAAATGGATGGGCTCCAAAAAGATGAGTAACGGTTCCTTATAAAAGAGCTAGAAATGCATATGGAAAGTAGATGTTTGCTCGCCCCACACGCATCTTTGCAATCAGCACGTGCCAAACTGGCTGTGCGACATCCGACCGTTACATAAGGATCCCGCACTGAGAAGATGAATATATGCAAAAATCAGGATGACCCACCTATCATGTAGGCCACTCCCATACGAAAAAAGATGGACAGTTCAAATAGAACTGGTAAACTGTCCATACGTTTCATTGTACGCGTGTGGCCCACCTGATGAATAGTTCACCCTGATGCATATGAGCTCATGAAGTTTTGATATATTTGGGTGGCATTCAATTTTTTTATGGTGTGGCAGGCCTGATGATTGAATTGCCTTGCCTTGAGTTCTAGCTCATCTATATCATTGAGTACAATACTGTTTGGATGTCATACTCGTGCCATGGGAGCCCCCACAAATCTCTATCATTTTAGTTATTTCACCCTAAAATGGTACATAATTTAGAAAAATCAGAATTTCGGAATAATGCTACAGGGAAAATCTGTTCATATTCCTTACTAAAGTTACTATATGCATGCTGTCCATGAAGGATCTGTTGATCAGGTAACAAAAAAAAAAGAAGTAATCTTGATCATTGATCTCTTAGGCTCCATGCCTTCATGAAGTATCGTTTTTTTTTCTCTTCTTGTTCAAAATCACGAGGAACTAACGTTGCATCGGGCACATAGCCAGCTTCCTGTATGACCCTGTCTCCGACTAGGGATGCCTTTCTACCCAACTATATCCAAGAGGCTTAAAGAACCCTCTGTTTTTCATCAAAACTCTCACTCTTCATCCAAAGCAAAACATAGACAGAACAATTTTATGTCATTCCACCTTCCAGCATCCAAAGCAAAAATAAGCAACACAATTTTTCGGATCCAACTTTAACAATTTCATTGTAAAACTCTCTCCAAGCTCCACATTTTTATTTACTCCCATTGAGACAACCGGCCCGCCCAAGGAAATCAACCATGCATCCATAATGCTAAACCCCTGGATCAATCCCAAAATCTTTGCTCATGTCATTAAACCAATACCACCCTTCTTTGACCTACATGGCTGCAAGCTAAAAGGACGGATACAAAGGTTATGTTGTCAGGTGGTACACCTACCCTTTGCATCTCACAAAATACTTGCAGAGCTTCTTTGCCGCGACCGTCACAGTACAAATCTTCACGTTCTTCTTCTTCTTCGTGTGGTCGAATGCTCCCTTTGCCATATTCAATTTACCACACTTGTAATAAAGTGTTGATAATTGATGTAGCAAAAAAACAAACATAGTCCTCCACACGCTTCCAGATAACCTTCATAAATTTTGCCATGGTCTAACAATTAGAACAATAAAACAAAATTAAATAATTTTCAAGTAAGATAATTGTGGAAAGAGAGATTAGTTTAGATGCAACATTTATTTCATTATAATCATGAACACAATCCCATGTCATCATGTTTGTGTTTTTGAGGCATGTTTGGTGGCCTTGATATTGCAAAACAACCAACCTATTCTTGATAGAAATAGAGAATAAGCATGCATAGAAACACAGATTTTGTAAAAATAACATTTCCATATGAAATACCAAAACTAATGCCTCAATTCAGAATTTTCATTTTGTGAACATAAGTTTTATTTGATAAATTTAAAAATAAAATATTAGAAATGTTAAAAAGATATAAACACCCTTGACCGTCTGTTGGGTCCCAAAAGTCAGTACCTTATAAAACAAATTAATTGGACACGTGCTTCGAGAAAATTCCACAAAATACTACCCGACGCACCCAAACACCCAGATTTTGCAAAGGATCCAGTATTTAGCCATTTTCTCCGGTGGGCCCCACGGATCACCGTGATCAAAACCGCCCAGAATCAAGCAGACACGTTCTTCATGAATTATGATAAGCAGTTCATGGCGATTCGCCGAGAAACGGGCCCCCACAAGCCCTCCGTTTCGCAAAACCCAATTTTGCAAGACACGGGTACGTCAAGCGCACCCATTTATTCAGTCCAACGCACCCTTAAATTTATGAAAATTCAAGAAGTGTTTCAGGATGTTTTTTACCTCTGACGCATCCAAAAAATGGCTTGACGTACCCTAAAAATACCCTCGACGAGTCGATAAATTCAGAAAATACGGAACTGCAATTTCAGGGTGCATTGAACTCCAACGCACCCTAAAATATCCCAACGCACCCATAAAATCACCAAAACCAGCATGGTATTTTTTAGATGCATTGAACTCCAACGCACCCAAAAAAATCAGCACTTTTCAAAATATCATTTTTGGGTGCATCGGAGCTCCCACGTGCCTATTTGAGGGTGCGTCAAAGACTTTATGGGATGCGCCATACGTGGCAAGCCCTCATTGGTCACTGTCCGGTATTTTCGGGTATAAATACCCCTCCCACTGTTCATTTAGACAGATTGGAACAGATTAAGAGAGAGAGAGAGAGAGCTATTATCCCCTGAGTATCTGGGATTTGTCGCCGGAAACCCTCGCCGGAATCCCTTTCCGACAGCCGGAAAACTTTCCCGGTGACCGAAATTCTTTTCCGATCGCCGGAATCTTCCACCGGAAGGTCACTCCGACCAACACCACCGCAGGTCCGGATCATACAAAAATCATAAGTGTGAGCACGCACCCGAAAATAGCTTGACGCACCCGAAAATTCAACATAATTCAGATATGTATTTTCAGGGTGCATTGGACTCCCACGCACCTGAAAATAGCTCGACACATTCGAAAATTCAACAAAAAGCAGACTTGTATTTTCAGGGTGCATTGGACTCCCACGCATCCGAAAATAGCTTGACGCACCCGAAAATTCAACAAAAAGCGGATTTGTATTTTCAGGGTGCATTGGACCCTAACGCACCCGAAAATTACCCCACGCATCCGTAAAATCAATATAATTCAGACATGTATTTTCAAGGTGCGTTGGACTCCCTACGCACCTATAAATTATGTCCCACGCACCCGAAAAATCAGCCAATTCCAGAACATGTTCATGGGTGCACCGGACTCAATTTTAAGTGTTTTCAAGTGCCACTTGAGCCTATTTTGGGTATTTCAAGCGTTTCGGACGCAATGGAATGGTCAAATGACGCTTAGGATCTCTAAATGAGTAGAATTGCGCATCTTCAAAGTTCAATCTGATTCGACACGATGAACGAAACGACTTCTCGAAAGAGACGCCGCCAGTATCCAGAACTATGCAAACATGTCATCATTTATATTTACTGTAAAGATGTGATCCGATTTGAGTCGAAAGCTAGACAAACGGGACTATGGTTATCACGATAAACCATACTAAATAATTTCAATTCACTACAAAATAATTGTTATGAACTGCCACAACACAACAGTCGATGGCCTACCCATTAAAAACGGCATCCGTCGGTTGAGCTACGCAGGTATACACAACTGCAGAGTGGACTTCCCGAGGTCACCTGTCCATACATTGACAGGCGCAGGCGCAGGCCCAGAGTCGTCCTTCTCAGTCATAAACCCTGATAGTCTCAGCCCGGATCTCCGGCCAAAACATGGGACATAGACATCTGACTAATACAAAGATGGTTCGGTCCATAACAAAACAAATACAGGTCTCTATGACCACCAACTCTTAGACCATAGTCCCTGCTGACTAGTCTTTTGCCTTTTAATCAAGGGTCATCGATCATTCGATTTAATTAAGGGCTCGTGCCAGATCACGGCCTGGAATTTACAAGATCTCAGGATCTCTGGAATAAAATTCGCCTTGCGATATCTCTCCTTGTGTACTTTTATGAATACTTGTGATTGTCTATGACGTTTCCATTATTCAGAACCCCAGAGCAACAAAACATCACATTTCAAGAAAATGTAATCGTATTCATTTTCTAGTTCTAACAAACTGGCGACTCCACTGGGGACGAACCATACCAGAATCTCTGGTTATATTTGAATATGGAAACGCTCTAAGATCAATTACTCACGAACATGAATTTACACATAGGAAAGTTACCGCAAGGCATAATGTTTCGGCGCCCTCGGGCGCCAAACTGGCGACTCTCAACGGGAACGTTCTTCCCTTCATCTTTAAGGCAATAGACGGTAAATCAAGGGTTTTCAAAACCACAAACTTCCACAACTACACGTATTTGTCTCCTTCTTGCTTATTTTTGTCGGTTTATGCACTGCGATCGATGGGCTCATACTCCCGATTGCACTTGTGAACTGTTTTAAAGATTTTTATGACATCGCAGAATTAGCAAGATAGTAACGCAGACAGAAGAGATGGCATGCTCGATGACAAGTTCGTGCACCTTCCTTGCCAACGGAGGTTTCAACTTCCCTCGTTTCACCGGAACCGCAACTGCTAGCCCAGGCTCAGAATGGCAGTTGGTTGAGACCCGGAGACAGAAGAAAGAACAGAAGAAAGTTGCCATCCTAGCTGCATATAGGAAGGCGAGCGTTGCGAGATCTCGCCCCGTGATCAAGAAACAGTGGCAGCCGAAGCAGGGGCAGAAGATCCCTATCGATGGCCAGGTCATATCAACCAAACCCGCAGTACCCAAAATGACAGCCGAGCAGTTTCCAGCCGTTATCCAAGGTCGCCTGCACCTCTCAAAAACCTATCAGGTCCGCACATGTGAAGAAAGCCGAGCCCATGACGACCCTCGAATCGAAGCAGAGGTCACCTCAGGAAATCCCGTTAGCGCAAGTGGTGATGGTCCAAATAGCTGAAGGAGAAGAAGAAGGACCATATGAAGCAGAAGAATTGCCTCCACTCTAAGATCAGATCGATAGATTGGTAGAGGCTAACCGCGAGACAAATGATCGGATGAGGGCTATTCAGGAAGCCTTGGCCACCCTAATATCACAGAATGCCACCAGAAGTATCGCGCCACCCACCCGTCAGTCGGCAGAGGAATCCCAAGGGGTAGCAGAAGGCCCAACTGAGCATGAACCGCCTGCCCAACTTCGGGTCACGCCAATAGAGCGCGCACCACTTTCCACATCGCACGTATCGCGAGAAGAGTTATCCCAGACGATAGCCCACATGATGCAGCAAGAAAAAGAGAAAGAAAGAGGGGCAGCTATAAATATCGGGTCACGTACCCGCCAGAGGTGGAAGAGGTGCCGTTCCCAGCCAATTTCAGATGCCCAGACTTCAGAAAGTTCGACGGAAGAGGATCGCCAGAAGAGCACATCACCCACTTCTTGACTACGTTAGGAAATTGGTCCACGGTCCCGCAGTATTGCATGCGGTTATTCGGATCTACCCTGACAGGGAAGGCCTTTCAATGGTACATGTCACTACCGGCCGGCTCTATAAGGACATGGGAGCAAATGCAGGACGCTTTCATCTCCAAATTCTTTACAACCGAGAGGGAGATCTCGTTGACGGACCTAGTATTGGTCAGACAGAGGAATGGTGAACCAGTCGAGAAATTCATTGACCGATGGGGAACTACGGCGGCTCAATGTCGTGAATTACCCAGTGAAGGCGAGTAGATGAAGATGTGCCTAAGGTCTCTAGACCCCATGATCTCGTACGGACTGTCAGGTAACACCTTCAACTCCTTTCGCGAACTAGCAACGAAAGCCCATCTAGTGGAAGAAGCAGCTTCCCGGGTAAACTTCAGACCCGAGAGACAGAAGAGAGAGATAGGAAGAGTGGTAGAAACCCACCAGGTCGACAAGGTCAAGGAACAGAAAGATCGAAAACGTCCCGCTGTCGATCATAGGGCGGAAATGAACACAGCAGTCACGCAAGACAAGGGTAAAAGACCCTATGTACCTAAACGCGTATCGATAGCCGAAAGAGAAAGGGCTAATGGCCCATATACATTCGATATGGCTGATCTAGTTCCGATCATGGAACAATTGGTCGAGGAAGGCTTAATGCGTTTACCGGAGCCCGTCCGTCCCCATGAAGTTGGACGGGTAAACGATCCCAAATATTGCAAATATCACCAATGTGTTAGCCACAAGACAGAAGATTGCTTCTCCTTGAAAGGAAGGATACAAGGGTTGATCAATCAAGGGGTTATCAGCATGAAGGTACCCGAGACAGCAAGGGAGATAGCTGGGACAATTTCAGCAATCCCAATAGAAGGTAGCATTCACCTAACGACTTCATTCCCTAAGCCAAAGGAACCATGGACTCTAGTCAGTAGCAAGAAAAGACTCGAGAACAGACGGAGGCTCGTTAACCAAAAAGGGAACAGGGGGAGAGGAAGGAGAGAAATATTACAGAAGCGACCCGTGATGAGCATAGCATATTGCGAAATGGTGTCATTCACTGAACAAGTACCGGCCGAAGAAACCCCGCAAGCAGTCGAGAGAGAAGTTAACGCGGTCATCTTACGATCAGGAAGGCAAATGCCTGACCGTACCCCTCCGAGACCAGACGACCCAATGCAAGAAGATGGTGTCCACGACAGGCCACAAGGGAGACCTCACGTGCAAAAGTTGAAAGAGAAAGTTGGTGAAGCCACGACTAGTCAGCCAAGCCCGAAACCAGTAATATATGATGTTGTGTCGCACTTACGAAAGGTTCCCGCCCGGCTAAGTATATACGATGCTCTATGTCTCTCGAAAGTGTACAGAGAAATGTTAATTAATGCCTTACTTGACAGTGAGGTCAGGGAGGTCATGATGATAGAAATAGAAGAAGAAATGAATAACACAAACAAATTCTAGGAGGGATACATGCCAGTGTCACAAGTCATGCATGTCAACCACCCTGCGACAATCACTTTCTCAAAAGAAGATTGCACGACCGAGTTAATAGACCACAATCGCCCGTTGATGGTCACAGGGACAATCAGGGACACCGAGATTAAGAGGTGCATGT
The DNA here is from genome assembly GCA_003013855.2 of Liriodendron chinense. Classification (NCBI taxonomy): domain Eukaryota; kingdom Viridiplantae; phylum Streptophyta; class Magnoliopsida; order Magnoliales; family Magnoliaceae; genus Liriodendron; species Liriodendron chinense. The sequence goes on along the minus strand of PVNU02003342.1, from coordinate 306,300 downwards.
TGGACGACGGGTCTGCCGTGAATATTATGTCATTAAAGACATTACAGAAGCTGGGTTATAGGCAATCGGCACTACGCCCGATCTCATGATGATTCAAGGGTTCAATCAAGACAGTCAACGCACACTGGGATCAATCACGGTGATGTTAGAGATCGAAGAATTGACGACAAAAGTAACGTGTCGGGTGATTGACGCGGTGATAACATACAACCTCCTTTTAGGAAGGCCCTGGCTCCATCAGAATCGGATAATCCCTTCGACATATCACCAGTGTTTCAAATATAACAGAGACGGTGTCCAACACAGAATAACAGCAGATCCGAAGCCATACACGATAGCTGAGTCATTTTTGGCTGATGCGAAATATTATGACCCTTCCGAAAGCGACAAAACCAGCAAAAAGTCTGACATAAGGAAGAAAGGACAAGGGGCAGAACCTCGAGTTGAGAAGTGCGTACAGGAAGGTAAACCTCAGCTCATCACCCAGGGAAGATCCCAATGTCAATAGAAAAACCAACCTCAGCCGATTACGAAGAAATTCTATGTGGTACCGCAGCATCTGCGTCAGTCAGGGCAGTCTGTGTTAAAACTGATTTCAGATCAACACATGAGTGTACTCAAATCCAGCTTCAATATGCCTATACCCAAGATAGGAAGAACCAAGCCATTTCCAAAAGCTCCAAGCCAATTCATCGTGCCGTCAAGAGATGCTACCCAGAAAGATATCAAGTTCCACTCAGGGCCAAGCCAGCTAGTACCATCAGAAGGGAAAGAAGAAGGAAGAGGGTCTGCCCAATCTCGACCAATAGAAGAGAAGAGATATAGCAAAACCAGCCGGAAGATTATGAGGAATATGGGATTCTTCAGTCAAGGCTCAGACACAAAGAAAAGACTGCTAGCTCCATTCGAAGAATATAAGCAAGTATACAGAAACGGAGAAGGTCTAGGAGCCAAGGCAAGCGTAAACATGGTAACCATTGGCCTAGCAGAAGAAGTCCGAGCGCAGGATTCTATCGACGTAATCCAGCCAAGTGTCGCACCCGTGCAATTAGAAGACGGTGGACAACCGTCGATTGATGAACTTGAAGAGGTGAACTTGGGTACCCTCGAAGAACCCAGGAATACATATTTGAGCAGAAACGTCCAGAAAAATGAAAAAGAGAGATACATGCAGTTATTGAAGGAGAACAAAGACATCTTTGCCTGGACATATTCAGAAATGCCCGGGCTCAGTCCGGCAATCGCCATGCACAAGCTAAGTATCATGAAGGAAAAGAAGCCAGTGAAGCAACCACAACGACGGTTTCATCCTGATGTTGTACCTAAGATTGAAGAAGAAATCAAGAAACTAATTCAGGCCGGATTCGTTCGAGAGGTGAAGTACCCCCGATGGATTTCAAACATCGTGCCAGTCAAGAAGAAGAGCGGACAGATCCGAGTCTGCGTTGACTTCCGGAATCTTAATGAAGCCTGCCCGAAAGATGATTTTTCTTTGCCAATTCCAGAATTATTGATTGACAGCACAACGGGATATGCAGTAATGTCCTTCATGGATGGGTATTTGAGATACAATCAGATTCGCATGGCCCCGGAAGACGAAGAAGCTACGGCCTTCCGTACAACCCTCAGCATCTACTGTTATCGCGTAATGCCCTTCGGATTAAAAAACGCAGGGGCAACATACCAGCGCGCAATGCACGTTATATTTCAGGATATGATGCATAAACACGTCGAATGCTATGTAGATTATCTAGTCGTAAGGTTGGCCAATCACAAGCAGCACAGAGAGCACCTAAGGCAAGTGTTCCAACGGTTGCGCAAGAAAAGTCTCCGTATGAATCCATTAAAATGCGCGTTCGGAGTTGCATCTGGCAAATTTCTAGGCTTTGTGGTCAGACACAGGGGCATAGAAATCGATCCCGCAAAGATCAAGGCCATCATAGAAATGACGCCTTCGAAGAACCTGAAGCAGTTGAAGAGTTTTCAAGGCCGCGTAGGATATCTGAGGAGATTCATCTCGAACTTGGCTGGTCGTTGTCACCCGTTCTCCCGCCTCAACAAGAAAGATGTTAAGTTTGAATGGGACGACACTTGTCAGAATGCCTTCGACTCTCTAAAAGAGATGCTAGGTGATAACTCACTGGGGGCACTCCTAGCACAGAAGAACGAAGAAGAGAAGGAGAATGCACTATATTACTTAAGCCGCACGCTGGTAGGGGCCAAATTCAACTATTCAGCAATTGAAAAGATATGTCTCGCTCTCATTTTAGCTGTAAAGAAACTGAGGCATTACTGCCTCTCGCACCAAATAACGTTGATATCCAAGGCGGATCCGATCAAGTTCCTTATGAACCGGCCTATGCTGTTTGGGCGTTTAGCTAAATGGGCCCTTCTCCTCTCCGAATTCGACATCACATACGTCCCAGCCCGGGCTATTAAAGGACAAGCGATCGCGGATTTTCTCGCTGCGCATCCAGTCCCGAGTAGCGAAGAAATGGAATGTGACCTCCCGGATGACCAGGTTATGATGATCGAAAGACCACGGCTATGGAAAATGTACTTTGACGGAGCCTCCAGGTCGACAGGGGCAGGAGAGGGGGTTATATTTATCAGCCCACAGGGAGATTTGCTGCCCTACTCGTTTACAATAGTGCCAGCCTGCACCAACAATGAAGCAGAATATCAAGCCCTCATCATTGGGCTACAGCTCGCATTAGAGATGCGAATCAAGGCAATACAGATCTATGGCGACTCCAGACTAGTCATCGGACAGTTGACGACAGAATATGAGGTCTGCAAACCTGAGTTGTCACATTTCTGCCGCCAAGCGTAATCACTGTTCGACCAGTTTCGTGATAGCAGCATTTCACATATACCAAGACAGGAAAATGTACAGGCCGATGCATTGGCTAGCCTAGCCGCTGCTCTGGCTAACCCCGGAGGCAGCCCACTTCAGGTAACGATCGAAGAAAGGAGGATCCTACCGACAGCCGTACTGCATGGTGGCGAAGCGAGCGTAAACCCCATCTGTTGCTTCGAAATCACAGAAGATAATGACTGGAAAAGACCATTCATCGATTACTTGAAGTATGGGTTCTTACCAGAAGAGCTCAAGATGCGCACACAGGTTAGGAGATGCGCTGGATCGTTTATACTACGGAATGTCGTTCTTTACAAGCGCTCGTATGAGGGAGTGTTGCTACGCTGCTTGGACCAGAAGGAAGCATACGCCACATTGAAGGAAGCCCACGGAGGAGAATGCGGTGCCCACCAAGGAGGCAGGAACCTACATCACCGTGTCCGACACATGGGATATTATTGGCCCACAATGGCGAAAGATGCAATAGAATTTGTCAAGAAATGTCATCAGTGTCAAATCCATGCAGATATCTGTAACACCTTGTACATTTCTGTACTTGGGTGTTATCATGAATACCTAACTTGTTGAGTCATTCAACTATACTCTAACAGTTGTAAGTAATTTTTATTCATAAATCAAGTCAATTTGAAATTAGATATATATTTATATACATGCAAAACTAAGGATTAAATATTCATTTAATAATTAAATAGATGGCTTATCTAGTTGGACTATTCTACTGAATAGTGTTTATTGAAAATGGATTTTTCCATGTTTACAAAAATAATAATAGTCATAATAATGATATTAAAAATAATATTAATGTTTATGGTGTTAGGTAATGGGATACCAATGGTAACAGTCAAGATTACATAGCATGGTATGGACCATATTAGTTCCTAAGAGTTTTCAGTTGTCCAAAATCAGTTTGGAGTCAAAATAAATCATCGAAATGTATAAAATACTACCGTTATTAGTTTAATTAATATGAATGGTCCACCTGATTCGTGAATTTGTCTCATCTTTGATCAGATGACTCCTGTGGATTTTTACATTGATTGGATGGAGTAGATTTCACACCACATCATTGTGGACCCCACACCTATGTTGTGCATGTGCACAATACATATGCACCCACTGTCCGCCGGACCTGCCAGACCGGTCAGTCGATTTCCCAAAGAGGAAACTTCCTCTTCTTCTTTTGCATTTCATGCCCAAAGGAACGGACGAACCACTGTCTGTTTTCAGGTTGAGTGCGGCCCACCTTTGATCGTCATTTTGGATGATTCAAACCGTCCATCTTGTAGAGGATGTGATGAGAACCAAAACCTCAGTGGTCTGTATCAGTTTTGGAGATATTTCGTATGCTCAGTTCCAGCTCGAAGACGGGCTGTCCAGTCGATGTGTGTGTTTCCAGCAACATTGAAATCAACCATTTGTGATCGTACTGAGTCACCTATGGATGATCTGAACCGTCCATCTGGTAGGGCGCATTGTGTTAAACAAAACCTCGGGCGTCGTCACGAGAGATGTGCACTTGTGTGGGTTGAAAGTCAGCCCGAATCCTAGCCAAAGCACTCGTCAAAACCGTTTCCAAACGAAAGATTCCGTTCTTCTTTCCAACTCAACCACGATCCATGTGGTGTGTTCTCTGGAAATCCTAGCCGTCTACACTGCTTGTCTTAGTCCTCTAGACAAGCTGTATCAGCCGTCCAATGCCCCTCTTGCTGATTACAACCCTTCTATAAATAATCGCTACAGCGTCTTTCCACCATTTTTCCCTTTTTTTTTTTTGGAAAACCTCCTGCAGCTCCACTTACAAACCTTAAATCTATTCAATCTCAGCCCTCCATCTCATTTTCCTGACATCTCAGAAGGCCAAAGACCCAAATTTTCCATCAGACCGAGTTTCTCTCCCATCTTCGGCGATGCTTCTTCTAAACCGGGTCGGATTTCTGAAATCTCAGATCAGCTGTGGTCAGCCTCTGCAATTGCATTTCGTCACCTCTACGAGCTCCCTTAGAGCGATTCAAACCTTCCACAAGCACTTGAACGAAGAAAGCTCGATCAGCTACAAAGTTGCCAACAGATCCGGTTTTCTTCTTCAACTATCTGCCTTGGCCGTGTATCTCCATCTGGCCATCAATTCCAGATCTGGAATGTCTGTCAATTTGTCCTCTAATCAGTAGATAATCCTGGAGCTCTTCTTTTGGATCGGATGTGGTCCATTGAGGTATCATCTTGATCAGATCTAAACTGATTTTTATAGTATGCTGAGTTGGAACGTGTTACCACTCGTTTCTCTGGGTCAATCACGAGTTTGGTTGGGTTCTATTTGGGTCCAAAGTGCTGGACTTTCCAGCCAAGTGGAAAGAAAGAAAGGTTGAAGAAAGAAGAAATTGATAAGATAAAGAATCAGAAATAAAAGTCTCATTGAGTTGTTGTCGAGTCGGCAAACGAGTTAACTCTGCCAGTGCTAGTTTTGTTGATTTCAAGGGATGAGTTGTGAGATATGGCTAGCTAGTATTGTTATTTATGATGAATACTATGTAGCGATATCCGATGCTTGTATCAGATTGTATCTTACATATGGACGATTTTGGTCTACAAAGTTGAGTTAACTAGGTTAACTCAAATTTAAGCATCTAAGTTTTCTTGTTGTGAGAGTTATAGTAGGATTTTAGTTAATTTAGGGCTGAGTTAGCTTCCTTATAGCTAATTTTTGTGGAGATTTGGTTTTCACCAGTCACCTATGGAGTTAGTCTGGGTTAGGTTGAGTTCTCTTTTAGGTAAGTTGTTCTTTTTATTGTATAAAGCCATAGCTCATTTGGAGTTCCATATAGTTGTAATTTTAGCTTGGGATTGAATTAATTGTAGGAATCCATCTTCATAGATTGTGGACTTCCGTTCCTACTTGTCGCAATTTGGATTTCTCAATTGGAAAAGTGAGGTTCTCACCCTTCAAACTTTCCATTCTCTTATTTATATGTTTCTCTATCTTCATTATTTGCTTACGATAATTATGTTGTTCATATAAATATTTATTTCCAAATAATTGTCTCGTAATGATTGTTTTGTGATATTAATTGTTTATGGAATGGCTTACATCTAAGTTGTTAATTGTTGATGTAATTTAATTAGTGAATGGAACTGTTTCTATGTTATTTGGATAACAGTTGGAAAAGTGGTTGTGAAATGTTAATTGTTGTGTTTTGAGAGGATGACTTATTGCCATTTAGTGAAATTTATCTTGTGGTGTCCTGAATTGGACTTGATGCCCATATGGCTTTGTTTGGGAAGATCCTTCCTTGTTGGTGTATATCAATGGACTTTTTTTTCAGGTGATTTGGACGAAGAAGAATATCCTTTTGTTGGAAACTTTGGAACACACGAAATATAACGTTAATTGTCTAATTGTAGAGAATCATAAAATTTGTACTATGGTATATTTTGTCGTACGTCTTATGGGCCGGGGATGGCGTTATGGGATGCTATGCCCGAGCCGTCGGCCTATGCTGGGTTGCGCCCCCCCCATAGTAACCGTGAGCTTTTAATTGCTTGTTTTATAAATTGGACTAATAAAAGCTGGTTACACATACATACATGGCATTTGCGGGTAATGTTGGTGACGAGCCACATTACTGTCGGTTTGATATGCATTGCATTGCGGGTAACATTGGTGACGAGCCATGTTACTGTCGGTTTGAACTTCACCAGCTGGATGTACATCCCCAGGCTGAAGAACATGTGCATGCACACATTCATGTAAACTAGATTAAAGTTGGAATGTATGGATTGAATGTTATAATTTGTTGGTATTTGTAATAGGAGTAAATTGTTACATTTGATTGTTTTAAATGTCATTTCTTTTGGAATTGTATAAATTGCTTATTGTGCAATATATTATCTTTAGTTGGTCTTTACTTAACTGCTATCATGCCTGGTAATTTTGGAGGGTTTTTACCTCACTATGATAGCGTTTTAACGCTATCGACCCATAACAGTTGATGCAGGTGTCTATGGATGAAAAGTCGGAAGGTGGTGCAACTTAAGTCTACTTGCAGTGTTTCTTTCCATTGGGTTTCCTTTTTAATTAATGTAATATGAAGACAATTGATTTGTATAAGCCCTATGGGCGCCACTTGTACAGTTTGATTTATATCGGACATCACATGTCTTGTTATGCTTCCATTGCGTTTTAAATTTAATATATATATATATATATATATATATATATATATATATATATATATATATACTGTAAAGTGGATATTTGAATGTTTACACTTGAGTTTTTAGAACTCGGGCTCAATACCCGACTAATGAAAATCGGGGCGTTACAATATCATATACTCTCCACCAGAAGAATTGCATCAGTCAGTAATGTCTTGGCCTTTCGCAGCCTGGGGCATGGACGTGATCGGGCCGATCAGCCCGCCCTCTTCCCAGGGACACCAATACATCTTAGCCGTGACGGATTATTTTTCCAAGTGGGCCGAGGCAGTCGCGCTTAGGAGCGTGAAGGCAAAACATGTTGAAAGTTTCATCCGCCACGCCATATTATACCGACATGGTATTCCTGAGAAAATCACCACGGACAACGGAACACCCTTCAAGAACGCTACTATTGATAAGCTATGCGCAAAGTTCAAGATCAAGCATTGTTATTCATCACCTTATTACCCCCCTGCGAATGGGTTGGCTGAGGCATTCAATAAGACTATTGTGAAGATTCTGAAAAAGACAGTGGCAGAAAATAAGAAGGACTGGGACAGACGGCTGCCCGAAGCATTGTGGGCATATCGAACCACACACCGCACAGCCACGCGAGCTACACCCTACTCGTTGGTGTACGACACGGAAGCGGTGGTCCCGATGGAGATACAGGTTGAGTCGTTACGGGTCGCGCTTCGTTATTCCCTGACAACCGAACGCAATGCCGAGATCAGAATGACCGAGCTGGATGATTTGGATGAAAAGAGACTGGTCGCCCAGCAAAGGCTCGAAATGTATCAGAAACAGATCTCAGCCTCAAACGACAAACAAGTCCGCGGTAGGTCATTCAAAAGAGGCGACCTGGTACTAATGATGAAACGCCCGGTGCTAGCTCAAGGCCCGAAAAGTAAATTCGACTCGAAGTGGGATCCAGTGTGCATCGTCGATGAAGTATACTCAAATGGAGCATATCGAGTGATCGATTGCAAGGGGCAAGGCATCAGCTCGCTGGTGAATGACCGATTCTTGAAAAGATATTACACTTGACATAGAATACTGCTGTGATTTGTAAACACCCAGTTAGAGGGAAAGTGTAATAGACAAACATCAAGAGAAATGACACCATACGATGATCAATGCTTACAGTTAAAGATACTAATCCTTTATTCCGTGTGTTTACACAGGCATCAGGAAAGTTATTGAAACCCGAGACGTATCAGGCATCGTTACCCCGCCCCATCCAAAGTTATCAAGAATCGGAATGAAAAGACGAACCTTAAAGTCAAGGCTCGGGCACACCCATTCCGCATCAATATAGGTTTGAGTCCTGACATGGGGACATTCCTTCCAAAATAATCTACGTTATATTCGAATCCAAACGCAAATGAAAGAAATATCAATTAGATAAAACACATAGCACGATCACGTGAATAGTATACATATCATTACAACATTACTGTCACAATGTATATCCACAAAATTACAGAATAAAACAATTACAGAGCCTAACTGTTCAAATTTCTTAAACGTTGTTCTAGTAAATGAATTGCAGACTCCTGGGTTGCCCTCTGTGTTGCCTCCGCTGCTGCTAAGACTTGTGCAAGATCGGGGACGCTTTGAAGGGACTCTCTCAGTTCTTCAACCTGATTTCGTATAGCATTACGTTCGGCCTCGCGCTTTTCGATAGATAATTGCATACGAGCCTTTTGATTGCCAAATTTTGAGAGATTAAGATGAACAACGGAGCAGTTCAGCTTGCAGCGGTGCTATCTCATCATCTATCTCTGCCAACCGATCTGTGGCTCCCTGATGCCCAACGGCGGCATCTTGCCAATTGCGCCTCATCGCGGTTACATCTGCCTCGCACAGCTCAAGTTTTGGCAGGAGGGATTGCAAATGACAGCGCCTCTCCTCAACAGAAGGATCGACTCTAAAGTGTCTCGCCTCGCTGAGTTGTGCCATGCCTTCCCTGAACAAGACTACATGGTTGATCATCAAAGAGACGTTAATACCGAGCCATGCAGCGTTGCATTCAAGCGCCTGCGGCCCTTCATCCAAGATGGACCATTCATCCATATCCTTCAGAGAGGCGGTGATGTTCATTAAAAGACTCTTCAAAAGGTCCGCCTTCACCTTTAACAGCCCTCGGAGAGAAGAAATGAATGCCTCGGGCAAGGCGACAGGGGCTAAGGCATGAACATGGACGGCCGCTGGTAAAAGAAATGGTAAAGTCAGTACAAAGAGGCATCGGTAAGGAAGAAGATAATCGAGATATTGAAAACAAGTAATATACCGGTGGCTTCAAGAATGTCAACGGTAGGCACGTTAATCGAGGCAGTAGGCGTAGGCAATACTGGGGCAGGTTCAGCAGTCCCTTTGGTCGACGGCTCAGGTAATTCCGGAGAAGATAGCACTACGACCTCAGGAATGTTGGTGTTAGATGTTGGCATGGTAACAGGAAGGGATTCCGCAATAGGTTTGACCGACGACGGTACGACAGTAGGAGGAGTCCTCGCAGCACGTTCCGATGCACTTGTTCCTATACCAAAAACTTCAACCCCACGGGGAGCCTCCCTAATAGGCTCAGATAATGACGGTCCAGCGATGGGAACAACTTCCACAATAGGCTCAGCTGATGAAGGTTCGACAGTCGGAGATGCTTCCGAGGTAAGTTCAGGTACACTCGATGCAGCGACAGAAACCGGAATGCCCCGAGAAGCTAAATCAACATCCCCAACCCCAATATCTTCAACACGGGAAAGGGTCAGGGGAGGTGTAACCTCCACAGCAGCAGTGGTCGTCGTTTCATGAACAAGACCCTGGTCCTCTGCAGGTTCAGCCATGAGGATATCAGAGATAAGAATAGTGTCATCGGGCGCCTCGTCATCCAAGTCCATGAAAATCGCTCCAACATTCGCCTCAGGGACAAGCTTGTCATATATCGGTTCATCGTCATCGCCTCCTCCAGTATGACGATCGCTGCTCAAATTCTCCTGAAGGCTCAGCTCACCCTCTTCCCTGACTATACCCGCGTCACCAATCGAAGCGCCACCAACAGCCTCAGAGAGTTGTTTCTGTAATCTCTCTTCATCATACCTCTTACACATCTCGGCAATGTTCTTCCCTCCATCAACTACCGAAGTGCGATGAGCAGTCTTCACCCGAGGGCCCGTTCGCTCAAGTGGCATCTCATCATCACCACCATCGTCACCATCGTCGTCACCACCATCATCACCACCATCATCGCCGCCGTCTCCACCACCAGCACCACCATCATCACCGCCCCCACTGCCATTATCATCATTACCGTCCCCATCATTTTGGTCATCATTACCCCTGGGAATATCACCTCCTTGATGCACCTCATCGATAGGCCCGAGAGACGAGAACTCGGGGCCCGCCTGCACAATATTCCTTTCCCCATAAGCAACCCAACCTTCCAGGGTGTGCTCGGGCTTCTCGTGATCAATCACCACATTCATCGAAGTCATTAGTCTCAGAGTACCTGGTACAGCAGGCTGATGAAGATGCTCCGCCACGTACCCCAGTCCGTCGGCAGGAGCTGGGCTAACAATCGGAGGCGTAACAAAGACGGGATCAGTCACATGATGACCATTCCGAATCAACGTATACTGATGAACCCACCATCTCATCCACCCGAAAGATGCGCCAGTGACATTCCCCGTCCCAGGGATAGCAAAAGAGCAACCAGTCCCAGTCAACAGAAGCTGCCGCCACATCTATTTCCAATGGATAGGCCCGATGCCATATGCTCGCTGCTCACGAGTCACCGGCTCCAATGTGGCAGGTACTCCTTGATCATATCTAAATTGACGAGCAAAGCGGTTGGGGTAGTACGGTTCTCTCAAGAACTCCAGTCCCTCACGAAGAGGAAGCGAGGACGGGCGGATGGCTATCAAGAATGAGCATTCGTTATGGTCTACGCTCTCATCATCTGTGCACAATATGGAATCTTTGCTCCGGGTGCCCGAGAAGTGGAAAAAGTGGATATCGTCGTATCTTGCAATCCTCTCCCTGAAGGTGTTCAAATTTTGACCTACCATCTTCCGTTTTTGAAAAAAGTACAACGGGACCATCCCTCGCTGAATATAATCTCCAGACTCGATACCATACACCCAAGGGAAATACACCCCGAGCCATCCGGATAGGAAATGCCATCCACAGTAAGCCGAATTCATGCCGAAGGCAGCCCAGTCCTTGTTGCTGATAACATAACCGAAAACCCGATAGAGAGAACATAATACGGCGGGAGTTATTGCATAACGGTGGCCATTCGCCAAGGCCCCTGCGACAGCGAAACAGGACACCCTCACACTGTCGGCTTGCTTCGAGCTCGGCAAGACCACACAACTCAGCCAGTACGCCAAGAAGCCGGCCAGCTCGCAGGTCGGGGATAACTTGTTTGGGCGGGGGAAGTTTTCCTTCATTCGATCCTCTAAAAAGGCCTTGTCCCCGCGGCCTTCGTCATAAGCCGCATAGTCCAGACTGTAATGAAGAAGACAAAGTATTAATGGAGGAGAGAAAGGCGAAACAATGACATACAACTTACAATTAAGCACTTACTCTAAGCCGTGACTGAAATAGACCAGCCAGTCTTCGAAGGGAAGTTTATCCTTGAAAGCCCAGAATTGCGGTAGCTCCGCAAATAACTCATAACAAGCCGGGGAGAAGAAGCCTTTGCTCAACCCCTTTTTCTTCCGAGACAACTCTTCATCACTCGGAACTCACTCATCATATATCCTCCCGCGGATCGGGAGACCAGCGATGCGGTTCAAGTCCCATAGCGAGATGCTCATTTCTCCATATGGCAGATGAAATGTGTTGGTGATAGAGCACCAGTGGTTCAAGAACCCCTTGTAAACCCACGGTTCGCGGCAGAAGTAACTCGAGGTGGCCGCAATAACCTTAAAGAGGCCCACCGCTTTCAAGGTCTCCTTATGGCGTTCCAAAATCCGGTTCGCCCATGCCTCATACCCGGGATGAGCAATCAAGTGACCGCGGGTCCAGAAGGCGCCAGATAACCAGATCTCTGTATCGCCCAGGTGATGAAATCTTTGCCAGAGAGTTTCGAAGTAATGTGTTGGGAAGGGCCGATGGGGGTCCTGATTCAGCTCTAAAAATATCATAAGCTTTGGGTCCAAGACAGCCTGACGCCTGCCGTTCTCAGACAGGGAACAGTTGAGAAAAGGCCTAGGAATAGATGTCCACGTCTCCACGCTAAAAAACGAGTTTGCGCGGCACACATCTGCGGGCTCGATACTGGGAAGAGAGCGATGCCGCTGGAAACTTCTAGTGGATCTAATATACCTACGTGTATAAGGGTTCCGAATGGTAAGAGGAGAAGTGACTAACTTTACGGTTGACCAAACGATCTTCATTTTGTCAGACTTGGACCTGGTCTGTTTCTCCAGGTATACTTGTTTCGCGCCCTTACCAGCCCTCTTCGGGCGACCGCGTCTAGCAGATTGGGCGGGGGCCAACGGACTCGCCTCGCCCTCTTCGGAACCTGTTGTCCCGTCGCTTCGGAAGCCCCGCAAAGGAGCAAACCAGGAGTCCCACTGTTCTTGTGTACCCCTGTCTGGGGGAGGTGGTACAACCCGATCACAGAGAATCTTCTTTTGCATGTCCTTGGGCAACGTTAGTATACGTTCATAGAAATTGAAAGTTTTCGGGGGCAGAAACCATTGGGGATTCTGATTGGACGGGCGAACAACGTTCCTCGAAGCCGCCCGCTTACGCTTTGAAGGAGTCAATGGAGGAACTGAAGGACCAGCCTCAGAAGGGTCGCTAGCCATCACAATCTGCGACAGCACATGAAAAGCTTAGATATAGCTCAAAGCAAATGCACAAAAGAAATCAACGCTCTCAAAGTTCAAGAGGATGCAAAGTAGTATGCAAAAGAAGACATGAGCACCGATCAGCGAATCAAGGTCATAGAAAAATGTATTCGAACTAGCAAAGAAGGAAATAGCACGACAGCATTCACAACCACGACATCATCAACACATACAAACAAGGACGGATAAAAGAAAGAGAAAACAACATAATCATCATCCATTAACTGAGACAGGCCCAAAATGTTCGGACTGTCATATCGATTGTTTAAATGTTAAAGTTAGAGTTTGTCATAAGACAACACAAAATTGCGAGATCCCCTTCCCGCGGACAGAAAATGATCTCAGTCTTGCAGCAGAGGAAGAAGCCGAGCCTTCAATTCGTCCACCTTCGCTTGGACCCATGCTTCCTTAGAAGTCAGGTCCATTAAATGGGAGATGCACTGCTGCACGAGGTCGAAGTGCACGTGTTCAGCATTTGCCCAGTTCCTCACTATGGAGACATCGATCGCCAGATCGTCATATTCCCTCAAGGCCTCTCTGATCCTTCTCCAGATACTGGCGCGATGATCCGGAAACTTGGCCTCCGCCAGTGGGACAGCCCAAGCCAGGAATCGTCTTTTCGCCCTTTTCTCCCTCTTTAGAGAGTTAAGCTGGCTCAATAAGGCCAGGAAAGAATCAGCCAAGGGAGGCTTCGCTGCCTCAAGAAGCTCCAGTTCTTCTGGAAACGAAGAGTCGCCAATGAAACCAAGAATGGCTTCCCTATGCTCATCAAAAGTGGAGGCCATAAGTGAAACATTCCGGATAGCCTGTAGTATGAGACGAGAATCCGCACCGAGCCTGGATAAAGCCTCAGACACCTCATCATATTGAAAATGGAGGGATGACCAAGCTTCCAGACGATTAAGGGAGTCAAAGAGCCGTTGCAAGCAGTCACGAGCTGCGCGTAAGGAGGCACGAGTCGCAACCATCGTCTGCTGGAAAAAACAAGACTAACAACCCGATTTGAGAACCGCGGCAATTCGACAAAAGGAGTAAAGAGAGGAAGCATATGAAGGTTATTTACATCAGATTCAAAGTCAATGGAGGCATGCGCAGGTACGTCTAAACTCTACCTAAATTAATCATGATAATTCCCAGAAAATGTCATTTTGGTCAGGCATAGCCCAAGATTTAAAGTATATGAGACCCGACACAGCTTCCGGATAACAATGAATGCACATGAAAATTTATGACGGAAATGCGGGGCCCCATATCCTTTAAAGTAACGATCCCTGTCACCACGGGAATATCTTTGCCCACCCAAAATGTGGATATAACGGGCAGTGTTGGGCCAAATTTACACACGAAAGAGCCCTCAGAAGCAAAAAAGTCCAAATCCGGGAAACTGGGTGCGTCGGACCCAACACACCCCTAAAAAAATCAAAATTTGTAAAAAATGCAAAGTTGAATATCTGGGTGCGTCAACCTCCAACGCACCCCAAAATACCAAAATTGGCTAAGTCCAGTATATGGGTGCGTCACGCCTGACGCACCTCGAAATTCGCTGATTTTTTTTTAAGTACGATATTTGGGTGCGTCACGCCCAACGCACCCTTAAAAATCTAAGGGTTTCTCAACTTGTGACGAGGGGTGCGTTGAGCGCAACGCACCCTGAAAATTTCAAAATTTAACCAAGATTGAGTACTTGGGTGCGTTGAGCGCAACGCACCCTGAAAATTTCAAAATTTAACCAAGTTTGAGTACTTGGGTGCATTGAGCGCAACGCACCCTTAAAATCAAGAATTCCACCAAGTCATTATTTGGGTGCGTCACGCTTGACGCACCCCAAAAATCCAAGTATTTGAAATAAAAAGGTGCGCTGGACCTTTTTTGGGTGCGCTGGCGATATTAAATGGGTGCATTGGAGAATATTTGGGTGCGTCGAAGGCAGAGCAAATGCACAGTAAAAAACGAAGAATAAAATGAAATCAAGATATCTTATCTATTTATAGTGTGGACCCGGGAATCTGATGCGTCGCAATGAACGGCTGTAGGTCCATCGCAACGCACCGGAGGGGCATCTGTTAGGGTCCCAAAAGTCAGTACCCTCTAAAACAAATTAATTGGACACGTGCTTCGAGAAAATCCCGCAAAATACTACCCGACGCACCCAAACACCCAGATTTTGCAAAGGATCCAGTACTTAGCCATTTTCTCCGGTGGGCCCCAGGAATCACCGTGATCAAAACAGCCCAGAATCAAGCAGACACGTTCTTCATGAATTATGATAAGCAGTGCATGGCGATTCGCCGAGAAACGGGCCCCACAAGCCCTCCGTTTCGCAAAACCCAATTTTGCAAGACACGGGTACGTCAAGCGCACCCATTTATTCAGTCCAACGCACCCTTAAATTTATGAAAATTCAAGAAGTGATTTAGGATGTTTTTTACCTCTGACGCATCCAAAAAATGGCTTGACGCACCCTAAAAATACCCTCGACGAGTCGATAAATTCAGAAAATACGGAACTGCAATTTCAGGGTGCATTGAACTCCAACGCACCCTAAAATATCCCAACGCACCCATAAAATCACTAAAACCAGCATGGTATTTTTTAGATGCATTGAACTCCAACGCACCCAAAAAAATCAGCACTTTTCAAAATATCATTTTTGGGTGCATCGGAGCTCCCACGTGCCTATTTGAGGGTGCGTCAAAGACTTTATGGGATGCGCCATACGTGGCAGGCCCTCATTGGTCACTGTCCAGTATTTTCGGGTATAAATACCCCTCCCACTGTTCATTTAGACAGATTGGAACAGATTAAGAGAGAGAGAGAGCTATTATCCCCTGAGTATCTGGGATTTGTCGCCGGAAACCCTCGCCGGAATCCCTTTCCGACAGCCGGAAAACTTTCCCGGTGACCGAAATTCTTTTCCGATCGCCGAAATCTTCCACCGGAAGGTCACTCCGACCAACACCACCGCAGGTCCGGATCATACAAAAATCATAAGTGTGAGCACGCACCTGAAAATAGCTTGACACACCCGAAAATTCAACATAATTCAGATATGTATTTTCAGGGTGCATTGGACTCCCACGCACCTGAAAATAGCTCGACGCATTCGAAAATTCAACAAAAAGCAGACTTGTATTTTCAGGGTGCATTGGACTCCCACGCATCCGAAAATAGCTTGACGCACCAGAAAATTCAACAAAAAGCGGATTTGTATTTTCAGGGTGCATTGGACCCCAACGCACCCGAAAATTACCCCACGCATCCGTAAAATCAATATAATTCAGACATGTATTTTCAAGGTGCGTTGGACTCCCACGCACCTATAAATTATGTCCCACGCACCCGAAAAATCAGCCAATTCCAGAACATGTTCATGGGTGCACCGGACTCAATTTTAAGTGTTTTCAAGTGCCACTTGAGCCTATTTTGGGTATTTCAAGCGTTCCAAACGCAATGAAATGGTCAAATGGACGCTTCAGGATCTCTAAATGAGCAGAATTGCGCATCTTCAAAGTTCAATCTGATTCGACACGATGAACGAAACGACTTCTCGAAAGAGACGCCGCCAGTATCCAGAACTATGCAAACATGTCATCATTTATATTTACTGTAAAGATGTGATCCGATTTGAGTCGAAAGCTAGACAAACGGGACTATGGTTATCACGATAAACCATACCAAAGAATTTCAATTCACTACAAAACAATTGTTATGAACTGCCACAACACAACAGTCGATGCCCTACCCATTAAAAACGGCATCCGTCGGTTGAGCTACGCAGGTATACACAACTGCAGAGTGGACTTCCCGAGGTCACCTGTCCATACATTGACAGGCGCAGGCGCAGGCCCAGAGTCGTCCTTCTCAGTCATAAACCCTGATAGTCTCAGCCCGGATCTCCGGCCAAAACATGGGACATAGACATCTGACTAATACAAAGATGGTTCGGTCCATAACAAAACAAATACAGGTCTCTATGACCACCAACTCTCAGACCATAGTCCCTGCTGACTAGTCTTTTGCCTTTTAATCAAGGGTCATCGATCATTCGATGTAATTAAGGGCTCGTGCTAGATCACGGCCTGGAATGTACAAGATCTCAGGATCTCTGAAATAAAATTCGCCTTACGATATCTCTCCTTGTGTACTTTTATGAATGCTTGTGATTGTCTATGATGTTTCCATTATTCAGAACCCCAGAGCAACAAAACACCACATTTTAAGAAAATGTAATCGTATTCATTTTCTAGTTCTAACACCGTCAATGTCCTTCCAAACTTCTAGAAATCTCACCTGTCCATGTATGGACATGCCAAACTGCAATCTCCGTGAATGCGCACATGCTTACCACATTTTACCTCACAATTCCATCCTTTAACATTTGCGCCTCCATCGACAGCCTGTTCTGCACATACAGATCAATAATAAAATTCCAAGACACCACGTCCCTTTGTCACTTTCACCCATCCTATTAAACACCTTCCTTATAATTCCTTTGTGGTTTGTTTCTCTTTGATATGTTCACATTTTTTGATATCCTTCTTTAATAAATAAACTAAAGGGCCCTTCCATCATGTGTACTGAGAAAACCGCAAAAACTTTCATATAATAAAAAAATAAAATGTAGTTTTCATTTCAACTCCATTCTACTCCATTCTATAGCTCCCTTACATTCGTTGTCTAAGCTCGTTTCTCTGATGCCATCGTTATTGGAGGAGGGGAGGAGATGGAAAGGAAATTGAAGTTGGAGAATGTGATCTGTAGAAGTGGGCAACAATGCGGACTGGGCCGAGTTAGCCTTAGTTTGGTTTGGCTTGTTTTTGTGTCACCCAGTTTGTAGATTGGCCCGATTTGAGTTTCAGGCTGACAACAATTAAGAATAGATATGCACCCATTGAAACCTTTATGATCATTTATAAGATCAACTGAGATGTGGTTGATAAATTCAGCTTATCAATTGTGTGTGTCCCAGTTAGGCAAGAGGTCAAACTAAGTTTCAACAGTATCCAAAACTCAGGTGGGCCCCAACAAGTGCTTTAGATGTTGTAGGCGTGATTTTATACTGTTTCAGTTGGTGTGGCCCACTTGAGTTCAGGATAGAACTGATTTTTTGATAACCCATAAAAAGTAGGGGACCCACCAAATTCATGGTGTGGATGTCAGATACACATCACAGTGGGGCCCACACAGCTCGACCTCATGGTGCCTCCCACACACATATAGTAATGGTCTCCTGCGCACTGTACCGTAAGAGACTAGTGTGTGAATTAGGCTCATATGTGTATATATCGGTCACGCCAAGTGAGAAAGTTTGGATGGTGGGTATTCTCCTGCACGGTTTCTTCTCGCGTGGCCTACTTGAATTATGGATGTGGCTGAATTCTTAGCCCTATAGCTAAATTATCAACACATGCTTTTATAGTCGGAGTGGATTTTACATACACATCACGGTGGCGCTCATGCCAACTCTCACTGTCTTGGTTTGGTCGCCCGAGCTCACCGAGAACTGGTGGGTGCTGGAAGTGATCTTTGGACCCACCATGATGGATGTGGTTTGTCCATGCCATCGATCCATTTTTCTATATCATTATCGGGCTTGAGCCCAAAAATGAGGGAGATCCAAATCTTAGGTAAACCACATTACAGGAAACAGTGCTGATTGAAAGTTGTTGACAGTTAAAAACTTTTTAGAGGCCACAAAAATTGTGGATCAAGCTGTTATTTTGTGTTTTCCAATCATCCAAGTTTGCATGACCTAATCAACAGGTTAGATGGAAAATAAACATTACAGTGGACCTTAGTAAGTAAGTTTTCAATGGTGGGCATTCAATCACCACTGTTTTCCTGTGGTGTGGTCCACCTGAGATTTAGATCTGCTTCATTTTTCTGCTCATGCCACAAAATCAGTTGGAAAAATG
This sequence comes from Liriodendron chinense, assembly GCA_003013855.2. Taxonomy (NCBI): domain Eukaryota; kingdom Viridiplantae; phylum Streptophyta; class Magnoliopsida; order Magnoliales; family Magnoliaceae; genus Liriodendron; species Liriodendron chinense. The sequence goes on along the minus strand of PVNU02003342.1, from coordinate 287,452 downwards.
GATGAATGGCATGGATACAATATATACTTTGGGCTCCATGAGCACCAACCCAGACTAATGACATGGTCAACATTCAATGCTATCCACGTCATGGGACTGCCGACAACGTGCCAACCAAGGCATGCAAGAGGCGGTAGGATGGGGTGGGCCCCACCATGATCTGTATATTAAATCTACTCCGTTCATAAGGTGAGAAACAAAAGTTCATGCATAAGTCTAAAAAATCAGTGATATCCATAATTTAGGTGGGCACGTGAGGGGAAACAGTTAGCGGACGCTCACCATTCAAATTGTTTAATTTGACATTGCCCACATAAATCAGCGCATGGGTCTAAATTTTATCCCCCATGTATGAAATTTGTCGAGGAAGCTAGTGGTTGGAGTGTATTTCACATAAACATCACTGTAGGCTATGTGAAAATCCAACCGTAGGGGTCCCCTTCTCCCACCATTTCCGTTGGTGGGGCTGCTTAAATCATAAATCTACCTGGTATTTTATCCTTATGGCTAAATTGTCATCACTAACCAAATGGTTGGAGTAGATTTCACGAACGCATCACAGTTGAACCTCCCTGTTTATATTTTCTGCACAATATTCTCTTGCGGTACCGTGCGCATAGTACCTTTACCTATATATATATATATATATATATATATATATATATATATATATATATATATATATATATATATATATATATATATATATATATATATTTGTGCCACTAACTTGTGGAAAAAGCTAAGAAAAGCTTCTAATAGGTAAAAACACGTGCATACAAAGCATTCGTTCTCTTTCATGAAATGAGAATGACATAATTTTGCATCTTTTGACAATAGGATGCAATTGCTCTGAGAATGAAGGGTATTTCAACTAAAATGAGGGAGCAATTTAAACTAAATGTTGTTAGGGCTTTCTTGTAAGTAGAACTTTGATGCTCTAGCAATTTAATGATTAAATGTAGACATTGATAAATCGTAAAAGTTTGAAAAAATTATTTCAAATTGAACTGGCCAAATTGTGCTCCTAATTTAAAAGTAGAACAAGCCAAAAATTTGACTTCCATAGGTAAATAATTACAAGATCATTTGACATTTATTGGACCACGAAAATTAAAAAGATCAAACGAGAAAAATTGTCCACGAATGAGAGGTTAGATATATAAACAAATATAATTTTGCAATTATGAATTATTTGTAGCTAGTATGGTTTATGCAATTAAATTTAATTGTATAGTGCTTAAATATTTTTCAAGTGTGTCCATTAGGCATCATATTCTGTCAAATATTATCAAAATCAAATAACTAATCAATCATCAATTATAGACAGAAAATATGTACAAAATATTTACTTACCTTTTCCTATACCACCCATTCCAAATATTTACATTCTGAATGATCCTGCATTAGAGAAATAGAGATATTATTAACCCGTCAAATGAGCATGATGTGAATGAATGGATCAATGAGGGTTGGGTACATTGTATTTGAACTTTTAGATTGTTGGTGGAAATCTTGAAGCATTTTAAACATTGACTGTGAAATGCCTATTCTGAAATGCATGTTAAAATTCTTGTCTTCTATTATTGGCCGGTGACCGTAATGCATGCGTATGAATATCATTTTCCTCTGTTTTAACCATGTATTGTGGCCAACTGATAATTCTTGTGATCCTTCACTTTGAACCTAACAATCAAACAACTCACCCACAAATTAGTGTCATATATCATTTTAAATGTGGCTATACAGTCCAATCTGGCACATGTGTGTGACATCCCTAGATTATGTGGCCTTCAAACAATTGAATTTAACAATAGTATAAATTATTATGTATCATACCCATGCATCAAGATGTAGAGTAAGACCTTTTATGTGATGGGCATGATATAACTGAAAATGGTCCAAACAGTTGGCCCACCATAGGTAATTGGTGTAGATTGTAAGATGATGCCATGAAAGGGCCCGTTTGGATACCACCAAATAAGTTATTTTTTTCTACTTACAGCAGTAGATAATTAGTAATTTATTTTAATAAATAAGTTTGGTTTATGATCATTTATAATTAAAATTTTATTTTATTTAGGGCCCGTTTGGATACCACCAAATAAGTTACTTGTTCTAGTTGCAATAGTAGATAGCTGACTTATTTGAGATCAGTTTGGTTTATGATCAATTATAGGTAACTTTTTTTATATTTAAAGTTACTTAATCACGTCAGTTTAATAAGTAGAAATCAAAATAAGCTACTTAAGACATAAGTAGCTTATCGTAAATAATTTACAATCCAAACGCCCCCTAAGTCACAATTGAGGCGGTACCAACTCTTTTCTATAGAGGTATCATACATTGTGTAAGATTAAACCGGTTCATTTGGTAAAAAAAAAGAAAAGTGAAGGAAATAAATAGGACTCGGTATGATATTTCTGGGTTCAGATGTTTTTGCAAAACCATTTTAACTTTGGAATAGTAGACTGAGGACCATCGTTCCTTGAACTAAACCATTGTCATTAGAGGCCTCTCTTTGGATGGTGGATGCACCAAAAATATTATAAATGGTAAAAGCCCAACCATTCAATAGGTGATCCGACAAATAGACATTCAAAACATAAAATGTGTAGCAGTTTATTCAACACAAAGCATGCCACTCTAGAGCTTCAATCTTCCAATTTGGGGAATTTTTAGTGCATTGCCATCTAGGGTGAGGCCCATCATATCAATAGGTCAGGTCTCCGAACCATGTAATCAGTGGGGCTCTTTAATCTCCACGAGGATCACCTATCTTGAAAAGGCCATCCATTGATATCAACAGCACAGCCTACCAGTTGAGGATCTTCATGGTGGGGCCTACCATTTATATGGATCAGATCTCGGAGATAAATCTCTCCCAAAAAATGGTCATAGGCCCAACCACTAAGTGAAAAAAAAGGTTGGCACACTTTATTTCTATAATTATTAATTGATCTAAATGGTTAAGATGGATTGTTGGGAGAAGGATTTTGACCCTGGCCCATCTCGAGTTGGTTAGTGACAAGGTGTGCTGAATCGATTACGTATCGGCCATAATGGTAATGGCCCAAGGCCATTATCCGATATAGTATGAAATGAGGATGGTGTAGAAACGAGCCGTTACAGTTCCATAACAGTCTTGAATGGCTGTTACGCACAATAACCCTAAAAGAAAAAGAAAAACAAATTTTGTTATGTAGCCGTTACAGTTCCATAACAGTCTTGAATGGCTGTTACGCACAATAACCCTAAAAGAAAAAGAAAAACAAATTTTGTTATGTACCTCTTTTTTTCTTCTTTTTCTTCTGTTGCGCCATGCTGCGGCAGTTGCTTTTCTTTCTCTTCTTCTTTTTTCCTCTTCTTTTGTTGTTGTGCTGCTTCTCAATTCTCTCTTTCCCTTCTTCCTTCTTTGCTCTTCAAAGAATCTGCATGCGTCGCATTTTGTGAGACTTTAATCACGTATGAGGCTAGGTGCACTTGAGACATTTGTGCCTTTTCCTGACCGTCGGCCCACCTTAATATTTATGTTCATGCCATCCACCAGTTTTTTCAGCCCATTTTGGGCATGTTAAAAAATGAAGTAGATCCAAATCTCAAGTGGACTACACCATAGGAAAAAGTGGTCATTGAATGTCCACCATTAAAAAATTTTAAGGACTTTCTAGGGCCACTGTAATCTTTATTTGCCCTCCAACCGGTTAATAAGGACAAAGAGACTTGGATGAAGGGAAAACACAAATATCAACTAGGTTGAAAAACTTTTGTGGCCCTGAGAGTTTTTAATGGTGGGCATTCAATTCCTACTATGTAGTGCACTTAAGATTTGAATTTGTTTCATTTTTGGGACCACCCTCTAAAATAAGTTGAAAAAACTGATAGACATTATTGATATATAACACATACATCAAGGTGGGGACCACGGCGAGAGTAACACCCATGAGTTTAGTGTAATATGAAGTTTGATACATATGAAATTTGTTCACTGGACATGTATTAAATTAAATTGAATCCACTAAAATATGGGGCCTACTATTGCTAAGTCAAAATTTTAAAATAAAATTGTGTGATGATGTTAACTACTAATTTATGGACACTTGTTTATTGAAATTAAATATTTTTAGTTCTTTATTGTCCAATAAATAAGAGTGTCAATGGGCCGGGTTATAAATAAGGGTGTCAATGGGCCGGGTTAGGGCTGGGCCAAGCTCTGTCCAAGCCCGGCCATCCTCTCTCAACTTGTGCCCAAACCCAACCCGGACCCATGACGGGCCACAATAGTCTAGCCAAAGCCTAGATACAAATGCAGGGTGTCCGGCCCTAACCTGGCCCGATCTCAAGCCCGACCTTTCATATAAAGAAAGAATTATCCTTTAATCCCATTATATATATATATATATATATATATATATATATATATATATATATATATATATAAAATCATCAACACTATAGAGAATAAAAAGAGTTTTAAGAGGGAGATGGATTTTTAAGAAAAAATTGTGTAAAATTTGAAAGGAGGGAAAATATTTTAATTTAAAATTTAAATTAAAAAATATATTTAGACCGGGCTGGGTTGTTGGGCTTTTGAACAGGCTAGTCCAAGTCTAGCCCGTTTGAAAAACGGTCTTATACTTTAGGCCTGAACCCGACTCGTAGGCCTAATAAGCTAGTCCAAGCTCAGCCCAATGCAGGCCAGGCCCGAAAGCCGGTCGAGCCAACCCGGTCCATTGACGGCCCTACCAATAAATGTCAAACCATTCGATAATCGGATGATGAAATAAGCATAAGTTAGGATCATTTTATGTTTTTTATTCTTCACTATCCAATAAAAGTCCATTGATCTAGGGCCAATTACATTCAAAATGAGTGTCAATAGAGTGCATGAATTTGAGGATAATTCGAAACATCGAGTAGTGTCCCTAAAATCAGTCCCAAATCCTCGACACTATTTATTCAATTTTAATTTTATTTTATTTTCTAAAATTCATTCCCAAAATGATGTCAAATAATTAAGGTCATGCATTAGTAAAATGAGTACCATAGCTTGCATGAATTTAGGGCTAATATTTTGAGAGCATTTGAGTGGCCCCCAAATTGATGACATTATTCATTCAAATTTAATTCAGGGTTAAGTCATTTATGCATTGTCTAAATGATTGATTCCATGCATATCTCATAAAAAAAAAAAAATCAAGTCAAAACAAGTTTAGTTTGATTCCATACACATCTCAATAAAAAACTAGCCATGTGAAATCAAGCCAAGTTCAATTTCATGCAGATTGTCCCTAAAAGCAAGTCATGTCAAAACAATCTATGTTCAATTCCATAAGAGAAAAAAAGATAAGATCAGAGTTGTCACTCTATATAATGGAAATCACCAAGTGGTAGACAACACTCTAAAACACAAAAAAGATCATAGAAATTAACCAAATCCCACGCGCTAGGAAAAAAAATGAGTTAATAAGGAAAAAATAAAGAAGGCCCAACATATGTAAACCTTTCTTCCTTCTTCTTCTTCTTCTTCAATCTAAGGTTTTCTTGGGAGAGAGCTAGAGTGTTGAGAGAATGAGGTGTAACACCCCGGTTTTCTCAACCGAGTTCTAGACCCATGTTCCAAAAACCCAGACGTTAAGAGCCAAGTATCATTCCAAAAAAAGGGGTATTCACAGCAAAAGAAAAACAAAACGTGCATATAGGAAAGATGCACATACATTTCAAAGTATCAAGTGGTGCCCATAAGACTTATACAAACTAAATATGCCGAATTTGATATCAAAATACAATAATAAACAATTGCAGAATTTAAAGTAGCAATTAACAGATGCGGCCGTTTAGTCCACGACATCAGCATAACTTAAGCATCATTTAAATACTTATATCACATGTACAATTGAAATTCAAACAGTATGAGTGACTAACTGAGTGTGAGGTCCCCTCAAGATTACACAGCAACATTGTTAGCTAAGCATAGTCAGAAAAGAAAACATACAAAATATCCATAGTGCAATCTTTTTTAAATGCATGAACACATGTCCCTCAGCCTGAGGATGCTCATCCAGCTGAAAAATGTGATCCGAAAGTCACTAAGGACACACATCGGCCTCACAATGCAAATCCATCGCTGTGAATACCCTTTTTTTGGAATGATACTTGGTTCTTTATAGGTTAACATCGGGATTTTTGGAACACGAGTCTAGAATTCAGATTGTGAAAACCGGGGCATTACAAGATCAATGTATTGAGCTCAAACCCACTAAAATTTCATGTATAACATGTAAACAAAGTTGAGCATATGATTTAAGGCTATTCAAATAACTAACATAAGTAAGCATAAGATTAAGCTAACAATTATCAATAAAAGTTGAAAGGTAGACTATTACTTAAACTAACATGGAGGTAGAAAGCTCAAGGGGGGGAATCATCACTTTAAGAAATGAAATGTCTCCCAATGTTGCTTGAAACATGTGTACGTGCTCTAGAATTCAATACTACCACGTTTTAGACTATTTATGCGGTTAGATTACCATATCTCATAACTTATATGAGTTATGGTAGATTTAATACCTTATGAAGGTGATGGATCCCATGGATGTGGCTCTACGTAGATTTCTAATTAAACAGAATCTCCAAGAAGAGATGATTTTGGGCTAAGTTTGGGTTCAATTCGTGATCATAAGGGGTTAGCTTCCAGGAAACTAAAATGGTCATCTGGTAGCCCTATGCATGGGCTTTAAAACCCATAAGGCGGACCTCCTTGGTTGCCCGCGTACAGATTTTAGCATTGCCCCAAACATGGGCACCTGGAATAGTTGTGCAGAAAACGGTACAGTAATGGTTTTGGCCCAAATTTGGGCATGTACCACCATCAGATGGGGCCACATTTTTACATGATGACAAGTGCCCCTGGTAGACCCATATGTGGTCTACAAAACCCACATGATAAGATGTGCCGGATGCACACATGAAAGTTTTAGTGCACGGCCAAATATAGCTACTTGAAATTTCTGCACAACATTTCTTGGCCCCCATTTGGAATCAACTTCCCGATCACTTGGGGGCTGCCTTAGCCAAGAGAAAATGTCATTCATGTAGCCACATATAGAGAATAGAAAGCTCAAGTGGTGGCGCCCACATTGTTTGCACGTGGGGCCCACCAAGGACACCCAAACATGGCCCAAAAACAGTAAAAATCAGACAGATTTCTAAAATGGAAAGCTTAACTTTGCAACCTTCATGATCAGCAAGCACCAATTAAAATGTGCACAAAACATATATCAAAGGTGGGTCCCATCCAGTTAGGCCACACTGTCAAGAACCATCAGCCCTACAATGTAGGAATTTATCAAGTGGCTGTGCCATGAAGGCCCACCAACTGCCCCACTTTGTGCACGCCAAAACTCATACATCTAGGGTTCTATGGCTGTCCAAATGGAAAACCTAGAAAGGCACAATCATCACAAGTGGGTTACCTAACTAACATTCTAATAAGTGGTTAGATATCCATTACCTCTACAATCAAGTTGGCTCCCACATAACTTGAAATCGGGATAAATCCCCTAACCATCTCAGTGAAAAAAGCTGAGCTACATCCAAACATGAGAAACATGCTAAATGAGCAGCTTATCTCCACATGAGCCGGCAAGAAAACCAAGAAAATTCACATCAATGAAGGAGGAGGGTACCTATTGCGTCAAGCCCCCAAACTAACAGAATGCTGGTCGGATTGAACTGGACTTGGCCAGGGATAGCCCCGCAGCCAAGCTCGACAGCCGGACGGAGGGGAGGTTCCCTCCTGAAATTGGTGGTCGAACAACCCCCGCACACACCCCCTTGTCTCTCTCTCTCTCTCTCTCTCTCTCTCTCTCTCTCTCTCTCTTCCTAGGGTTTTCGGGCAGGGGATGCTTCATCCGGAAATGGAAAGGGCTACTTATAGCCGTTGGGAGTTTTTGGATAAGATCAAATGGCCGCATTTTATTGGACCAGCCGAGATAGCCCACGGCACCGTCGAATGAATCTTGAAGCCCCCGAGGCCCACTGTGTTTGCATGGGCCAGATCGGCCACCACAGTTGTGATCATCAGGCTGTGGGCCTCCGAACTAAGGTCTCAGATTAGTGAGTGTGGCCCGACATGGAAGGAGATCAGCGGTTCTCGTTCATCTCGCGAGAAGATCCGCCGTGGTGAAAATCTCGTGCAGGAGGAATTTCTCGCGAGGCTTCTTTCCAACCGCTGCTCGCCCTAACAGGGACGGCTAAGATGGGCTGTGGGATAGCTTCTAGAAGCTTCCGAAGGGCTGAGATGATACTAGCTCGAAACAGAAAGATGCTCTCCGCCGAGAGAAAGGTGCGTACGGGGATCCTAAAGAAGGAAACGACCCGACGGCTGAGATCTCTCCTTAGTGAACGGCTGAGATAAGAGGATGGGCAGCCCGCTCGGATCGCCAACGTGGCACGGGAACAAATTTCCATTTTTGGTTAAAACGGCCGCGCACAGCCCCGATTGAGCTCGTGTTGTGCACTCGTACGTGTGATGGTCGAGTGAGAACGTATAGGGTTTGTTCACAGGCGATGTTTGAATCGTATGGACGGGTTGGATTTGACTGAACGACGCCGGAAGTGGGCCACGATCAACGGGCAGCGGGCCTCCGACCGAACGACGCTTCCGTGAGAAGAAAGAAGGAAGAAAACCTTCCTTTTCGAGTAAGTATCGGGTCAAACCTTATTAACCGGGATTCACGCCCACTGTGCACGCACGTGTTATGAATGTGGGTCCCACAGGAATTTCATGCGTGATCCACTCCGTCCACTTGTTTTTAATGGTTCCAATGGAACCCCTGACCAACGTTGAGTCAGTTCCACAACTTAGGTGGGCCATAATTTTGAAAACTTAGGTTTATTTATGGATTTTCGTTGAACCAACTGTCGAATTGACTCTGAATCCAACAACAACGGTCCTAAGGACTCTTACTCTAGTTTGGGTCGATTTTTAACCGTTACTTCAATGATTAGATGGTTTGATTGGTTCACAAACAATTATCAATGATTTAAAGAGGCCTTAATTAAGCAAGGTTCCATGGAACCAATGAATGGGGACGGGGATTAGCTACTGACAGGTTGAGTAGCCATCTAGCTACTGAAGTGACGTCACCAACTTTTGTGGCCCCCACCATGATGTATGTTTTTTATCCATACCATCCATCCATTTGGAGAGTTCATTTTAGGATACAAGATAAAGAATGAGACAAATCCAAAGATCAAGTGGACGCCACCAAAGAAAACAGTGGGGCTTGATTTCCTACCATTAAAATCTTCTTTTGGACATAGAAGTTTTCGATCAAGCTGATATTTGTGTTTTCCCTTCTTCCATGTCTGTGTGAACTTATGAACAGGTTAGATCCCAAATAAACATCATGGTGGGGCCTAGAAAGGTTTCGACGGTCGTGTCACTGTCCCCACTGTTTTCTTTGGTGGGGTCCACTTGAGCTTTGGATCTGTCTCATTCTTTATCTCGTACCCTAAAATGAACTCTCCAAATAGATGGACGGTGTGGATAAAACACATACATCATGGTAGGGCCCACAGAAGTTGGTGACGTCACTTCAGTAGCTAGATCGCTACTCAACCTGTCAGTAGCTAATCCGCGTCCAATGAATGATGCTTGGTTAGATTTAAGTCCCATGATTGATGATGAATGGTTTAGTTTGTGTATCAATTTTTCAATATTTAAGTGGTCCACATCATTTGAAATTGATTACCTAATCATCAATTTCTAAAGATGCAACTATCGAACTGATTCATAATTGATCATCAATGATCCTAAGGGCCTTAGGAACTACCTAATTGGAAATCAGTGATTTAAAGACTGATAGTTTAATAAGTTAGGTATTCTTGGTAACAATCGAGTAATGAAAAGTGTGGGGTGTTACAATCTACACCTTAAAGAAAATCTCGTCCACAAAATTTAAGAACTTATATCTCAACCCTTATATAAGAAGTAACTAAATTGTCCCAATGGTGTACCCTATCTTATATATGTTCAAGTGTGCCACCATGACTTGAATTTGGCAGGCTCTATCTAAATGTTATCACATCTAACAGGTCAACGTCTAATGAGTTTAGGTCCCACTAAATGTTAGATGTCCTTTCAAAACCAATAGATTTTGAAGCCCATCAATATCACTTTTTTTTTTAGGTGACCACTTATGCATAAAGGAGATTTTTATTCTATTTATTTTACTTATACATATATTTTTGAAATTTACAATGATAGTCCCCCGCCATCAAGAGTAAAATTATCCATTTTGTTTATAATGTTTGGGCTAACACAAACTGACGATTGTAGTGGATTTGAGCTCGATTCATTGATCTTGTAACACCCCGGTTTTGCAACCCAAATTCTAGCCCGTGATCTTGTAAGGGCCCATTGTAACGTTTTCTTAATGTCTTTTTGCAATCCAACCTGTCGATAACAAGAAGATCTATTTGAAGGGAAATTAGAAAAATTAGATTGATCCAGAACTTTTGTGGCCCACAAAAAGTTTTTAATGGTTATTCATCACTGTTTCTATGGGTATGGTCCACCTGAGAATTGGATATTCTTATTATTTGGGATCATTCTAAAATGAGATGGAAAAACATATTGACATGTGGATATACAATAAATACATCAAGGTAGTCCCTACACGATTAGGGTAACAGCTAATTCGTTGCCAGATATCATGACCATCTAATTGTGGGTCCATTATGGAAGAGATGTGGCGCTGATGTAATTAAATCCAATTATGGGTCCCATTGATGAAGACATGTTGCACTGATGTAAAGCTACCATGATCATTGAATCTTGGGTCCCATTGTGAAAGACGTACGCTGATGTAAAGCCATCATGATGATGGAATAGTGGGACTCATCGTGGAGGAATCTTCACTCTAAAACTAACATTAATCAAGCAATACTGACCATCCAAGTAATGGCTATCACATGGATGGTTAGAAGTAAATTAGACTTTGGTCCCACATGGAAGAATCCGGCTGGTCCACCTTAGAAGGTGGTTCCCTTATAAATAAATTAAAAAAAAAAAAAAAAAAACAAAACAAAACAATAGAGTACAGCTTAAATTTATAAGACTCCAAATACAACAATAACATCGGTGGCTTTATCGCAAGCAGACTAGCCTGATTTAGCCTATGGTCATGTGTATACAGCTTTTGATCGGAGACAGATTGCCTGCGGTCAGAAGCTATGCGTGGTCTACTGTGATATTTATGAGAAATCCACCTTATTTATCTATTTTTCTGGATCATGTTAGAACATGAGTTAAAAAATGAGACAGATTCAAAATTCAAGTGACCCATAGAATATGAAAAAGTGGGAAGTGAATTGACTTTTCTAAGATCATACCAGGGTATGAGCTAAAAACTGAGGCAGATCCAGCTGTCTAGTGGACCGCACCAAATAATAAGTTTGGTTTGCATTAAATGCAAGAGTAATCTATCGTATGGTACATTAGAGTGTTGAATCTGCCTTATTTTTGGGCTCATTCCCTAGTTTGATTTTTAGAAAATGAATGGACGGTGTAGATAAATAGATACATTATTGTGGCCCCCACACAAATCTGGTAGGATGCTTCTGAAAAAAGTGGGTGAGGAAATGCCTCCCATTGAAACCTCTCTCGAATCCACCATGATACGTTTATATAACATCCAAACCATATATAAAGTAATTCCTACTAAGATGAACAGAAAACACAAAAACATTAGGCTGCTCCAAAACTTTTGTGGCCCATTGAATGTTTCAACCAATTTTGGATGTTCAATCCTCACTGTTTCTTGTTGTGGGGATCACTTGAGTTCTTGATTTGCTTCATTTTTAAGCTCATGTCCTAATAGATGGCAAAATGAATGAATGGGTGAATATCTCACAAACATCACAGTAGGCCCCACCTAGCTTCTCAATGCAGGAATTTTTTTTTTTTTTTTTTTTTTTTTCAGTTAGTCATGCAACACACCCACCTGTTAGCTGGGCAACGGACCAGACGAAGCACCCACTCACTAGTGGGGATAGTGTCTCCTTTGCACTCGAACCTGAGACCTGCTGTTGAAACGCCTAGGCGTCATCGTGCCATCATGGACCTCTCATATGTCCAGCACTGGTGCTGGTGTAAAAGACAATTTTTGGAGCCACCAGGTAGACCGTCCATGTATCTGGTTTCTTAGTTTTCAATATGTAGCCACCAATCGAAGGTTATGATCGTCAAATCAGTGAGATTTTGGATTTGATGGACCCCTCCATGGATGGTGGAGGCGTCCACCACCCAACCAGGGACCGTGGGGTCCACAGACGAGTCCTCCCATTGTGTACATACTACACTTAGGTGGCCCACCCAAACTGGTCACCGGAAAGGCCTATGGGCCTTGGTGGGCCAACCGAGATTGAGGTAGATCCAATTTCTAGTACTTTGTCGTTTTCATTTCCAGACACATCCAGGGGCTGTAGGGCCCACCGTGGACGCCCACTGTGACACATTCCTTGGGCCTACCGGGGTGTTTTTAGGGGCCCACAGGTGTGGGCGATGCTATGGTGCCCAAGTTGATGCATGTGTTTTATAACCACGTTGTCCATCTGTTTTGCCATATCATTTTAGGGCAAGGGCCGCACCACGGGGCATTGGGTATGTTAATGCCCACCATTTAAACTTTTCTTGGGCCCATCATGGTATTTTAAGGGGGCCCACATTGGTGGGCCACGCTGCGGGGTCCACCTTGATGTATGTGGTTCTATATCCATGTTGCCACCATTGAGGGCTTCCTAGGCCCAACTGTAATGTTTATTGGACATCCAACAGGTCTGTGGGCCCACTGCTGGTGAGGCTAGTCCACTAAGTGGTTAGTATGACATCTGCACCGTTCATCTATTCGTGCTTACTGCAATGTTTACAAGCCACCCAAGTTGCTCGCCATTGGATCATTTTAAGGCCCACCATAATGTCCATTTGCCTCCAACCATGTGGGCCCACCAAATAATGGGGGGCATGATATGTTTATTTGTGGATCCCCTTGGCCGTAGACCCCATGGAGGCGTGTATGAGATCCACTTTGATGCGGATATTGTGGTTGCATCTTGGACCACCTTCATGTATATTTTATGGCCATGCCACCGGCCTACCGTATCCTTGCTAAAAAACCAATCCTTGTTTACCAACCACAGTTGTCTAACCAAATTCAATTCTCTCTAGATACGTTCCTCAAAAAATCCGATTCGTGCTGGCCCATCTTGATGTACGTTTTGTTCATCATTGGCCTACCTTGTTGTGCGGTTTGTATGTGCACCTTCGACCACCTTGTTGTGGGTGTTGCATTGGCACTGTGGGCCCTCTTCGAGAGAATGTATGGTATTATAGTCAAGTCGTCCCACCATGAGCCCATCCTTAGTGTGTGTGGGGGCCTGCAGTTCGGTTCCACACCTTACCTTTGTTGGGCCATCTTTTGGCCCGTTCGTGTTTAGATTGTGGGCAGCTCATTTGGGCATTGTTTTGGGTACTTGTAGGGCCCACCGTGATTGGTTATGGACTCTATGTAGCTGCCGTTAGTTGTATGATTTGGCCCGCTTTAGTGCATGCTTGTTGAGTGGGCTCGTCAGCTTGAAAGCCCACTCAAGTGTAGCTGTGAGGGGCTCCATTAGACTTGGATCCCAAGTGAACTCCATATCTTGTATATGGTGTGTTTTTCTTTGTCCGGTCAATGTGGTGTTTACGTTTACGTTATTATAGCACTTCCTTCAAGTTAATGTGGCACTTCCTTTATGCTAGATGTAGTATTATTAACACTTACTTTCTGCTAGATGTAGCATTATTCTTACATTTGGTGTGGCGTAACTTTTAGGCTTCGCTTCATGTTGGTTATAACACCACTCTTTCATTTATTGTAGTATTGCTCTTACGTTTGATGTAGTATTGCACCTATGCTTGATGCAATATTACACACCTCATGCATATTGGTTATAATTCTACGTTATAATATCTTATCCGCATCATGTGTGCATAACTTGGATGATGGCTCATTCATGATAATAGCTTGCCTACGTATGAGAAAGTTGTTTGATGTCCCTATGACTTAGGCCATTTTAGGAGACTCGTATGAGATAGGGCTGCCTTACATGTATGCATGGCTTGCATGATATGGTTTCATGGTTCGGATGATGGATTCATGTATTCATGCATTGCATGATGCATTTGCATCCACACCCTAATGACATCAAGATCGTGGCTACCACAAGTTTATCGTAGTTGTCAAGTATGGATGTCAAAAATACGTTTTAGCACTTAGGCGCTATGGATGTCCTTGGGTAAAAGTTCCTAAACTCTATAGCTGCAAGATGCTCCAATGTCTAGACCGAGTGGATTCATAAGCGCATGAGTGTCAAATACTAGTAGGCTGCGTCTCCTAGTATGTCGGGGTTATTTGGAAGAGGGTGTGACCTTACTCACTAGGGTGGAGGGGGTTATATGTTAGGTTCAGTTTGACCAGCTCGTGAAATGTGTTTGCTATTGGCGAGCCGGGTGGACATTAGCATATCACTGATGAGGCAGATAGTGAGGTCTCTTTCACTCACTTAGGTCATGCGCGTGATGGGCATGAGTCAGTGACGAAGTATACTAGACCTTAATAACTCCAATTGAGAATCGTACTGAGATGTGGATTAGACATCATGATTGGCATGTTGCATCTCATGTGACATTCATGCATTCGGGATTGTGGATGCGTAAATATAATTCAAGCGTCATACAATCATGGGTCATGATCGCCAATAGGTATGGGACTATTCAGGATCAAGAGTTTATCATCTTGGAATTACTTCACATGTTAGGTATGGATCTAACATGTGTTGTAACCCTCAGTGCGAGGCTCTTACCAGCGCATGATACTATGCACTACGACTCGATCATTCATCATAAGATCTTTTTTCTTTCGTATCACAACATACTTTCATAATAACATGTTTAATTAGCTGATTAAATATATGTATGCTTTCTTTTTATCCCATAGCATATATGCATTGCCATGGTATGAATCAGTACACGCATGGACATTGACATGCTTGGCCTTCAATATTTACTGCTTACTTTGATATTGATATTGTTATTGATGCAATATATCTGTTATATGCATTGCACATGCATACACATAATCTACTAAGCATTGGGAGAAGCTTGTTTACATTTGTTTAAGCTATAGGTTAAGCTGGAGTGTATAAGTAGTATTGAGGATGGACCTGACGTATGCTCTTTAGATTTTGTTATATCATGTAATTGCTTTATCATTATTATACATTAAACCATTATTAGTAGAGATGTATGTTGCTTGTGGAGTTCTTTAAGTTATGCTTGGTTTCGTAATTTTCCTTAAATCTTTCTTGTAGGATCCTACTTTCGGAACTTAGCGTATAGGAGTTAGGAGCTGAAATTGGGGTGTTATGGAGACTGCCACCTCTGGATTCGGGTCACAATGATTGGGCACCGGAAACCGAATTTGAGGTGTGACAGATAAGCTAGACCAAAGGGCTAAAAAGTGTATCTTTGTCGGCTATGGTGATGGTGTGAAGGGATACTGGCTATACGACTGAGTCACACGAAAAATCATCATTAGTCGTGATGTCGAATTCAACGAGGGATCTTTGTTCCATGAGAAGGAGAATAAGAAAATAGAAAAGTTGTTTTTTTTATGTTGAGATAGACAAAGGTGAAACATAGGCTGAAACTGAAATGCAGACAGAGGTACATGAGCTGGTGGAGCTGTCACGTGTGAGAAGGAATCCACAAAGAGATAGTAAATTACCGGTCAGATAGAAAGATGACTCAAATGTTACATTCACCCTCATTATAGATGTGGGGGATCCGTCTACTTTTTAGGAGGTTTTTAATGATGTAAATATCGAAAAATGAAAGGCGATGATGGAAGATGAGATGGATTCTCTATTTAAGAATGAGACGTGGGAGCTGGTGGAACTTCCCATTGGGTGTAAAGCGATCATGTGTAAGTGAATCTTTAAGAAGAAACATGATAGGTACAAGGCAAGATTGGTGGTTAAGGGTTATGTACAAAAAGAGGGCGTCGACTTCAATGAGATTTTTGTACTCGTAGTGAAGCAAGTATCTATTAGAGTTATATGGCAAACTGAGTGAAGATAGCCTCGTTTCAACACTAAGGTCATGGTATCGATTTCTTAGTGGGGGTGGCTAACATTGTGATGTAAGTAACAGGGGTGGGTGGATGGACTGACAATGAGGTGTGTGAACTAACAAAAAAAAGAAAAGTATCTATCAAATTTGTGTTGGCACTTATTGCACAATACAGTCTTAAACTAGAACAAATAGATGTGAAGACTATTTTCCTCTATACAAAATTAGAAGAGAAGATTTACATGATGCAATCAAAAGGATTCGAAATATAGAGAGCTGAGAATAAAGTTTGCAGGCGCTAATGAGGTTATTGTATGACTTAAAACAGTCACTTAGGCACTGGTATAAGAAATTTCATTCTTTCATAGTGAGTCTACGGTTACCATAAGTAAATATGATCATTGCGTCTACTTCAAGACACTAAGTGAAGGGAAATTCATTATCCTTGTGTTCTATATTGATGATATGTTTATCGTCAATCATAGCATGTATAAGATCAACATATTGAAAACTCAGTAATCAAGAACATTTGAGTGAAAGATCTACGAGCTATAAAGAGAGTTCTCAGTATTAACATATATAGAAACGTGGAAAGGAAGCATGCTACATTTATCTCAGGTATAATACCTTGAAAAGGTGTTGGTAAAGTTTAGGATGAACAAGGCAAAGTCAGACGACATTCCCTATATGGCTCACTTTTGTTTTCTTCAAAACAATGTCTTAATACAGATGAAGAAAAGCAGATTCTGATTACATAAGCAGCGTGGACAGTAGAAGGTCGGCTTCCAATTACTCGTTCATGTTAGTGGGTAGAGCAATAAGTTAGATGTAAAAGTTTCAGTCTATGGTGGTTCTTTCCACAACCAAAGTTGAGAATATGGTAGTGACAGAAGTATTTAAGGAAGCAATTTGGTTATGAGAAATGATAAATCAGTTGAGGCTTCAGCAGAAGGCCATGCCGATTAATTATGACAACGAAAACATAATTAATTTGGTAAAGAATTCGGTTAACCATTCTAGAACTACGTATATTGATGTGCGTCATCATTTTATCTGACAGGTGCTTGAGGAAGGCAGTGTAACTCTTGAGAAGATCCATACGAGCATGAATTTAGCTGATATACTTACGAAGGTGATTCCTGCAGAGATGTTCAAGTTTTGTTTGACTTCTCTGGGTCTGACAAAGATAGAATAAAGTACCGAGTGTATACGAAAGGCGATGATGATGAACTATGATGGAGACGAATTAGATATGGAGCTTGGAGCAGAGGAATTTGAAGATTGAAGCCTCAATAGATATTGTTGAATGAAGTCTTTAATTTGTACACAAAACAAGATGTTTGATTGGACGATATCCTTGGTCAAGTGATTGAGCATACCTGAATTTAGACAGATTGGTCTTTTGATAATTTTGGAGGACTTTGACTGATCGAACTTTGGTGCTTGAGCGATCGAGGATATTCAGATTTATTGTTGTAACTCTTTGGATGCTTTTTGGCATGTTCAAACGATTAAACATCTGTCCTCGAGCGATCGAGGATTTTTCGATCACTATCGAGCAATCGACGATTTACGTGCTGTTTTGCGCAATTTTGTAGTTTTGTTTCTAATTCTAGGTGTAACACTATATATGCGAGATTAGGGTATCATAAGACATTCTAAAAGGGTTTAGAGGGTTTTGGAGAGGAAAAGCTATGATTTTTTCTCTGGGGTTTTGATTCAGTAAGTGATACATCTACTGTAACTTCATTTTTATAGTGGAATTATCACTTTGTGCCCTGGTTTTTTCTCATAAGGATTTTTCCACGTAAAATTTTTAGGTTCTCTAGTTAGCTTTGCTTGTGCAATTGTGATTGTTTTGTTTGATTCTTCTCTGAGTTGCTTCCGCGGTCTCAACAGAAATAAGGCTAATCCATTGGGCTAAACTTGTAAGTATAACCAGACTGACCATCACCCATCATTATTTTCTAAAAGATCTGGCTAGTCAATCAGTGTGAATTTTACACCAGCAGATTTTGATGCAAGGGCCCACCTTTTGGATGGATTCGATGTGGCACATACTTGAAACATTAGCATATTTGGGCATGGAGGACGGTAACTTCCCGATCACTAAGGTGTATGTGTACACATTGAGTCATCATGTTTATGAGAGCGGATTAGCGGTTACTCAAGAAACAACTTAGTGGGTATTACACTAACCATGTGGGGCCCACCTTGATGTAATTTTTTGTATATTCACACCGTACATTTGTTTTCACATCTCATTTTAGGACCCTATCCCAAACCTTAAGAATATCCAAATCTCAGGTGGACCATATCACTAGAAATAGTGATGAATAATCATTAGTAACTTTTTGTGGGCCGCAATAGTATTAGATCAAGCTAATCTTTGTATTTTCTCTTCATCGAGATTTTCATGACATTATCAATAGGTTGGATGGAAATTAAACATTACTAAACCTTTACTATGGGCGCTTTGGAATTTTTAATGGTGAGGCACTCAATCATCACTGTTTCTTGTGGTGTGGTCCACCCAAGATGTGGATCTGCTTAATTTTTGGACCCCATCTTAAAATGGGCTGGAGAAAAGGATGGCAGGCATTGATATACAAAAAATCATCATTGTGGGCCCCACGATAAGGGTAACACCCAATCCTCTACGGAAGCAGGTTGCGAACGGAGTTACTCAAGACACTTAGCGTAATGAGTAAACTCTGTGGGGTCTACCATGATTTATGTATTTTATCCATTCCGTCCATCCATTTTAACATATAAATTAAGGGCTTAATACAAAAAAATTAAGCATATACAAAGCTCAAGTGACCCACACTGGAGGTCACAAAAGTTTTAGATCTAGCTAATATTTGTGTTTTCCCTTCATCCATGTCTTTATGATCTTATGAACAAGCTGGATGACAAATAAACATCATTGTGGGCCCTATGAAGGTTTCAACGGTGGAAATCATTATTCCCATTGTTTCCTCTGGTATGATCCACTTGAGATTTGGATATGCTTCAATTTTGGGCTCAACTGCTAATATGAGCTAGAAAAACGGATGGACGGTGTAGATAAGATACATACATTCACAGTGGGCCCAACTGAGTTTACTCCGGGACGATAAGAGCGTCCTCAGTAAATCCGTTCGCAATCCGATTTCATCCTCTCCTCGAAATCAGATTGCTTGCAGAGTTACACGCTTTCTCTGCATGCTCTTATCTTCTGGAGTAAACTCTGTTGGGCCCACCTATACTCCCCATGCTCTTACCATGCGGAGTAAACTCTGTTGGACCCACCTAGAATGTATGTGCTTTATCTCTTCTATCCATATGTTTTTCCATCTCATTTTAGGGGTTGAGCCCAAAATTTAAGCATATCCAAATCTCAAGTGGACCATGCCACTGCAAACAGTGGGAATAATGATTTCCACCATTGAAACCTTCCCAGGCCCCACTGTGATGTTTATTTGTCATCCAACTTGTTCATAAGATCACATGGACATCGATGAAGGGAATACACAAATATCAGCTTGATCCAAAATTTCTGTGTCCTCGAAGAATTTTTCAATGGTAGACATATAGTTCACACTTTTCCTATGGTGTGGTCCACTTTAGATTCTGATATGCTTCATTTTTTATATCATTTCTAAAATTATCTGTTAAGATGGATGGACGGAGCGGATAAAATAAGTAAATAACGGTTAGCCCCACAGAGAGCATGGCTTGCCAACGAAACTACAAGCAACCTCCAGCTCGGCGTTTTCCTAAAATCCACATTCACCTCTCTAAAAACACCTCACAGCCACATGTGCCAACCTAGTATTTCAATTGGAAATCATAGGCGTTAATCAGGTCGAACCCCCTCTAGATGATTTTTCCTAAAATTCAGGTGGGCCACATCCATTAAGGTAGTCGCAAGTGCATGTTAAATACCAACAGTTGGCTACGTCTTGCTTAAATCGTCCATTGTTTTCATACAAAGGTGGCGCCAATAGATCTCTTCACCAATCATATTTTTGTACATGTCATATCTTCGATGGGACCCACTAGATACACGGATCATATGATAATACACGTGTATACAAATCTGGGATTAGCAAAGCCGGTATACATTCCAGAAAGCTCAACTGTTTCTTCTTTATATTTCTTTTAATGCGTTGTATCAGGCTTTCCATCATCGACGTATCAAACGCACTCCTTACCTTATCTCTTTCAACAAGTTTAGAAGTAGGCACACGCACCCTTTTCCACACGAAACATTCTACGCAGCACACGTGTCACCCTAGTTAGTGTACAGGAAATCTGAGTACTTCATAAGGTGTACTACCAGTATGAAGATGACCATACTCGAAAATTAGACCAGTCTATTCATTAGGTGGGCCACACGTGTACTTTGAATAAGGACCGTTGGAAAGTTTTGTTGAGTTGTTTATTCATTACATACATCACAGTGGGACCCACCATCATGGATCCCCCGAGGTGGCATCCCTGATATTCCCCACATGCTAGCCAGATTGGTTCGAAAGTGGATTGCCTGTGACCCCGGGGCACAGAGATATTCCATGCTTGGGGCTGTGTGGGCGCACTGGGATGTTGGTAGAAAACCTACTCCGTTCATCGGTTTTGAAAAACTACCTACTCCGTTCATCGGTTTTGAAAAACTATAATAGGGCAGGATTCTAAAAATCAGATAGATCCAAAACTCATGACTCATGTGGACTATACCAGGCGTGGTGAGACCACAAGATTAGCTGGGATTGAACACCTGAGGTGGCAGAAATTTTGTATTTGTTCCTACAATTTATCTGAGTGGTAATAATCCTATGAACGGTTTGGCTAACATATAAACATCATGATCTCCAGGAAAGTTTCACTGATAGACGTTTCTGTTTGTTGGTGTGGTCCATGTGAGTTTTGGATCTGCCTGATTTTTAGATTCCTGTCCTATTGTGGTCTTTGAAAGCAGATGGATGGAGTGGATTTGTCACAGACATCTATGTGGCCCCACATAGCCCTGAGCATAGGAATATCTCCATATGTCACGAGCAGTTCACTTTCGATTGGCTACGGGCCTATGGATATGACCGGTACTCCAGCTAGACTTCTACATTACCGGAAAAAGATCCAGACCAGCTCGTTGGGATACAGGCAATTGGCCCTTGCAGTGAAAAGTGAGGGAGGAGCAATCAAATGAGGAACAAACACAACCCTATGATACACCAAGTAAATCAACGCACCTAAGACACAATTTGAATTTAACTGTGGAAAAACCCCTCACGGATAAAAAGACCATTGCACAAAGCGAAACCAACCCATTATGAATAAGTAATTATAGGAGAATGAAAAAAACTTACATCGGATTCAAGCCCACAAGAAAAAACACAAGCTCTTCAAGAGAAAAACCAACGTAGCTCTTCTAAAACTTTTTCTCTAATCCTAGAATTCTCTCATTCAACTATTGCATATCTAGTATACCTAATTCACATATTACACTTCCTTAAATAGGAAGAAACCCGAATTAGAAACATCTTAAGTAAGAAACCACACAAGATCGCGTAAAAAATTATACCACCAACTTTGCGGTCCACACACGGTTGGACGCCCGAAAGATTCAAAATCTATTCAGAGAGTTTCAGCAAGAATCCAACTAATTTCAATGCCCGATCGGACCCCTTACAACCTAGAAATAGTCTAACAACAAAACAAACTTCCAGAAGCCAATATGAATAACCTTGGTCATGCACTCGACACCTTTGTGTCCAAGATTGAAGGCAAAAACCCCAACACATCCGTAAGGTATGCCTTACCATAGAGGACCACAACTCAAAATGGAATTGATTGGGCCCTCCTTAGTATGTATGGCCCACCTGAAGAAGTGTCCACATCTTATCCCCCTGTCCTGGTTTTGGATCAAGAACAGTGTACTTCCATCCACCTGCATACATGGCCGCATGCACAGAGTACACAAATGACATTAAATGGGATGATCTTAACTGTTCAATCAGGATCATTTCAATTTGCGGCTCAGATTGAAAGGTTATTAGGATTGTCTCGTCAGGATGATCTATGAAGCATTCCGGTCCGTGGTGATCCCACAAGATCAGCGATCTGGATCATATAATTCCTCAATGCACATCCGCGAGCTACAACTTTATGTAGTCCCGCGAGTCACGTGGCCTTTCCCGTTTCAAAAAAAACTGACAATAACGGTAAGATCCGAAAATCTGGCGGGTTTCATGAAACTTAACGGTCACAAGAAAAGCAAAAACACGCAACAACGGTATATATGCGGCTACTCTTTCTCTTACATATATACACATACTTTCCAGTGTATAGTCGGGTCGGAATCCCAACAATGGTACTGATTTTTCTCTCATTTGCCTTAATCTCTCTGTCAATTACTGCTAATTTCTTTGTGGTGGGCCACATCCCGACGACTCTCGATGGCCCCTTTGATCCAGTCACGGTCCCATTTGATGACAGACTCCGCGGCCACGCTGTCGATCTGCCACCGTCTGATCCACGGGTCGCTGGGCCCGCCAAGCTCTTTGAGCCAGAGCAGATCTTAGTCTCTCTTTCAGCAACATATAATGCAGTCTGGATCTCTTGGATTACAGGTTTTCTTTCTTTCTTTCTTTCTTTCTTTTTTCTCCTTTGGTCAGTTGAATCCCATGTCCGGAAAGAAATTTCAGGAATTCAAACTGATGGAAATGGAATTTGTTTGGGTTTAGTCCTTCCCATGGGAAGAATAGCTCAGATTGTATCGGTTCGAAAGGGTGAATTGGGATTTCAGAAGTGCTGATCGGCTCTCGATTCGTGAACCTGTTTACATGTACTTCAACTACAAACCGTCCAAATTGTGGGTCCCACAGTCGATGTGGCTTGTCGCACGAGCAAACAAACAATCCTAACCATCTGAACAGTGAATACTGAATGAATGGTTAAAAGGGAAATTCCTTGCTTTCAAATCTGGGATTCACATTTGATTTGGAAGTAGTTATTATCACTTTATTTTTCGATCTTCTGTTTGCCTCAACCATGGATTTTCAAGCACTAAACAGCAGTGCTCAACATCTGCCAAAGGGACACACATGTGAGATTTGAGCCTAGAGCCGTTCATCGGGAGGGGCCCGCGATGAATATGCACTAGCCCAGAAGTGAGGTCGGTCCACCTGTCAGCTGGGGGTATGGATATGTATAAATCAATACTTAACAAGGATGGATGTGCGGTCCACATGATTAGTGGACCAGCTAGACTTCTGGACCAGGCCACAGTCACCACTAGACCTGTTTGATGAACCACCCAGATCTTTCACACTTCTATCATGTTGGCAAGGGTGGGGCCCACATCAGAGAGTTCCATTCTCTTTGTGGGAATATTAATCAGGTTTTATGACATTTTTCCTTCAAATTTCTCTCCTTTCTTTCGAATGATATGGATTGTGTTTGTTGAAGGTGAATTAGATGTTGAAATCAATGGTTCAAAATCAGTTCCGATTGGGGCCGCATGAAAATAACAGCTATGTTTGTTTTTCTTCGTAAAACGGCAATATATTCCATAAGGAACAAAAGCATCTAATTGGAGCTCATGTTTTCACTGGATTATCACTGAATTAGCACTTGCCATCTTTCAATCCATTCTTGTCGTGATAAAAATGGATGAATTGAGGAAAGAGTGCTATTATAAATAGAGAGGGGTTGGTATGGTTAGAGTAGTCTCACATGTCTGGAGGGGATTGGCATTCTTTTTATGATTTTTAAGCGATTTACTCTTTTGAGTTTGCAATTTGAGGATTTGGGTTGGTGGATGAATTGCAGGGGAGTTCCAAATTGGGACCATATGAAGCCTTTGGATCCTAAAACTATATCTAGTGTGGCCCGCTACGGGAGGATGAGATATCCGTTGATTCAGAAAGCGACTGGTTATTCGCTCGTTTACAATCAGCTCTATCCATTCAAAGGCCTCCAGAATTACACTTCCGGAATCATTCACCATGTTCGTCTTACTGGTTCGTTTCTACATTTCACATTCTGCGGGTTTTGTGTTCTGTTTCTCATTATAAGAATTGCAGAACCAATGCCTGATTCTACATAAACAACAGTTTGTGGGGAATGAGACTGATGTGCAGGTTTCTGTACCTGTGGGGCCCATGGTTTGGTGATCCAAACCATTGATCTGATGGTTCACAAAGCGTATGGGGGAACACTTTGTATCTGGACTTCTTTTCCATTGAATGTTAATTGTTGTTTTTGTATTCTTTCAATTACCTGATGAACCTAATTCCTAAGAGTGAGGCCATGATTTATTGATCCAGACCGTTGATCGTATGAAACCAACAAAATTGGGATGACCCAAAAGTCTTCCTGACTGGAAATATCCTAACCGTCCAATTTTGGCCTTTTCCCCTCTTAAAACTCTTGTTGTGTTTTTGTCTTGAGAATCTATTAGGCCACTGATATGGCTAGGGACATGTAATCTGGGTGGTTTTTGAGGGATCCCCACCCCAAATAGGGCCCATCAGATTAATGGGTCTGGAAGACCGGAACCATGGGTCCCATTTGTACAGACTGATGCAAAAGGTTCATGTTCAAATACATCAGGACCCTATAATTCCTTGTTATTCGATATACTGGTGGAGTATGAGAGCAGAACGCATGCACCCGGCCATCTTACACGCGGCATACATATATCTAAATCTGAAACCGTCCAAATAGGAAGATTTTGATGATATGATCCTGACCACAGATTCATGGACATCCGTTTGTTGAATTCTGATTGTTTAACTACTTTCCATGCTAACCGTCCATCGACTTCCAAAAACTTTGCCAGTGAGGGTTGCCTCTTCGGTGTGGTTTTTTGGTTGTGGTATGTCTTTATTGGGACCATCGACCAATTCGACGATTAGGTATGTGTATCGCACGTTTATGGTGGCTGTGTGCATGTGTATGGATCATCACACGTAGCCAGAGTATCAAAATTTTCTCTTTAGAATTTCACAGAGTTAGTTATAATTAGTCGTGTAGCCTTCCCGGGAATGATACCATCAGACTGCTGTCATGGCTCATCTGTTAGAGCCCCTGAAATCAGTCCCACCAACCAGACTTTAACCATGATCTGGATTTTCCATATGGTGGGCCTCTGTGTGGATTGGGTGTGCATGCATACGAGCTGGAAGCATTCCAATTAGATAGACGGTGGGACGTAGGTTGCCGTTCTGTTTGAGGATATGATCCCATGGGATGCATTTGCTCAATTGGGCTATTGAGATGCTGCTAACTGAATCAATGGATGGGATTGCTCACCAGCTACATTGCTGTATCTGATATCTTGAATATTGGTTCACTCAAATGCATCTGTGTATGCTCGACCCGGCAATGCCGCAGGTGCACATGTCAGTTGGGATTTGCTTATAAGGCAATCCAGCCCAAACGCCTGTCTTTGGAATAAACTAAGGGCCTGTTTGGGTGTCACTAAAAAATGAGTTCATCTCATTTTAGTTGAACATAGTTCTGTTTTAGAGGTTGACTTGCTTGAGAAAGCACTTTTGTTGTATCTGGTGCATTTGGTCGCACCGAATTTCATGAAATTTTATTATTAAACTACCATGATATTTCATGATATTTGGTGCAACCAAACAGGCCCATCATGATTGTTGGTCATCAAGATTTTTCTTTTTAATCCTTACAGAGAAAAAAATATGATCTTTAATACATAATTACAATGAGCTAAAATAAAATGAACTCAACTTAAGTGACACCCAAACAGGCCCTAAGACGGCGTTTAGATGCACTAGAAAAATTAAATTGTGGTTACCGGCCTTTCAAGTCCGACTTGAAAGAAATGCAATTGAGATTTGGAGGCCACACCCTCATTACTAATGCTAAGAATAACTTGGTTAATTCCACATTAATAGACTCATAATTACAATCCAATTCTATAGTGCATCCAAACACACCAAAACAGAATTAGTAAATGTAAGCCCATCAAGTCTAAAAATCATTTGTTTGTAGGAATTAGTCATAGAAAAGACCTTTAATATGCTGATACATGCATCCGAAATCGAATTTGACAATGAGAAATGAGATTTACATCCATGATTTCGATAGGATAACAAAGATTCGGTGAAAATCATGGATTTAAGCAGCCGTTGAGTTGCAACTTGCCTGGTGACCGAAACCGGTATGACTCAGTTCGACTCAGTCACATATTGGTGTGATGACTCATTTCGCATATTGGACAATTCTTTCAAACCATGGTGTAAATAGCACCTCGCTAAATGCTAGATATTACTTTGTGATGGTGTTTGGATGTGTGTTTTCAGAAAAATGGAGCCTTTGGTTTCGGAAGTCCCGATAATGGTTATCGAAGGAAACCATGAGAGAGAACAGCAGGCCGAGAACCAGAGCTTTGTTTCTTACAGCTCTAGATTTGCATTCCCCGCCGAAGAAAGCGGATCTTATTCTACATTTTACTATTCTTTCAATGCAGGGGGAATTCATTTTCTCATGGTTGGTGCCTACACTGATTATTACAGATCAGGTAATAGCTCTCTATCAAAATGTATCTGCTGTAGTTCAAAACTCAAATAATCCGAGTCGACTGCAGATGGTTATACTTCACTTCGGTAGAGTCGACTCAGCTCGGAGATGACTAGGAGGTTGATAATATTTTTAAAATACGGAAAATTACCAATGCCACCCTTCCTCATGCCTTAAAGAATCCTACCACACCATGCTTATATTTTTACTCCAAACAACTCTGTGTTTTCCATGGTGTCGTAAAGCCCGTTATGTACCTAACAGGGGCGGCCGTTATATGTTATGGGTTCGGAATGGCCGTTATGGAAAAAAAAAAAAGACCCGTAACAGCCGTTACAACTCTCGTATCGGCCCATTACACACTTGTAAAGGCTGTAACAGACCGTAATAGTCCATTAAGGGGCCAATACAAGTTTTTTAGACTTTTTTTTAATTAAAAGAGTCGTATGAGATGTATACTTCATTTCCAAACTCAATAAACAGACTAAATGTTTTTCTTCCCATTTGAATTGGCTAAACCGTAGTTCAAAGCACAGAAACTCAACTTGACTCAGAACCCAACAAGTCGAGTCAAAACTGAGTCAAAAACTCGGATGTGTTTTTCCGAGTTCCTTCAGTAAAATTAGATTTTAAAATATAAATAATATGTAAATAATGCCGAGTCAGAGTTGTTTTAGTTGTGTTTTTCTTGAGTTCATGCCCAAATTGAGTTTTTTTTTTAGTCTTGGTGAAATCTGGTCGAGTTGAGTTGACTCGGGCTACTCGACTCGAGCCAAATTGAGTTTTTAAAGTCTTGGTGAAATCTAGTCGAGTCGAGTTGACTCAGGCTACTCGACTTGAGCAAATCGAGAGGAGTTTTTTTATTATTATTATTATTTTTAAATTTTTATATAACCTTTTAAACTATGCTTTGAACATAGTGATTCGACTGCTATTTCAACTGAGCTGTGATCGAACACAAGACTCGACTGGTCCTACCATCCATTTTCTAGGCCCTTTATTTGGATGGCTGTAATCATCTGATGAGGATGATAGAGGGGCCATGTGCGATCCACGGAAGACCCATCCTATCCAATGGCCCACCATGAAAAACCCATCTCATTTTTATGAATGTAGGTGATCAATACAAGTGGTTGGAGAGGGAGTTGGCCAATGTAGATGGAAGAGTGACTCCATGGCTGGTGGCTGTTTGGCATCCACCTTGGTATAGCTCTTACAAGGCTCATTACAAAGAAGCTGAGTGCATGCGTTTGGAAATGGAGGAAATACTCTACTCTTATGGAGTCGATGTCATCTTCAATGGACACTTACGTATGTGAATGATCAACGCAGTTGATCAGGTGGGCCCTAACTCATCATCAGGTGGTTTGAATGTGGACCATTAATGCATCATTGCATACGTTTGGATGTGGACCACTAGCCCATATATTTCAAGGATGTGGGTCATCTGATGTCCCACATGATGGATGGCTAATCGTTTTCCTCATTTGGTGTTTAAATGATCAGGTCCATGCATATGAAAGATCGAACCGTGTTTATAACTATACGTTGGATCCATGCGGCCCAGTTCATATTGTGGTTGGAGATGGAGGCAATCGAGAAAAGATGGCTATCTCGCGTGCCGATGATTCCGGCAACTGCCCGGACCCGTCGATCGTACTACTGGATTCTTACATGGGCCATTGTCCAAATAATTTTACAGTGGGCCCTGCGGCTGGTAAATTCTGTTGGGATCGACAACCAGATTTCAGTGCATTCAGAGATAGTAGCTTTGGCCATGGAATTCTAGAGGTATTACTAACCCTCTCAGTCCCTACCATAGGTCTATCCACACTGGGTCCACCAGATGAACGGTCTAGATCACGAAAAGGTGAGGACCTTATATGTCATTGCTGATCAGGACCATTGATCTGGTGGAACAACCAATTGAAAGGGTCATAGATTGAAAATCGAAGTCCCATGATTGGACTACCATTAAATTTTCTTAACTTTGTATCATCCGTCCATTTTCTTGACCCGTAACAATAGAGAATGAGAAGGAAGATAAGTCAAAGTAATTGTTTCGCATGGGAATATACTTATATGTGGAGATGTTAAAGAATACAAGAGATTGGAAACTTGGAATCTCCTGAGATCTCTCTCTCAAGTGCAAAGAATGTGCATTGCAAAAGTATGTTTGCTTTTTATTTTGCATGTTGAAGTTTATATTTCTCTAATTTAAGAGGAGAATGGTCATTATAATATCTTAAAAGAGAAATGTTACGTGAAAGTGAAAAGAATCTAATCAATCTTAATTATTTTATGACATGTTGTTTCCAAAATCGTGAAAGGGTCAATCGATAAAAAGTAAATAAAGAACTCATTCACTAATTAAATAAAAAAAATCCTTCCTTTCTTGGGGGCAAGTGTATACACTCCCACTATTAGTAACACCACAATGTTAGCTATGCTTCCACTTGGGAATCGATACCAAAACCCTGCTATTGAAACATGATTATCTTCCCTTAGTCTACTACTTGAGCTATGGATGGGGAGAAAGGACAAAAAAAAAAAAATCCATTTCTAAGTAAGCTAAGGAAATAGCAATCAATTTCCATTTCGTGCACACCTCACATGGGCAGCTTGAACTTATGTGATTTCAATGCTGAAACACAATCTCTCTACCACTGAGCCAAGGAAAGGGACCCATTTCGTTTCCTTGTTAGGCATCGTCTATCAACTGCAAGAAAAAAGAGACCAACGGTCTGGATCGGTTAACCATCGGTCGTATTTGTACATTACTAAAACCGGCGTACACAATGGATATCCTCGGGTATGAGAGACCCGTACCTTCTCCTTCCTAATCCCATGGACTACTGGCATTGATGGGAACGGCTGGGTTGGACAGGCAGGTTGATGGAAAAGGACTTTAATGCTCTGGCGGACTGTGATAGTTCATACGTGTGCACTCATAAATATTGGTGCTCTATTCATGCACGTAATGAGATCAAACCATCCAAATTATGGACCCCACTTTGATGGATTATCATCTAAAAATTAAGCAGAACTGATGAATTGAGTTAGTTAATCGTTGGACATCCATTGAACAGTTAAAATGGAATTTATTCAACCGTTCAGATTCATTATAAAAAAAAAAAAAAATGTGTTCTATAATCAATCAATCTGATTTTGACACCACGACTTACTTAAATTGGGTCCCACTAATTGGACGGCTTAACCTGAGTTTTTGCATGACACGTGTACAGTGACCAAGTGCATGCACATGAACCACTAAACTCTGCCAGAGTATCAAATAACTCCCGTGCATCATTTGATTCCTTTGGTCCCCCATGCACGTACAAATCACAAGGAGTCTGATTTTTGTCCCAACCGTTATTTGTTTCCTCTAATAAATGAAGTTCAATCCTAACCGTCCAACTCATCGGACCATTGTTGATTGATAACTTCCTGAATTTCTCACGGATCAAACGTCCGAACCATTCGATTAGTGGCCATTGGTAGTAGTCTGATTCAACCAACAAATATCAGATGGTTAAGATCACCCGAGATAAGTGTGATCCGAGCTGTGGTCGGTCCACAACGAGGCCCAGTTCAAGTCTTGTAGGGTTCACACCTTATATTGAGGGCCCGAACCCAGATTTGAGCTTGTCTGGGCACACATCGGGCCCTTTGGACCCTTGTTTTATTAGGGTTAGGTCGGGGTCAAATATGGGCATTTTACTCTCTCTCTCTCTCTCTCTCTCTCTAAGCGGGCCCTACGGTTATGTGATCTAGACCGTTTGTGCGATGAGGCCCACTATTTCAACAAGAACGAAAAATCTCCCACGTCGAAATGTCCCAACCATTAGTCTAGAAATGCAGTTGGTGTACTCTCTTTTTAAGAGTAGAACAGGTAGATTAATTTCAAATTGAAAAGTTGGAATTGGTAAGATCCAAAATTAGACAGAAAGAAAAACATCACATTTAAGAATATTTGTAGAGATAGAAATACGTGGACAGAATCTAAGCGAGCTTGTTTATTCCATCAAATGTGATTTACATAAAATCTGAGAAGGTTGATGGTCAGAAAGTGAGAGCGGTTTTTTAAAAACATGAAAAATCTACTTCTATTAGCTGTTTTAAGGAAATGAGAATTACCCATCTTTAAGATAATCATGAAAATTGAAAATAATTTTCACAGCTGACTTTATTTTTTACAAGTTGTGAAAAAATTTCAACTTATATCACAAATGGAGATTGTTGAGGCAATGTCTACCAACAACGGTCAGGATCGGTTAACAATAGGTCTTGATTGTACATTACTAAAATTAGAGTATACGGAAGACCTGGTGCAGGAATAGACTCGAACACTGTCTCTCTCACATGATAACTATTATGAATCCACGGAACTATTGGGAATCATCATCCTTGATCAGGGGGTCATCTCGCTACATCAAACTCCCCCACTTGAAAAAAACTCGTCCTCGAGTTTTGCTTCAGGTTGAGGCCACAACACAATCATAACTTCGGAGGTCGGTGCTTTTGATTCTTTCTCAGCTTTTGCTCCATCTCGTATAAGAGATATGGTTCTTCAACCGTGTCGCCTTCCTCAAGTGCATCTTCTATCATATCAGCCTGCAATGCCTTAAAATCTTCCATAGTAGAAAGTACCCAAGCATCAATTGAGATGATCATGGATTCTTGCAAAACTGGATCTACAATTCTTGGGGTATCTACAAGCCTTTCTTCCTTGCTTTTTACATCCGAAGTAGTGATCTCCCCTGATATCTCAGGAGTTTAATCAACCTCAGAGACAATAGGGGGATGTACTTCGTCTTCCTCTTCCATAACATCAACTTCGGTGACATTTAGCTCTACCTCCTTATCATTCACGATAGAAGCATTGATCTCTCCGATCTTCTCGGGATTTTGAACAATGTCTGAGATGTTGGCAGGTAGGATTTCAAGGACCTTATCTGAATTTGCTATACAGTCATCCATAACTATCACATTATCTGCAGATTCTGTTGCGAAATCCCTTATAGACACAAAAGGTTACCCCTTCACTTTAAAAGTTTTGGGTAAGATTTTCATTTCCACGGGGATGACTCGCATGCCACCGTAAAATTCAATGTCTTATTGCGGCTGTGTTTCAAAATAACAAGATCCCTGCTAAAAGTTGTGGGGTTGTTGGGAGAATACCTAATCTTCAAAATCATTATATGGGGATGGAAATCGTCTCAACATCTCCCGCTTCATCCATGGCCACGAATGTACTATCGGCGCTTTCATCTCTCGCTTCCGATTATGCTGAATATATTCCCACCAAATCAACGCACTGCCCTTCAACCTATATCTAATGTATGAAAATTTCTTCTCCTCGAGCATTTGCATGAGTTCGAAGAGGCATTCAACTTCACATAGTCAGTTATCGACGCGACCTAGGACATTAAAGTTAGGAAGATTGACCTCTGTATAAACCCGACCTGTCCGATTTACCAAATCTTTACCATAAACAATCATGTTTCTTGAATCTTCTGCTTTGCCGTTGAATCTAGCCTGCAGCCCTTGCATAACTTGACGATTGTTCCACAGGAGTGTATCAAGCATCACCTCGAGAGCCACTGTTTTGAAAGGATGGATCCTTGGATCACCATCCATAAGATTTTTGCTGTAACCTTCTAAATAGATAGAGTCTTCCTCTCTCTGATACCAATTTAGTACAAGCGTAGATGTGGTGAGATCAAATACTATCTCTCTTACTTGATAACTATTCTGAATCCACGGAACTACTATGAATCCTCGCCCTTAACTAAGGGGTCCTCTACCTACATCAAGACCTCTACCTTCTCCCTTCCTGGGGAGTGGATTAGGTGTGACCCAACCTCACCCAAGACAGTGTGGCCCTCATCACAGGCCCTCCTTGGTGTATATATTCTATATATATCCACGTTGTCCATTCATTTTGCTAGGTCATTTTAGTGCATAATCCAAAAAATGAATTAGACAAAAATCTTAAGTAGACCCTATTATGAGAAGTGATTGAACATCCCACCATTAAAAATCTCTAAGGACTATTGTAATGATGTTTTCATAATGTTTATTTGCCATCCAACCTTTTGATAAGGTTACATAAACCTAGATGATAGGAGAAAAAAAAAAAGCAAATATTCAGCTTGATCCAAAACTTTTGTGGCTTATTATAAGTTGTTAATGGTCAATCAACATTGTTCCTATGGTATGTTCACTATATAAATTTTGGGCACATGTCATAAAATGTTCTAGAAAATGGATGGATGGCGTGCATATAGAAGACATGCATCGAGGTGGGCCCCATAGTAAGGGCCACACCATCTTGGGTGACACCAAGCCGCACCTACTCCGCTCCCCCCTTCCTAGGGCGCGGCTTCACTGTATCCCCAGATCCGCTGAGGTGGGTGAATCCCTTACCATGCCGTCCTATATGTGATGTGTGTGTATTACATTCATGCCATCCATTCATTTTGAAAAGCTAATTTTAGAGCATGATTAAAAAATTGAAGTACATCCAAATCTTAGGTGGACCATAATACAGTAAACAATGGTACTCAACCATTAAAAGCTTCTCGTGGGTCACATAAGTTTTGGGTCAAGCTGATATTTGTTTGGTATCTTCATCCAGATCTTTGTGACCTTTTCAACAGGTTGGATGGAAAATAAACATTCAAGTGGCCCCCGTGAAGTTTTTAATGGTGTGGATTCAATCACTACTATTTCATGTGGGATGATCCACCTAAGATTTGGATTTGCTTCATTTTTTGCATAATGCCCTAATTAAAATGAGCTTTCAAAATGCATGGACGGTGTGGATGTTAGGTACATACATCACAGTGGCCCCACAGTTGGGGATCCACCAACCTCAGTGGATCCGGGGATCCAGCCAAACCGCGCCCCCCTTCCTAATCTCCCGACAGACTACTCGCATTGACAAGGACCGCCGGGTTGGACGGGCGGAGTAAGAAAAGGACTCTGATACTCTGGCGGTTTTATTGTTCATTCGCATGCAATTCATATACGTCATTGAGATCAAACCATCCAAATTATGGGCCCCACTTTGATCGATCATCATCTAAAAATTAAGCAGAACTGAACAGTTGGGTATCTAATTGTTGGACACCCAATGAACAGTTAAAATGAAAATTATTCAACCGTTCAAATTCAATTAAAAATGTCTAATAATCAGATATTAGGATTATTCAATCGATCTGATTTTGACATCAATATGACTTTTTGAAACTGGGTCCCACTACCTGACCGTTTAATCTGAGTTAATACATGACATGTGTACAGTGACCAATGTGCATGCACATGAACTACTAAGCTCTGGCAGAGTATCAAATAACTCCCGTGCGTCATTTGATTCCCTGGGTCCCATGCACGGACATATCACAAGCAGTTCGTGATGCAAAGGATCGTGTACGTTTGTCACCGTTTTCTGCTACCCTTGAAATACATTTAAGTTCAATCCTAACCGTCCAACTAATGGGAACATTGTTGATTGATCACTTCCCAAATTTCTCACTGATCAAACTGTCCAAATCATTCGATTAATTCGGTTAAAATGAAATTGAAGTAGTCTGATTCAACAAACAAACTATATCTGATGATTAAGATCATCTGATAAGTGTGATCCTAAGCTGTGATCAGTCCACAACAAGGCCCAGTATTTTGATGGTGGGGATTACCTTATGTGCATGTAACATTTAGTGGATGAATTCTTACCATTTAAAGAATGATGCCAAACACCACCGGCTGAAAAAGAACGCTGGTAAACCCCACATTGTAGATCGAACCACATTTACCATAGTGAATATTGTGCTCTCAATTATCGGTTTGAAATAAATAAATAAATAAAACCATGCAATTTCAGTCGCCGCTAGCTTTATTTTGTATGGTTATATGTGGCAAGCTTATATCTACATAAATTTCATAAAATGATCTCTTTAATGGCTCTTAAATCAAAGAAGATTGCAATGAATCATGCTAACAGGAAAAAGTAGGTGTAAAATGTTAAGAAAAGACTTAGAAGGCCCAACGCGTTTAGAAGAAGTCACATTAACTCAATTTTTTTTTTTTTTTTTTTTTTTTTTTTAAATTTACACACCCCACAATCAATGGATCCAGGATCGTTTGATTTTTTGCATTTTTGCTCCCCTCCGGATGGACGGTTGGAATCACCAAAGGTGGCCGCATGTATGGTGGAAATCTTTCCAACCACCAAAAAGATCCCCTTCAATTTTATATTTTTTTCATTAAAATCTAAGATGGCAGGTCAACCACCGATGCCTGAAAAAAGACCATGGCCCTTTTATGAACGGCTACATATTGATAATAGAATATTCCATCATATCTTAACCTAATTGCAACTAATGTGGACCGTCCAACCTGCTCCATTGGATAAGAACACTACATAAACTAAGATAGACACGTGTGAGGCCATGCACATGCACATGCACACGTGCCAATATGGAACACCTGCACTTGATCAGATCTTTACATCAGGTAGGCTATACTGTCTATATCTTCTTGCTTAAAAACCAGGCCCTCAGGTGGGACCACAGCATACACCAAAAAAAATGGACGGACAGAAATTGTTTTAGCCATCAGTTTTCACCGTACATTGTGGCCCACCTGAGTAGCAAAAGTATCAATTCTTTTTAGAGAGAACATATAAGCATTATCTCCAACTTACAGATCAGATCCATCCATCAAATTTCTTAAGAATTAATTAGATCAAAGAATCCTAACCATCCATCCATTGCTTGGAAAATGAATGGCTGTAATCAAAAGGCCAACTTACAGATGGATCAGATCATCCAATTAGAATAATTTTCCCAATGTATCCCAATTTGTGTGTTTTCTCTTCTGTAGTCCTGAGCCTCGGTGAAAAACTAACACTTTGCAAGTCTCCCAAGTCCGCAGGTAGGGGTATAGTTCGGAGTGATCCAGACCGTTGATCTGATGAGCCGCACCACGGATAGGGATGCTTTGCTCTCCTAGATATGACCAGTTTGATTTCTGGGCCAGGCATGCTAACAGCAGTAGATGGTCCAGATCTTGACACTATGCACGTCCAGGTGGCACATATGTGTAAGATCTGGGACACTCATCACTTGGGCCCATCGATGAATGTGTCCCACTCTAAAAATCAGGCCAGCCCAGTTTATGAGGTGGACCAAAAGGCATGTTGAATGAGAATCGGTGTCTTTCTGCATAAATGGCCCACCTGATGAACGGATCGGCTGGGTTTTTGGTGATAAGGAACGTTCGTTCTGGTGCCCACCTAATAAACAGGACCGGATGTCTCACATGCGTGACATATTTGCACGTGCGGCTTGCAATGAGAACAGCTTTAGGAATCACATCTTCTCCAATAACTTTTGTCATCCATCTGGCGATCCCAGCCGTTGGATTCTTCCATGCCTGACATGGGGGGAACGCAGCGGGAGAAGAGACACCTAAGCCCACCGACATTGATCATTTGGACGAATCGATGGCGTTAAAAATGCAATCCAACCCGTTCATAAGGTGAATCCAACAGAATGAAGGGGAAAAACACAGTAATCAGCCAAGTAAGAAACTTAGGTGGGCCCGAACAAGGGTTCAGTGTAGGCGTTGCCATTCACACTTTTTCATTTGGTGTGGCCCACTTGATATTTGAATAGGTTTGATTTTTTACCTGACGTCCAAACATGACCTGACTCAAATGATGGACGGAGTGGATGTCACACACACCACGGTGAGCCGCAGAGAGTTTTCTGGAACGGCCTCCCTACAAGTGCTGTTGGACGGCCGAAAAAAGCTGGCGAAACGGTGGGCCCCACCCACACAGATCAGCTTTTTGGTTGTTTGCGAGTGGGACCAAACAATGTCTCAGATCAGTCAATGCGAGGGGTCACTCTCGTGATATCGACTTACCCGCACGCATTTTAAGAACATGGGAGGGTCATTTTCTACCGTACACGTGGCAGGTCATGTGTTAATCGGAACCGTCCAATTAGTGGGCCTCTTTATACATGGCCTATCTAATGATAATTATAATAGAATCACAGCCATCACTTTTCTTCACGGCACGTAATTTTTACCATCAATTGATATTCTTCCCTACCTATGTAAAGCCATTTTTTAAATGGCTAGGATCATCCTATCTATGCAAATATTATATCAATTCCCATCTATAGTAGGGCCCACTATATGAACGTTCCTGATTTCCATATAACCCTGCTTTGTGGACTGTAAACACGATGGCTCTACCACATTCCAATTCTCTCGCCTCTACCTTATCACCTCTCATAACGGTAAAAAAAAAAAAAACGTATTCTCTTTGATTTGCATCCATCCATACGTCATTTGTGAATTCATGGGGTTCATAAACATGCAGGACTGTATCATTCAAATCGAACCGTCCAAATCATGTACCACTTTCCAGGTGTCGCCAATAAAAGGGGGTGGAATACAGTGCCCTCTTTAAACCCGGGTCATTTGAAGAATCCTCTTCACCAAAGCTCTACGGGGCCCACCGTGATGTTTGTGTTACATCCACTCCGTCCATGTGTTTTCCCATCTCATTTTAAGGTCTGAGCAGAAACATGATGTCGATCCAAAACTCAAGTGGGCCACACCAGAAGAAAAGGCGAGAGTTGAATGCACACCGTAGAAATCTTCCTGAGGACCACAGAAGTTTTGGGTCAGGCTGATATCTGGGGTTACAGAGGAATCAACCTCTGATAGGTCAGATTGTGAATGGGGCAATCTCTTGTACGTCCACGCTGTCTGGATAATCCAAACCGTTAATAGAAGTAATAAAAAATGGCCACTAATATGAATCTAAACGGCTGCCGCACATGTGGCATCTGGCAAACATGTAAATCAATTTGGACCGTCCAAATCATAGACACCAAATTAGAGCAGATCCGAGATCATGATGTTGATTGATAATTGACATCTTTTCGCTGATTTTTCGGGTTAAGACCTATCAGTGGTGGGCCCCACCGATTTGGACGGTTTCCATTTTCGACTGAGGTATATGGATGTCACGTGCGTTAGTTGTGTGGATGTACGGATTATGAACTGGTCGCAGGTCTTTTTTTTTTTCCATAGCAAAAATGGAAAAACGACCGTTATAACCAAATAAACATATAATGAGTACAGCACATGTCGCATCCAACAACTCCTCTGTAATAAAATGGGAAGTATAGTTTGGTACGTAAGAATTCTATAAAGTGGGGCCAAATGATCAACGGTGTGGATTTTTTTTAAAGGGTTTGATATCATAGTTATATGTTAGGAATTTTAAAATTCATGTGGACCGTTGAAGAAGAAGAGTTCTCCATGGGTTTTAAATTCATGTGGCGCAGAAGATTCCAATAATTAAAGGCATTTTTGCATGGTATAGGGTTGTACTGTAATGATTATTACTAACACATTAGTGATTATTACTGACACAGTAGCTTCAAAGAGCCACACAGTAATGCAGTGTAGACTGCTGTAAGTAGGTAATGATTATTACTAATATAGCTTAAAGTAAAGCCCATATGTAATACTAATATTACTTTGGTAGCTTTTAATTTTTTGATACTGAATATAATGTACCTATATGACTAGATACACTGTGATATAACTAATTTTTTTTATATGAATTAATGTACCTATATAATTAGATACATGTAGATATAACTTGCCAAATATGTGTTATATTCGTATAGTTCATTTATTTTGTAATATCCTTTTAGGACATGACCTCAAATATCAACTTCTACCAACACTTTTGTGAGCTGTAGGAAGGAAATTTTTAATGGTAGTTGTTCAATTCAAACTGCTTCTGTGGTGTGGTCAATTTATGCTTTGGATGTAGCTCAATTTTTCTTTTATCATAAAATAATCTTGCAAGATAAATGAATGGTGTTAATACATACATACATCATTGTGGAACTATCAAATTATGCCACATTAATGCATCTCCACCTATATATGTTAGTAAGTATTCCAACGGATTATTATGATTTGATAGTTTATCCAATCCACTAGAGCGAATAATGGTGGTAGTTTTACACCACATTACCATGGAACTCGGTGGCCAACTGGCGATGGAAATTAATTCAAGATACGCACATAATGGTTGAGCCTATCCTCCAACTTAAAGGTGGGAAACAAAAACAGATATGAAGTTTCCGGAGGTAAAGATGAGTGATGGCTATAGTCTCATGATGATTTTTGAACGTGGTCCATCTATCATTAGGGCCATTAATTGGACAGTTCAGATTTATGTATACCCAACCACACTTACGAAGAGGGATGTTCTACCATGTTCTTATTATTCCAGCCTACCATTTTGTTCTGCTTGGTTGTCTATGACATCCAACTCATCCAACAGCTGTACTCACGTGTCAGAAGAAACAAAAAGATAGGGAGCGGATTAGCTGTTGCCCCTACCGTAGGGCTCACCTTGATGATATGTTTTATATCCATGCCTGTCCATCTGTTTCTACCGACCATTTTAGGCTATTAAAAATTAACCGGAATCAAAGCTCAGCTTGATCCAAAATTTGTGTGGCCTACAAAATGTTTTTAATGAACATTCATCACTGTTTTTAATGGTAAAGTCCACCTGAGATCTGGATCTTCTTAGACCTAGGTCCATAGCTAAAGTGGCAGAGAGTGAAGATAGCTTCGTTTCAACACTAAGGTCATTATATTGATTCCCATATGGGTGTCAAACATTGTGATGTGCCTGGGTGGGTGTTCTAACAATGTGGTGTGTGAACTAACCCATAAAAAATTAAAAAATAAAAAATTAAAAAAGATCTGAATCTTCTTAAGATTAGGGATAGCCTCCTAAAATGAGGTTTGAAAAACAAATGGACGGGTCAATATACAACAAATACAACAAGGTAAGGTGGGGCCCACACGGTTTGGGTGTTACACGGGTAAACAGCTAATCCACTACCCAAAAGATAAGACGAAACAATTATGCAGTAGGCCATGCGTGAATTTGGATTTTTTTTTTTTGGGTGGTATACATTGTTCAACACCGTGTGGCTCACCTGCTGATCAGATTGGCCTAATTGTTTTATTCATCATATCATTGTGATGGGATGCACCCATTGGACGGATTGGATGTCACACGCAATGTGGGCCCCACAATGCTCGACTCTGCTTATTATTTAGATAACAATAAGTTTCTGCTCTAAGAAGCAAGGTGGGGCGCACTGTGATGTTTGTGAAAAATCCACCCCATCAGTCCGTTTTTCCAGATTATATTAGAACATGAGCCCAAAAATGAGGCAGATCCAAAACTAAAATGGGCCGCACGACAGGAAACAGTAAAGATTGAACGTCAACCGTTGAAACATTAGCAGGCCATGAAGCTTTGGATCAGACTAAAATATTTTTGTTTTCAGTTCATCCCACCAGGAATGACCTTATCAACATTTTGGATGGCATATAAACATCACAGTCTATCACAAGGAGATTTCAACGGTAAGCATTTCCCTACCCACTTTTTTCCTGCAGTACGGCTCACTTGAGTCTTGGATCTGCCTCGTTTTTGGGCTCGGGTACTAATATGATCTGGAAAAATAGATGAACGGGGTGGGTTTCTCACAAACATCACGGTGGACCCCACCTAGCTTCTGAGCAAAAGAACTCCTGCGAAATCGGCGTCCCCGTCCTTCCATGAAGAACTTGGAATTTTTACGTACAAATCCCATAAACATATGAAATTAAAATTTACACCAAAAACAAAACACCAACTCTTATTTATTTGAAGCCTCAAAGAGGGATGGCACGTGAACTCGATGTATTACACTATTTCTAGCTTCCCACACGTGGGAATATGGCACACGTACGTAGCATCAAAGCTGCTCATCAGGTGGAACCAACCCATCCATATGATGGCTTTCCTTAAAGATCAGGTTGACGTGAGTCGACTTCAACTTCCGACCAATCAATCTAAACCGCCCATTCATTTTGTACATGCCTAGCTTAACCACTGATCATATCAGCCCCTTTCTCCCACCAATCCCATGGGACCCACCTGATGTGAGGCTTGAGTCATCCACACGTGTGCCACGCTTAAAAAGGATTTTGACACAAAACCCCTCTCTTTAGTTTCATAATAGAGGAGGCTTTATGTCAATACACCAAAACACAAGGATTTATATGTCAAAATACAAAAAAAAAAAAAAAAAAAAATCACAAAATGCGAAACGCCAATCTGCCAACTTCAAATACATCCACGAAGCATCAACACGGCTATAAACTGGGACGTGTGGGACTCTCACGCATGCAGACGCACGTGCGAAGCATCGACGGAAAAGAGAGAGAAAACACACAGAAGGAAATGAGAGCGTTGTATGTATTACTCTGTCCGACGCTCAGACTTCAGAAGATATCAAGAATTTCCAAGATATAGCCATTGCAGAGCGGGCAATTCCCCCTACTTACCCATAGCTCGCGGGAGCACAGTCTGCAGAACGTATGCCCGCACGGTATAAACGCCGCTCCCTTATGCCTTACCATGCACACGCAGCACACGTACTCCCCAGTTTCACCCCAATCAGCTTCATCCTCCTCTTCCTCCTCCGCGATGGACCCATCCTGACTGTCCGCCTGCAACAGCGACATCAACGAAACCTTAGCGGGCGGCTCCACCTCCTCCACCACCACCATTTGCCCCGGATCCACGCTGACGGGATCTCCGGCCGGTGCCGTCGCCGACGGCACGTTGTACTCCGTCACGATGCCTCCGCGGCCGTCGTGTGGGATCTCGATCGTCGGTCTGGGCTCGACCGAGCCTGTGAAATCGGCGGAGACGGAGATGGAGGAGCCTGATGAGCTCCACGCAGCGCCGGTCCGTCGCACGCGGAGGCGGTCCTTGAACGACTTCCAGTTGATCCGGTGGCCGGTGCCGATCATGCCCTTGTAGGCGACCGCGGAGCTGGATTCCTCCTCGCCGATGATGTCGAGGAGCGTGCGACCCGGCGGGAAGATATCAGGAACGGCTGGCATCTCTTGTTTCTCGCCGTTGCGGAGGATGGAAGCTATGGTTTGGTTATCTTGCTGCTGCTGCTGCAGCTTCTCGTCTTCTTCGTCGTCTTCGTCTGGTAATTTCGTGAGATTCCGGAGGGTAGAACGGTCAACTACTGACATTTGATGGGAGAGAGTCGGCCTCCGCCTGCCTTCCTCCATCTGTAATTTCTTAAAATCCCAAGGGCAAAAATGGTTATTTCAGAATGCGTTACGACGCCGTTACAGAAAACGAACCATTTACACACACACACACACACACACACACACACACAGAGAGAGAGAGAGAGAGAGAGAGAGGGGTATTGGATTTTAACGGACGTGAAAGATCGTTTTCTCCCCTCTCCCTCCCTCTCCTTCAGTTTCTTTCCTTTTCTCTTCTTTGGAGAGGGAAGACTGGAGAGCACTCTCCCTCTCTCTCTCTCTCTCTCTCTTTCTTTCTAAAAACCGACAAGAGAGCGGTTCTTCTGGGAAATCAACGGTCTGTGATGTTCCGTCTCTTATAGCCGAAAAGGCCCAGTTTTAACGAACGGTCAGAAAGGGTGTTTACCTCCTGTGACCATTGGTCCCTGTTTATTTACACAAAAGCCATACGGAATAGGGTAGAGCTGCAGAATCGGAATATATTGTGAACATAGACATCTTACAACCGTACACGTGGCAGGTGAATTATACATCAAGGACGTGAATTTGCTCTTGCAGGGAATTGGGATCCGGGATGTGCGTGACATCTAATCCGTTCATCGTTTTCGAATGTGGGCCAAGAAATAAGGCAGATTCATAATTTAAGTAGGCCACAATACCTGGAAAAGTGGGGATAGGGATGCTACCGTTGAAACTTTATTAGAACCTATTGAGATTTTGGATCAGGTTAATATTTGAATTTTTGCCTTTATACTGGTGGGACTCGTCTTATGAACGGGTTGGATTGCATATAAAGGAAGCCGATTGCGTGTGTTGACGTCACCACGTTTTTCAGGCCCACCATGATGTATGTGTTATATCCACACCGTCCATCCATTTAACGAGATTATTTTAGGGCATGAACCCAAAAATGAGGCGGATCCAAAGCTCAAGTGGACCACACCACAAAAAGCAGCTGGAAAAATGATTCCCACCGTTGAAACCTTCTTAGAACCCACCATGATGTTTATTTTCCATCCAACCAGTTCATAAGGTCTCACAGATCTGGATGAAGAGAAAAAAATAATATCACATTGATCCAAAACCTCTGTGACTCCCGATAAGTTTTCAATGGTAGACGTTCAATCCCCACTGCTTTCTGTTGTGTGGTTCACTTGAGCTTTGGATCTGTCTCGGCCCTAAAAAGATCTCATCAAATGGAAGGACGGTTGGGATATAATACATGCATCATAATGGTGCCCAGGAAGGTATTAACGGTGGGCATACCCTCTCACACTTTTCCCTGTGGTGTGGCCCAATTGTTTTTTGGATCATCTTGATTTTTGGCCTCATATCTTAAGATTAACTGGTGCAGAAGATGAACGGAGTGCATATCACGTACATATCTCGGTGGGCCCCACAGAGCTCTTTTTTTTTTGCATGCAAACCACAGTCTCCCTACAACAGAAATTCGCGTACATATCAATCAGGAGTCGGGACCAGCCATTGGGATCTGTTATGGATGGCTCATTTGACGAGAGTTTGCTCGGTTCGCTCTCATGTAATCCAAGCCGTTGAGATGATGGAATGGTAGATGCATGAAATTCTTTCATTTTGGAGAATCCTAGCCTTTGAATATGGGCTTGGTCGAATTTAGACGGTTGTTGTATTTTCTTTCTTAACCTTCTTTTTGTTGGCCACTTGTATCGTGAACCTTTGATGGATATACATCCGAGTGTATGGTAGAGATTGATCCATCATATAAATTGGAGTGCTCCCGCGGCTCGCGTTTCTCTTATCGCAGTGATTGGGGCTCAACGTGATGTTTTAGAGAAATCTACCCCGTCCATCCGTTTTGTCATCTCAGTTAAAGACAGGAGACAAACAATGAGGCGGATCCAAAACTCAAGTGGGCCACACAAGAGGAAAAGGTGGGGAAAGAAATGCTTGCCGTTGAAATCTTTCTGGGGTCCACCTTGATGTTTATCTTCCATCCAAACCATTCATAAAGTCATTCCCACTTGGATGAACTGAAAACACAAAAATCTTAGGCTGTTACAAACCTCTTGTGTCCCTATGAATATTTTAACGGTGGATGTTTAATCCTTACCTTTTCCTCTCGTGTGGCTAACTTAAGTTTTGGATTCTCCTCGGAACTCTGCGTCCATTGATTGAGGATATATTATAGTGCTCCTAGTTGCATTGTTCACTTGGACAGTTTGATCAATCGATCTGAACCGTCTATTATTAGGTCTAGCACACATTTCGTGGACTACCTTGCGAAAATCACAACCATTGGATGATCCAATTCATCCTCGACC
Organism: Liriodendron chinense; assembly: GCA_003013855.2. Classification (NCBI taxonomy): domain Eukaryota; kingdom Viridiplantae; phylum Streptophyta; class Magnoliopsida; order Magnoliales; family Magnoliaceae; genus Liriodendron; species Liriodendron chinense. The sequence continues at coordinate 243,250 of PVNU02003342.1, read as the reverse complement.
GGGTCTTATTTTCTGTAGCCAGCCTTTTTCCGGTCCATAGATAGTATGGCTTTGGTTGCGTAATGAAAGTGACTATTTGGAATCATAAAGAATCCGTGATATGTCTAACAACTAGATGGATCGGATTGTTTATAGGACCTATTTTCTATCAGTAATCTTAACCATCCATTTTAAATTACATTGATCCAATGGTTAATATCTGTCAGATTGGTGGAAAATTTGCACGGTAGTGCATGAAATGTGAGTTGGACCCAATGAACAGTGTAGATCGGTGGATTTGTACTGTCTAAGTGTCCAAATGCAACTAAGAGCACTATAACTTATAGTGCTCTATATAAGCACCGGATCATTTCTTGGTGCTCGAGGCACAAGTGGGGCCATAAATTAGGCAATCAAGACCCTAGATCAATTGGGTCCCACTTGGATGGATGGACCATTGTCAGAAGAAATCTTTTTGAAAGGACAATCATAACCATGAGATTTCTTTCCTACAAATAAACGGTTTAGATGAGAAGTACGGCAATAGTTCATATTCAAATTAAGAAAAATCTCAAAAAATTGGAGTCTAGGATCAAAAAAGAGATGAGATGTTTTGGGTCATGGTCCATCAGGGGTGGGATGCCACACAACATGGTTTGGATCACGACGCATGGCCCACTCGTCAGAACTGAAATCCCACGTGTATTGTGCAAAGCCTTGGGTCGCGTATCCTATGGTAGCCATAATTCCTCTTTTATGGTACTGAAAAGCTTTGATACTCTGGCAGAGTGTGATGGATGATACGCAGGCGCTTAGAAATTACTTAGAAATTGCACACTTCGCATATAATTAATACAAATTGAACTGTCGAAATTATAGATCATGAACGAAAATTTGAGCTTATATGATTATCTGAGTATTGGATCGGACGATGTTTATTGGACGGTTAAAAATGAAAAGTATCCAGGGGTCCTATTTCAACGAATCAAATTGGAGCATTGTTCAATCAAAATCTGATTTGACTTGCCAAAGTGAGTGTCATGATTTAGTTGGTCTAGTTTGTGTTATTACATGCCACGTTTACAATTTATTAGTGCCGCGTATCAAGTGTCATTCTCTACCTGAGTATCAAATAACCAATAACTAAAGAGCTATGATTCCATGCAGCATAGGAGAACCCGTCCAGCCACTTTCTACAGCGCATAGGTGGCATGTGTACTATGATCTGAGCGGTTCATTCATGGCTAATAGGTAGGAAATTCTGTACGCGGTTTGGCTAGTGACCCCAACATCAGCCAGCTAGCTGGGGTAAAAGCTCTGTGGGCCCCACCATGACATGTGTTTGATCCATGGTAAGCGTTCAATCCCCCACTGGAAAGCTTTGGATCTGCCTCTTTTTTTTAGCTCATGACCTACAATGAGCTGGCAAAATGAGTGGACGGCGTGGATAAAATACATACATCATGGTGGGGACCACAGATTTTCCACCAGCTAGCTGGGTGATGTTTGGGTCACCACCCAATCCGAGTCCCGATGTAGCAACTGGCAAAGTGTGGTTCATGATGTCATGAGGGACTAGTCGGCATGGAATCACAAACAAATTACTTGCCAATATTTTTTAACCGTCAATTTATATGGCCAATGTTTGAACTGTTCGGATCATTCTATTAATGTAATCTTAGTGATGCAGCTAACACTTTGAATGTTTCCGAATATCATCAACAACACGTGTATAATAGATTAGCAACCTAGCGACACCTTTGTTGAGGAAGAAAAAAAAGACATTTGATTAAGAGAAATCTCAAAACACAACAAGACAACCTAACAATATTTGTACCAGACTACTTAAATGATCTTCATACCATTTTTTTAAATGGTTAGGATTGTCTGATCATCGCGATTTATTTTGGTCCAGCAACCTTGCACCTAATGAATGAGAGAGGAATATGTGGAGCATCAACCAATTCATCATAAGACTCCATAAATGCACCACATGACAAAAATATCAGGTTGAATTGATATAAATGGAGTGGTATAAAAACCACGATATTCATACACCATGATTAGGATTGTCCAATCATTGTGATCCTTCTTCGTCCATCACACCTCGCACCTAATGAATGAATGGTTTAGATCATAGGAGAAAAAAAGATGCTAATATGATGGGGCGCCAAATCTCATTGCCTTGTAACACATAAAAAATGGGGCCGTCTTTGGAGCCCCACTAAAAAAAAAAAAACACACACACACAACGATTATTCTCCGCCTCTCTTTTCCATTTTCCTTTCCCCCAATAAAAATTCCAACACTGCTCATATCTCTTTCGGGAACTCCCGTGCTGATAGATACAGCCATGCTCTCTTTCGGAAAGAGATCCCGTTTATAGATACATCCATCCTCTCTTTTTGAAACACAATAGTACAAAGTTGTGGTCGTGGTTGTGAACCTCAATTCCCATTTTCCTAAGACGCTACATTTTCTCATAAAATAAAATATATGCCTCGGATTGAAGTACCTCTGTAAGCGAGACCTCACGCACGTAGGCATCGCTGGCATAAAACCACATCGAACTCCCGTCTTCTTTCTTGGCTGAGTTCCCTCTGCTTTCTGCTTTGAAATATGCAACATAATGTCCATTTCTCATGTTCCCCGAATGCTCCACCACCCCGACGAGGTGGTACCTACACTTCTCTTTCTCTTCGCACCTGAAAAAAAAATAATAATAACAAAACAGGGTCATCGACCAAACATGCCGTCGCTTCGTCTTGTTGGATAATGTGCAATGTATGTCTATCAGCATGCATTAATAGGTACATACCATGCATGTTGGCAAGTAAACAACAATTTTTGGACTAGAAAATTGTGTGGTTTGACAATGCAAAGGATTCTGTAGGTTCCATGATTTGGTTATCTAGACTGGAAACAAAATGGGGGATGCTCCAAACATCAATCAGTTCAGATGATCCTAACATTCCAATAGGTGGCCCAGAAATAGACAGTCAAGAAAAAATTTGAGTACAATAGTCTACATTCAATGGAAATTGGACAAAGATCTGAGGGTTTGATCATCGATTTGAGAGACTTCATGTATCCCTCATTGCTGGTGGCACCCATCCAATCACCATGGGTCCCACATACACGAAAAATTAGCTGAGGCCAAGTACATGACGATACTTTATTGCTCATGGGAAATGCAACTGTCAATAAATCTAACAGTTGGGTGCTTTGGGTGTATGGTTCTACAGAATTACGAGAACGTGACATTTGCTCGGTTACCGAATGAACCCACTGTAAGATATAGTTAGTAGGTACACAAGCAAAAGAGATTTTGTCTCAATATAATCCATTGTTTTAAAAAACTAGTTAAATTAGATTTTGAGTCGACTCAACAAGAATTCGTTTTTGCTAACTTTTTTCACGTCTCGTCAAGTAAAAAACTCAAGTCAAGTGGAACTGAACAGATCGAGCCCAGTTCCTTCTGGGTTTTCTATCAATTTCCATATTTTGTTAATTTAAGCACTTTTAAAATAATTGTCAATTATCAAGTTTGAGAGATGCTCCAGTTCTCTCAGAGTACTATCAGTTATAGAGCTTCTTATTGCATCTGTCCACTGGGACAGTCTAATCAATCGATCCGAACTGTGTATTAAGTCCAGAACACATTTCACAGACTAGGATGCAAAAATCACACTGATCGGATGATCTAATCCAAACATGATTTGGCCTTATTTTCTATAGCCATCCTTTTACCAAGCTATGCATGGGATGGCTACAATGGGGTCTAACAAAAGTGATTTTTTTTAGTCATAAGCAATCCATGATAGACCCTAACAAATAGATTGATCAAATTGTTGATTGGCATAGTTGTGTAAACAGTCTTGACCGTCCATGTCAGAGACCATTGGTCAATGGTTAATATTCGTTGGGTTTGTGTGATGTTTGAATCGTAGCCCATGAAATGTTCATCGGACCAGATTGAACAATGGACATCCCAAATGGGGACTATCATATCCCCATTCCCACATCTGTAGGCCACACCATTAACACATCTGGGTATTACACAAAATATACTACAAAACAGAATCATCATATTCATCATCATTGGTCTTTCTCCCAACAATCTGTGGCTGGCTTTTAAATGGTAGATAAACAAAAGTATGATCTGTTGCCCACCAGACATCAACCTTCTTTTGTGGGGGTATAGAAACAGCTATGCAAGAAACTCAAAAGTTACACAACAGAATGTAGTTCTAAAATACTAGTTTATTTCCATTTATAAATAGCAGTTCTATTTCATAGAAAACATGTCTACAGACTGGTCAAGGGGAACACCCAGGTCCATAGCTCAAGTGGCAGACTGATTGAAGATAGCCTCGTTTCAACACTGAGATCATGGTATCGATTCCCATAGTGGGGGTGGCTAACATTGTGATGCAACTAACAGGGGTGGGTGGGTGTAAGGGGAAGCTATTACAAACATGGTATCCATAACGGTAACGGTGGCTGTAACAATCGCCACTGTTACTGTCACGATACGAGCCATAACAGCTTTTACGACCCACAGAATGGCCATTACAGAAGGTTTTTTTTTTTTTTTTTTTGAAAAAGCTATTTCGGCCCTATAATAGACCTTACAGGACCATTATGGAGCCATTATGGGCCGTCACAGGCCATTACGACCCATAACGTGTAACAGCTACCACCATTACAGTTACATAACTGCCGTTACGCAACCTTTCTGGAATACCTTGATCACGTAACCTTTCTGGAATACCGTTATTTGGATTCAAGTCCTATCGGGTTCAGATATAGCCATATGGGTGTCAAATATGATTATGAGCTACTGGATCGGGTTGGATTCGGGAACTTTGATGGGTTCTATATGGTCTAGTTTTCAGCATGAATTACCATTTGGAATGGGGTTTGGATCCGGAATCAGATCAACAATCAGGTCTAGATCCAAATTCAGGTCCATAGTAGAAGCACGCCTTTACTATCATTTTTTAAATAATAAAATATAATTGAAGGATAAAAGTTTTTTTTTTTTAATCACATATTCGGGTACCTGACCTGACCTGATTTTTAGTTGGACCACAAGCCAACCTTCTTATTGAGCAATGAATCATAGATGACTAAACAGTTGCTCTTCCTTTCTACACCTCCAGCATAAATTTCAAACTCGAATCTTCCTATCCTTGAAGTGGTGACCATAGGTAAGATCTCATCAGCCACTGCAATCCAACCAAAAACTTTGACTTGTAATGGAACCAGAACACCCCATCACTCTCGGGTGACAGAAATAGAAATGTCATCTCAGGAGTCATGCATAGCATGCATGCCTTCCAGAACTCACATCTGTGAAAACACAAACTATGTCGTCATCATCTTTCCCTCATCAACCACTTGAAATGTGTTTTCGAGTATCCCCAAGACCGGCCTGCATCACTTATTGTCTGAATCCCATGAGCACAGACCACATGGACAGTTAGAAACTAAGTTAACCTAGAGTTTCAACTGATTGATGAAGCTGGTTAAGAACAGGAAAACCAAGAATGATAGAGATTCTGTCATTTCAATTCACAGAGTACCTACCCAATTTGTGTATCATGAAAATCAGAGTGATTTTGGTACCATGGCCTGCGCCCAATGGTAATGATTGAATGGACTCTCCAGATCAATGATAGGCCATGCAATATGTCACTTAAAAAGATGTGGGGACATTGCTAATGTCCCCATGAAGGTGGGGCACATTAGCAACCCCCTGTTTTAAATACTTGCTCTAGGGAGTTTATGGACAGATTTTTGTAGTTTTCTTCTCTGTTGCTTCTTTTTAGAAACTTCGAAGCTTCTAGTACTCCTCTACTGTCGAACTCCTCGAATAATGTTGAAGACATCACGATGCTTCGAATTGTTGTTTGCAATTTGTATAACTTCTGTGAAGAAAAAAAAAAGTTATTTTTATCAGCTAAACATTGGTAAGATTTGCATTCGTAATATTGCTTTATTTCAAGTGGGGCATGGGTGTTTCCTGGATGGATACCCACTCTTTCCAAGCTTGGAATGGGGGTGTGAAAGGAACATGGGTGAGGGAGGGAGGGAGGGAGGATGGGAGAGCACTATGCCTTCTTTCTTGGTAGTGATTTGGTCAATTTCAAAGGTGCATAATGAGAGGGTCTTCAACTGATCCAAGCAAAAGGAAGCAGTTTCCCATAGGCCTTTCCTACTTTTGAGGATTGTGATTGAGGTTCCTACTTTTGAGGATTGTGATTGAGGTCTGATGGGTTCCTGGGCATTTGCTCCTGGTCAACCAGGTGAGGGATGATCCTTTACCATCTTCTCTCCTTTTGCTCCTGTACACACACATAAAAACTCTTTTCCTTTTTTTTTTCTTTTGCTTGGTCCTCAATATAACTTTCCAAGTTATCATTGAAAAGAGGAAAAAAGAAAGCTAACCAGGAAACTAAACCAAACTTCAATGTTGCTTCATTACAATTAATGGGCCATGTTCAAAATTACACATAACACTGTCCTCATCAGTCACACCAGGACATGAGCTTCCAACCATCCTTTTGAGAAGAGAACTACTACTCAGTGACATTACAGAGAGTTTCTAAGGTGATTAGTAAAAATCTACCTTCAACCTCTTTTCAAGGGAAGACAATCTCACAGTCAGCAGCAGTCATTGTAATTTAACTCCCCAATAGATCTTTGAAGATGTTTAATGAGCATTTGCATTTTTACATGGACATGTGCCCACATCCCTCGCTGATTTCTTGCAGTCGTCTGTCATCTTCAGATCATTAAAGATAATCCCATCTTCCGAAAAGGCTGAACCCTTCTAGATGGACCTACCTTGAACGCTTTGACTCAAAATTCAATGAAATGTTATCATACTCTACAAAAATATAGCATGCTTATCATCCCACTTCATCTTTGGATCCATTACTCGAGCATTTATCCAAGTTCAAGCAATCTGGCCTGTTTCTAGTGCTTGCAAGAAAATCGACATTTTAGAATGTATTTATACCACTAAATATTAAATACTAGAAGCCTTGTTTTCTGGTCTACAGACTTCATACCATTCACAAAATGATATTTCCCTTTTTCCTACTTCATACCATTCATAGAAAATCCCTCTCGCTATGGCTCGCCAATCAGATTGGCAGGATGGAATTCTTTCATCCCAACCACACCCTCTTTCAGAATAATGGCAAGAAACGAGAAGGCCCATTTCCCCCACCAATTCTACCAGTTCTAAAGAATTGTGACAGGAAAGCCTCGAGATCTTCTTTCGCATCTTACTAAAAAAAACCAATAAAATGCTATGGAAACTCATCTAGCACTGGAGCCTTATCCCCACCACGCTTGAAGACTTCCAGTCTGATTTCTTCTTCTAAAAACTAGAGCTCAAGACTACTTTCTAGACGAGCTTCAGATCATGCACATATCTGTTTCAAATCTTCACATATATCAATGGCCCCTTCCCCTTTCTGTTTACAGAAATTGTGGTTCGAGAAATGTGAAGTTCATGGGTAGACAGATGACAGATTGTCAACAAACTCCAATTCGTCAAGACAAACTTGAAAGTGAGAAACAACCTTTTTTTTTTCTTTTTTGAATTTGACAATTTCATTATTGAAAGAGGAGCCCAAGGCTCATATTTACATAGTTCACAATCCAGCTAGGATCGACCCATCATTTGGATCAAAATCCTTCAAACAAGGAATCCACCCATTTACATTTATGTGGGCCATCATCACAACCACGAAGTATGAAATTCAAGTATTGCATAGGTTAGATCCGGCGAGGGATGAAACCTCCCAATCTTGCATGGTTAAGATCCCAACGAGCAATGGGGATCACTAGTCCGGAGAATCGAAGGATTTATCGGATTAGATGATAGAGCTCTGAGAATTAGGGTTTTGAATCCTAATCTCGAATTTAGGATTGTAGAGAATGGAGAAAAGTAGGCTAAGAGAAAGGAGGAAGAACAAGGGATTACATTGGAAGAATGTTCGAGGAAGAAGGAAGAAGAAAAGAGAAAATTGAGAAGAAGAAGATGAAGATCCATTGGGGGGGGGAGGCAACCAAAAGGCTTTCATTCAATAATCAATCAACTAAATTCAAGTTTAGGGCTTAACCCTCTTAAATACTCACTAAGAAAGAAGAAAAATATCAAAATACCCCTAATACTTCAGCAAAACAAAAAATAAAATAAAAAATAGTTCGCGTGGGTGTCGGGTACCCAATGACCGATCGCGCCCGATGAGAATAAAAAATGTCTAGCGACTTAAAACCCCAAATTGATGAATTTCGAGCGCCCGACCATCAATTTCAAGCGCCTGATGACCTATGGTCGGGCGCCCGACGACGGTGAAAACTGTCCAGAGAGCTTTGCTTCATCTCGGGCGAATTTCGGGCGCCCGATGAATAATGGTCGGGCGCCCAACGACATCCAGTCGAGTCTTCCTTCATCCTACACACGTCTTCCCAATGTAGGGTCTTCTATGTGTCAAACGACATGTGTAGGGTCTTCAATGCTCCCTAATGACCGCCTAACCACAAGGGGCTTGAGGCACGCGCTTTCTCCATTGATAGACTTTGAAGGGTCTCATGTCCTCATCAACTCCCCTCGGGTAAGAAAAACTCGACTCCGACGAGTTAAAACTTTGTGGCGCTCTAGCAAATCTGGATCAATACTCTGCAATTCCGCTTCTGTCAACCATGGAGATTCTGACGGTAGTTTATTCTTCCATTTGACAAGATACCTTTGGAAACCTCCATCTCTTATGGAAACTATCTCTTCATCCACAATTTCTTCAATTTCTTCCTTATGACTAATAAGTGGGGGAATGGGTGGAATAAGTTGTGAAGCAAAATCAAAGAATGGCCACGAAAGGGAAGAAAGATCAACGGTAGGATTAGGGGAGAGGACTAGATCTTCCACATTAAACATTGGATTAATGGCCATTTCAGGTGGAAGGTCATTCCGATACGTGTTGGACCTAATTCTTTGCAATATTTTGAATGGTCCAGCACTACACACTTGTAATTTCTTAGTGATGCCTTGTGACAACCGCTCTGGCCTTATCATCACCATTACATAGTCTCCTTCCTGAAAATCTTATGATCTACGATGAGAGTCAGCTGAATACTTATAACTATCATTGCTTTCATTAATTCGCTGTCTAATATATGTATGCAATTCATGAATGCTTCGTGCAAGTGCATCGGCCGACTCTGAAGATCTTTGGGTGACAGACATGGGTAAAAGATCTATGGGCATTCTAGGTTTATAACCACTGACAATTTCAAACGAACTCATTCTTGTCGACCTATTGATAGACACATTATACGCAAACTCAGTGATGGGTAGAATTAAGTCTCAGGTCTTAACATGCTCACCCACTAGACAATGTAATAAATTTCCAAGACTTCAATTTACCACATCAGTTTGTCCATCTATTTGAGGGTGGTATGCAATAAAAAATTGTAAACGAGTACCCATCATGTGCTATAGTGTCTTCCAAAAGTAACTAGTAAATTTGACATCACGGTCAGACACTATAATCTTAGGTAAACCATGGAGACGCACCACACCATAAAAAAATACACGAGCAATATGAGACACATCCAACGTTTTCGAACATGGGAAAAAATGCGCCATTTTAGAGAAACGATCCACTACAACAAAGATGGAATCGTGCTTTTTATCGTCTTGGGAAGTCCTAGCACGAAATCCATACTAATGTCTTGCCACAAAGCGTGTGGCACTGGCAATGGCGTATATAGCCCAGTATTTTGCTTTCGTTGCTTAGTCAGCTGACATGTACGACACTACTCTAAAATTTTGGCTACGTCTTGCTTGAGACTTGGCCAATAAAAACGATCCTCAACGAGGGCAATGGTCTTATCTCTACCAAAGTGGCTAGCTATCCCTCCTGAATGAAGCTCCCAAACGAAGAATTCACGAAGGGACATACAGGGAATACAAAGTCAATCTCCTTTGAAAAGGAAACCATGTTTAAGAACATAATCACCCGTGCTACGCTGGTCACTAGAAAGTGACATATAAGTATTCCTAAAATCAAGACATATGGGATACTCATCTTTCAGTTGCTCAAATCCGACTACCTCTACACTCAAGGAGTTGAGCAATGCCACTCTTCTACTAAGGGCATCTGTTGGTTTGTTTTCGACGTCGGCCTTATATTTTAGGACAAACAAATATTCCTAACGAAACACTACCCATTTAGCATGCCTTGGTTTGAACTTCTTCTGAGAATGTAAATATCTCAAGGCCTCATAGTATGAAAACAAGACAAATTCTTGCGGTAGGAGATAGTGACGCCAATGTCTCAAGGATTGCACTACCGCATAGAACTCCTTGTCATAGGTGGAGTATTTTTGCTTCGCCTCATTCAGTTTCTCACTAAAATAGGCTATTGGGTGACCCTCTTGGCTCAAAACTCCGCCTATACCAACACCTGACGCATTACACGCCACATCAAAAACTTTAGAAAAGTCAGGTAGACGCATGACAGGAGCTTCTACCATTTTACCCTTAATTTCCTTAAAAGCCCTAACTGCGGCCTTCTACCACACGAACTCTCTATTTTTCATGCATTCAGTAATAGGAGCCATAATCGTGCCAAATCCCCTAATGAACCGACGATAAAAAGTTGCTAAGCCGTGAAAGCTTCGCACCTCATGAATATTATTTGGTTCTAGCCACTCAACTATAGCCCTGACCTTTTCAGGGTCTGCGCGGATTCATTTAAATGACATGATAAATCCTAAGAACACGAGTTGACTACACACGAACTCGCACTTCTTCAAATTAGCGTACGACTTTTCAATCCTAAGGACGCTATAGACCTACTTCAGATGTTTAAGGTGTGATTCGTTAGTGGTACTATGATAAGAATGTCATCAAAGTAAACCACTAGGAATTTACCCATGAACGGCCTCAAGACTTGTGTCATCACCCGCATAAAAGTACTGAGTGCGTTAGTCAAGCCGAAGGGCATGACCATCCACTCGTACAACCCATCTTTCATTTTGAATGCTGTCTTCCACTCATCTCCTGGGCGTATGCGAATTTGGTGATATCCACTCTTAAGATCAATTTTAAAGAAAATGGTGGACCTGGACATCATGTCAAGCATATCATCAAGCCTAGGTATAGGAAACTTGTACTTGACGGTAATTTTGTTTATAGCACGGCTGTCCAAACACATGCGCCACGTGCCGTCTTTCTTTAGCGTCAATAATGCGGGCACGGCACACGGACTCATACTCTCCTGGACGAAACCCTTTTGCAGGAGCTCATCAACTTGCCTCTTCAACTCAGCATGCTCTGCAGGATTCATCCTGTATTGAGAAAGGTTCGGCAGAGTCGACCTCGGGACGAGATCAATGGCATGCTGGATGTCCCGCATAGGTGGCAACTCATCCGGTAAATCATCAGGGAACACGCCACTGTATTCCTTCAAAACCGGTGTTACCTCATGGGGTAACTCTAATGGGACCTTCGGTGTAATTTCTCTTACCACAAGGGCATACACCATAGAATCATCTTTAGTCTCTTTCTCGAACTCTCTCGCATTGATTATATGAAGAGACTTTGGTTTGGATTTCCTCACTTCCTTAAGCTCATTCGCCTTCTCATCCATCCTTTTCCTTGATGTGCTTTCTGGTGGCATAGGATTAAGTTTGATCTTTTTACCGTTATGCATGAAGGTACACGCATTCGAACGGCCAAAGATCGTGACATCATTGTCAAATAGCCACGGCCTACCTAGGATAATATGTCCAACATCCATAAGCATCACATCGCACCACAGGGACTCCTTGTATGACCCGAACTCGATGGGAACTAAACATTGATGGGTGACAGGAAGGGAGGTCTTGCCAACCCAAGAAACTTTGTACAGTTCAGGATGAAGTGTGGATTTCAATTTCAAATGATCAAAGGTGTTAGCGGAAATCACATTTTGACGACTTCCACTATCCACTATCGCCCTGCAATTCTTCCCTCCACACTTGGCGAGAGTATAGAATATGGTGTTTCGACACCAATCGACCCTACTCCTAGACTGAGCTAGAACACGCCTGATAACTGCAAGCGTTGCTTCATCAACAACTTCGTCTTCATCAGTAACACCTCCTTCAAGGTGATATTCTTCCACTTCACAATCACCCTGGTCATCCACACCTTCATGGGACTCGCCTATAGCTAAGGTTCTTCCACGGTTCTTCGTAGGACATTGATTGAACATGTGACCAATATTCCCACACTCATAGCACCTCACTTGACTACCCCCACTAAGACCAGCACCAAGTACACATTTGCCCTTATCATCCCTTGGCCTAGGCGAAACAGTCACTTGTGCCTGGGTTGACTACCAATGTTAAGTCTAGTTCCCTGAGACCCAGACCTACATTAAAGTCTCGGGACTCAAAGAGTCGAATGACAGGAGCCCTCAGATATTGTTCCAACTCCTGCACAACTTGGTACACTTCATCTAAGTCTGTTATGAGCCGAGTCAAAAGCTCACGCTAAAGATCCGTTTGAAGGCCCGTCTTAAAACACGAAAGCATTACCAGAGGGCCCTCTTAGATGTCGCATCACATCGTATAGTCCTCGAATTTAGCGATGTAGTCAGCGACAGACATTGACCCTTCGCGTAAGGATTACCATTGGTCAAGGAGCTTCTGTCGATATGAGAGAGTGAGATATTTCTCCTTCAACTTCTCATTCATCCCATACCCATGTGTGATAGGGGTTCTCCCAACTCTATCAATCTTACGCTCGGTGTTAGTCCAAAATAATTTGGCTAGCCCACTAGCTTTATCTTAGCAAACCGCACCTGACGGTTTTCTAACATGTCATACCACTCAAAATAGTGATCCATGTCAACAAACCAATCAAAGAATGCCTTGGGATTCAGACGCCCATCAAAACTTGGGGCTTCCACCTTCACGTTCTTCATCGCACGTTTATCGGGATCGTAGCAGTCTTAATAATTATGTGGCTTGTGCCTCCCACACAACACCACGACTAACCCCACGTCCTCTACCACCATACCCTCCACGTATGGGAATACGCTCTTCAATGATTCCTTCCGCTTGGGATTGCATATCATCCCCGAAAGTGGGGTTCTCCCTTTGGGATGTTTCTAATTGCTCGACTCTATTCATGGTGGTGGTGATTTGGTTGCTTAAACGAGCGAATTCATTCTTTTGCCTCGTTTCTATAGCAATTATCTTTTACATCAATTGAGCAAGTTGCTCAGATAATTGCTCGTTGTTCATGATTGGCTGAAGTCCGAAACCTCTACCTCTTCTCGTAGGCATGCAAATAAAGACTCGAACTAAGTTCTACCCAACTTGCCTCCCTACGGTTATACGACTCACAAGATGAATGCGATGAATTTAAACTACAATGAACTAACAGTTACTGAATTTAAACAGAAGAAGATTCAAATATGAAAATTTTCCAAATTAGGAAACATTCTAAAATTGGAAAGTTTCTAAATCTGGAAATTTCCTAAAACAGGCCTAAAATTAAAACCCTAATTTGGTAACTCGATCTAAACATAATCATGCAAACTCTAATCTCTGATACCAAAATTTGATGCAGGATGACATAATTATGATGCATGCTCATGAACATATATAATCCAACGGAAATAAATAGCAATAACAATCTAGAATTCAGCATCTATCATCATAAATTAAGAGAATCATAAAAGCAACATGCAATAATGCGGGCCATCGTCACAACCACGAAGTATGAAGTTCAAGTATTGCATAGCTTGGATCCGACGAGGGATGAAACCTCTCAATCTTGCATGGTTAAGATCCCAATGAGCAATAAGGATCACTAGTCCTGGGAATCAAAGGATTTCTCGGATTAAATGATCGAGCTCTGAGAATTAGGGTTTTGAATCCTAATCTCGGATTTAGAGTTGTGGAGACTGGAGAAAAGTAGGTTAAGAGAAAGGAGGAAGAACAATGGATTACCTTGGAAGAATGTTGGAGGAAGAAGAAAGATGAAGATCCATAAAGAGAGAGGGGGGGGGGAGGAGGCAACCAAAAGGCTTTCATTCAATAATCAATCAACTAAATTCGAGTTTAGGGCTTAGTCCTCTTAAATAACCATTAAGAAAGAAAAAAATGCCAAAATACCCATAATACTAAAGCAAAACAGAAAATAAAAAAAGTAGTTCGTGCAGGTGTTGGGTGCCCGATGAGAACAAAAAACATCCAGCGACTTAAAACCCCAAATTGATGAATTTTAGGCGCCCGATGACCTATGGTCGAGCGCCCGACGACAGTGAAAATTGTCCAGAAAGCTTTGCTTCATCTCGGGCAAATTTTGGGCCCCCGATGAATAATGGTCGAGCGCCCGACGACATCCAGTCGGGTCTTCTTTCATCCTACACACCTGTCTTCCCAATGTGGGGTCTTCTATGTATCAAACGACATATGTAGGTCTTCAATGCTCCTTAATGACCGCCTAGCCACAAGGAAGGGGCTTGAGGCGCGCGTTTTCTTCGTTGATAGACTTTGAAGGGTCTCGTGTCCTCATCATATACACATCCCCTTCTGATTCACTCGTCTTGGAAGGGCGCGCATTCCTCTCCCTTCATATACCCCATTTTGCAGCCATCATCATTAGATATCTTTTTTCTAATGCTACCACTAGGCCATGCTAAAAGGAAGCCTGTGATCAAGCCCGACATCAGCCAAGGTGACCGGAAAAATGCAATATAACTATCCAACAACTTCAAGGTGAAAGAGCAACGGATCAATAAGTGATCTACCATCTCTGCCTCTTTAATGCATAACACACAACAGTTTGGGAGGATCATTGCCCTCTTCTAAATATGATCGATTGTTAGGATCTTGTTTCTTGTCGCCAACCATAAAAGCGCTACCACAATGGGATGGGCACCGCTAGACCAAACAAATGATAGTCTCCCACTCCCCTCGCTCATATTATGCTCACCAAGCGAATTATAGAAGGAATGTACGAATAAGTTTCCTGATCTCTCCAATGCCCAAACCATTGAGTCTTTCGCTCCCGATTGCCATTTGAGACAATGAAGCCACTCTAATAGCCTCAAATACTCTGCCTCTTCATCTGAAAAACTTCTGTGATACGGCGGAGTCCACACAACGGAATCACCTAAAAAGGATACACATTTGTCTATGGTCACCTCCAAGCCCTCATCAACTTTGGCCATTAGCAGAAATTCCCTGCTAAGTGGAATCTCTCCTATCCAAATATTCCGCCAAAATTTCCTCTCTCATCTCACCATATGAATAAGACAAAAAAGGAGTTTCTTGTGACTATTGGATAGCAAAAAAGATGCCCTTTCTAGAGAAGGTTGAACGGGTGAAGAGGGAAAGTTCAAAGATGGAATTTTCCTCGACTATCAAAAGGGGGGAGGCAATGTGGAGATAGAAGCTGGGCACCCTTTGAAACAGACGCTTCCCCGCTCTTGCACCTGAATTTGTACTGCTTCACTTCATGCTTCAACCAATTATAAGTAAATATAAAGAAAAGTGTTATAACTGACGTGGCAGCTCTCAAGGAAGATGTAAAACTGATTTTCGAGTGATGGATTGCTCGAAGGTCTCTCTTCCTCTTAAATACCTCGGACTACTGCTGGGGGGACAAAGCATTCTCTCCATCTTTTGGGATTCAATTATCAAAAGACTAGCAGGTGGAAGAAAGGAGGTAGAAGTGCCCTCATCAAACCGGCACTCACTAATCACCTGCGTACTTCATGCCCCTCTTTAAGATGCCACCAAGCGATGCAAAGCATGTAGAGAAACTTCATAGAGATTTCATTTGGGATCACAACAACAGTGGCATCAAATCCACCTAGTTAGGTGGGATATGCAAAAGCCTAAGAGGGAATGTATCAGGTTAGAGAAGTTAAGAGAAGAATTTAGCTTTTCCTGGGAAGTGATGGTGGAGATATGAGGAAGAACCAGGGGCTTTGCAGAGAAATTTCATTCATTATAAATATGGGGAATCAAGGGGGGTTAGTTCACAAGTGCCCCTCATAGAATATATGTTTAGGATTATTGAGAGAAGACATTAGCTTGTTTGTGTATGTATTCAATGGCTGATGATCAGAATATCACAGAAAAGGCGAGCATGGCATTTAAGAAATGGGTTCATTTCATCATTGGACGAGCTAATAGGGTGAGGTTTTGGGTGTGAGATGATGCGTTGATCGACAATGTCCCTCCTGTGGAATGTTTTCCTTCCTTGTACGCACTCTTGTTATGATCAAGAAATCAGCCTTTTGGTAGGCTTGTGGGGCAATTATATGGCGTCAAAATGGATCTTGAAGTTGAAGATAAAATGGTGTGGTTGAAGTTGAAAAATGTCATCTTCTCTTCCAAGCAATGTTACCTGGACCATAGATTGCTCTGGTATGAGGTGTAGGAACAGGTATGCAATATGTTACTTTGTCCAATGTCCGTTATGCTAGAGTAGGATAATGTAGGTTGCTCTATTCATACACTAGGTATGTATGGTATAGTTTTATATACGATTTAACATTGTAATTTATATATAAAATGATGGATATTGTTTTCATAGGCCCCACATGCATAATATTATATATATGCATGTTGTTGCATAAATCAAAGAATAAAACTCTATGCTCTAAACATAGATTTACATTAAAGTTAACCTACAGCAGGACTATAGAATCATACTTTCAGATCCGCAATACCAAAAAAAAAAAATCAAGATCACAAATGACCAATAATCCAGATAGCGGGATTCAGTATGGAAAATGTAGGGGGTTGGCAATTTAGGTAACATTGCTTCCAAGCAGCGTTGTCAAAATTCTACGATTTACGATTTTAGTCGAATCTTAAGCAAAACGATTTGAATCCCAACCTTGAATCACTGTTTATATGAATCCTACAATTCTATAATTTGAATCGTACGATTTACAATTCAAATCCCAATTTACGATTCAAATTATACTTATTCTCTTCTACTTTAAGCTTCACTTGGTTTTCATTTTATGTTTTTAAATTGGAGGCTTTAAGAATCGTTTAGAAAAGGAAAATTATTTTCATTTGTTCTTTATAAGAGATTAAATTATAAATACTCTTCAATATTAAATCATGTAGCTTCTCTTCTTTTCTTCTTTTCTTTTTTTTGTGATTTCTTACTTCTTGATTGGTCGAAACACCAAATTGATGTATGACCTACCCATAATGTTTTTATGGATGGTTATGATCATGGCCCTAATTTACGATCATGCCTACATTATCAAAGGCCGCTTTTCCACTGTGATTCTACATTCAAGAAAGGTAACAAGAACATGAATTATTAAATGACCCTTGTATGTTTTCTAAAGGGAAATTTCATGGAAGACAAAAAATGAAGGAACAAGAATCCATTAACACTATTATGACATGGTATTACTTGGTGCACATTGATGGCAAAAGATAGATGGATGAGTTTTTAAAAAAAAAAATCTGATTCATTTGTAGTTTTCATATTTTTTCAAATTTTTAAGAAAATTTTAAAAAGTCTTACAATTTACGATATGATACGATTCAACCCCTACTACGATTTGCGATACGATAACGATTTTGACAACATTGCTTCCAAGTCCTTTTTGTGATCCATGTTAGAGAGAGATGATCGTCCTTCCCTGCTTGCTAAGGTGCAGAATGGTGTTTTAAATAGGGAATAAGGTGTAGCGTAGCAATCACCCCTTTGAAGCGCGAGGCATAAGTTACACAGCATATGGTGTAAGGCACATGCTGCTACTCATTTTTAATTAAAATAATAGGAAAGATTGGGCAAAGAGTAAATACAAAGATGAAATAGCAATGAACTGATTTAATATTGTTGCTCATATTATTCATTGAAATCATTGAAAATATTAACTAATTTTCTGTGAACATAGCAAAATGTGACAAATCATTGAAAATATTAATTGATTTTACTGTCTTAGTGAAAAATAGCATGCAGGTTAAGCTCCATAGTGCTTAATGTAGGTTGCATAGCATGTAGCATTGCGAGTAGCACTACACGCAATTTGCATTATTTTTATGCACTACGTAGGTAGCAAGACTGTGCTAAGCTACATAGAGTACACCATTTAAAGCACTGGTGGGAAAGCCTTCCATCCCTCCTAGAGTTCAGGTGTTCATGTGTATGGTTGTGGTAAACAAGATCCTCGCGATCAATAATCTGAAGAAGAGTGATTTTGTGATTTCTAACATGTGCTTCATGTTAGAAAGGAGGAAGAGTTTGTGAACATGTATTCATCCATTGCAAGGCCTAAGAGCATTTGGAGATAATTTTAGCCTCATATCAGGTGTAATGACCATTACAACCCCTGCAATGGTTGATATTCTTTTTTGCTTGAAAATTTCTAAAAAAAATATATATCTAGAAAATCCATAATAATGTAAAAATTCCAAATATGTATTCCTTTTTTTGTTTTAAACAAGTTTATGGTAGCATAACGGTCTACTCTTTGACGAGAGCATTGTACACGACTGTCTATTGAATTTATGAACATGGTTAAATGTCTCCAATGTCTACACATCTCAATCAAGTATTATAACTAGAAATTTGGGGGGGGGGGGGGGGGGGGGGGGGGGGGGGGGGGGGGGGGGAGCAAAAATAACACTTTTTTTCAATTTTTTGAAAAAATGGTCCTCAGAGCTTCTATTTGCTCAAATCGCTTCAATCTATGGTTTTAACGCTAAAAACTATCGTAAAGGTGGTCAAAATCTTCTATAGAATGATCTATGAGAGTTTTTGGAATGAGAAAAGTGGAAAAATGAGGAGAAAATGGATTTAAATTTTTTTTTTATTTTTAAAAGTGTTGTTTTTTTACTGTTACGGGGGTAACAGTCGTTATGCTCGTAATGGCCAATACGGTCCCAAAAAACCAACTACCCCAGTTCACCCCCTTATCCTGTAACGGCCACGGCCATTAATTGTACATATCAGCCTTTACGGCCATATCCTAATGGATACGAAACACCTTAGTTCTATCCTAGCTCTTTTGGTAGGGTGGGATAAAGTCCCTTTTTCTCCTAAAGGGTTGACACTATGGGAGATTCTTCCTTTGCAGTATTGTGGGGCATCTGGAAGGGGAAGAACATAAAAAAAAATTAAGATAAAGAAACTCTGCCAATCCATTTAGAAAGTAAAATCCAGTTCATGATTTCTGCCAATCCATTTACAAGGTAAAATTCAGTTCATGATTTTAGAGTGGACCTAGAACAGCCTACCCTTTAGGAAGGAATAATTTTATTTTCTTCAATAAAATTAGAGTTATCAGTTAGATATATATATATATATATATATATATATATATATAGATATATATATATATATATATATAGATATATATATATATATATATATATATATATATATATATATATATATATATATATATATATATATATATATATATATATATATATAGCGTGTAGCTTACGCTACATAGCGTAGCTTAGCCTTAACGCTACGTAGCTCATGAAAATAGCTTAAGTCACGTGTAGCCTACACTACATGATAATTTGCATATGCTACACGCTATATGCCTCACATTACAAGTTATTTTTCATTAGAACATTAAAATCAAATAATATTTTTGATGATTTATTACATTTTTCATTTTTCAATATTTAATGCTTTTAGTGAAAATAATATAAGTAATAGTATTAAATTAGTTTTGTTGCTCTTTCTTTACCTTTATACTTAATGATTATCCTTTTCTATTACTTTAAGTCACATTTGGTTGCACCAAATATCATGAAAATTTGTTAAATTTCATTATTAATCAGTCTAATTTGATGAATATCATGGAATTAGTGCAACCAAGAACAACCTTAATTAAAAATCTAGAAGTAACGTGTAGCTTACGCTACACACTATGTAGCTTACACCTCACGCTTCAAAGGGATGAACGCTACGCTTCATGCTATTCTCTATTTAAAACATTGATATATATATATATATATATATAGACACACACACACACATCCCCAGGTTTTCAATTGTAACAAGTAAGAGCCATGCTTCAGTAATCTGTAATCCATACCACCAGCCTATTGTGTCCAGCTGTGGATGGACGATGCCCAAATAGGACAATATTTGACCTTTTGACTCACAACCTACAAATAAATGATTAGAAAGCGAGTTAGAACTGAAAGTCAAAGCTTTTGTCAGCTAAAGAGGTTGAAGACGAGAAATACATAAAATGGTCCACTCAACTGAAAAATGTCCATTGGTGGATAGGATCTTCCAATCTGGGAGATGTTTGGGGCGCAATCCATCCACAATGGGATGCAAAAGAACAATTGTCTGGATTACCGACACATGGGCACCACTTTTTAGAATTCAAAATCAGTATATATTATTGAAAGCCTCTTCAACATAACACATTTGTATACATATTTTTCAAATCGTAGCATATTTTTAACTTGTATATGTTGCCATTCAACATATAATTCAGGGAAAGTAACTACTAAAAGTAAAGCCAAAAAACACACAAATGAAGACAAAACACGCATCCTCATCATCATAATCTAAGCCTTATCCCAACTACTTGGAGTCAGCTAAAACTAAGAACTGTACATCCATGAAATCAAACCACAGTCAGTACCATGGGCAGGAAAATACAGAACGTGCAAATCAAGAATTTCAAAGCCCCTTGTAGGACACCGAACCAGATAACCATCCCTGCATCTTCTAACATACATGTGATTCCAAAGAAGAAGATTGCATAGTTCATAACTTTTCTCAACTTTCCCATCATACCCAAGTTTCAAAACATAGGAGCTGCCAAGTCCTTGAAATTGGGTGATGAGTTATGATCAGGTCATTGCTTAAACAAGATCACCTTCTTTTCTTCATATATCTTCATAGGATTTGCCATTATAACCAACACATCAAACATTGCCAAAAAGAAACTGATATTTTATCATGTAACATAATTGGAAATTAGATAGCACATAACCAAGGACAAATTCACAACAAAAGAATATAGATTTAAAAACTCAACCCTTAGCTATGTGACATCCCCATCATTTCAAAAACAGTGGTGACTCACCTACCATAAACATGGCATGCATGCAAGTCAATCTAAGATGGCAAAATTGTGAGCATATACCAAAAATCACAGTGACAAGACTATCAAGTATCAACAATGTGAAAACAAACATTGAATTTGGACCAACGACCATTTCCATTTTAACTTTCCATATATATGTGTATGGTTGACTAATCATTGCCAGGTAATAAACCATGGAGACTGCAAACAGAAATCCAACCCAAAAGGGTAAGATTGGATAGAATACCACAATGCAAGATAATAATAGCAGACAACCAACATGAAGGATGAAGAGAGTTTGTGGCAGTACCTGGGGCCCATATAAGGCCAAAGATCAAGCGTATCTCTGAAGCTCACATGTCCGCTTAATTTACTCAATCGACCACGAGCATCTTGGCTGAATCTCTTTAAATGAATGGTTAGAATAAGTGGGGCCTTACTAATAAGATATCTTTTAGTTGCATCTCGCTTGACCTTCCCACTTCCACTGTTGATTTCCTCAACCTCACTATAATCTGTCTCATGTACTCCACATGACGAATGGGACTCTTTTTGTCGCACTTGATCAACCTCACAAAAGCTGCCTTTTTCTCTAGAATTAAGCTGTATCAGTTCGCTACCATCCACTTGAAAGCTAGCTTGATTGTGAAGCGAAATGTGTGGTAGGTCTTGAGGAGCATGGTTCCGCTCACCAAGATCATCATCCCTCCAAGAAATTCCAGGATGATCAGCGACATCATTGGACGAAAGCTCTTCGCCCATGTCATTTCCCAACTGTCTGGGTTCATGTGTAGTGTAAGTTGATTCTTCACCAGTAGGATTGAGCAGTTTCTGAGCCGCACTTTCATCAGAGGCATCCAGTCTCACGAGATGTGGATGTGAGGTTTCGACAGTAGTTACAGAAGTTGAACTGCTTTCTGGCTTTTCATCGTCTAAGGTTTTGAATGCAGCAGAACTTAGACGGTCTTCATCTAACCCAGTCGGAGAATTTTTACTTCTCGCTCCACCTCTATTGGTCCGAGACTTTATCGTTTTTGACCGCTTATCCCTACCAACAACTTGCTTTTCCCCATTTCTAGCTTCCATCCTTTGGTGCCACACGCTCTTAGAACAGCTCTCACAATGCCATGCATGCTCATTAGAAAGAAGCTCCGGTTTTGTGAAATAAGCCAAGCAACTATCGATAGATACTTGAGCGTTTGTGTTATCAACCTCTTCTTGATTAGACTCGCTGCTATTTCCAGCTAATAAAAACGTTTCCATCTCGTCATTTGCTTGAAAGCTCGAATCACCTAATATAGATTCCATCTTGGGATCAGAAACAGTCTCCGGCTCATTAAATAAGTCACCAAAGCCATCAAAGTCCTGTTCAGCTTCACCCCAGCCATTAATAGACGAGGCTTCTACACTGAGATCTTTAATTGGAGCATCTTTGGATGCCACAATTGTGGGATTTTGACAGTCAGGCGTCATTCTCTCTCTCTCTCCCATAGCTGAAACCTCATCTTTATAAGGAAGCAACAAAACTTCAGAATCCTGAACGCGTAAAGGTAGCTCATCAATGCAACGATTCTCCACAGAAGATTCTATTCCCACTTTTGGCTCCGTATCCAAATTACAAACATCACTCGGTAATTCAATACTATATTGTGTAGTATCCTCATTTTGAAAGACCTGCTTGCATTCAGAATCTTGAACAGCTGAAATATCATAACTCTGAGAAACTGAACTTACATCATCAAATGCAGTATCCTGTCCAATGTAATCCAACCATGATAAATCATCTGCGGCTGCCAAAGAAGCTGTTTCTTCCTTAGGTGTATCCTGTCCAATGTAATCCAACGACGATGAATCATCAGCTGCTGCCAAAGCAGCTGTTGGTTCCTTGGGTGTATCCTGTCCAATGTAATCCAACCACGGTAAGTTATCATCCATGACCAAAGCAGCGGGTTGCTCCTTCGCAGGCACGCTAGAAGTAAGCATGCTAGAAGTAAGAGTGCCAGAAGATTCACCGCATTCTAATGGAAAACTAACATCTCTTGTTGCACATTGAGCTGATAATGGAGCAGTATCGGCATTCTTGCTTTCTCGATTTTTTCCACCTTTATTCCGTTGTTCCTTCAAAGGCTGCTTTTTTTTCTTGGGTTGAGAAACGACAGCTTTTCTGGGTGGAGGTTTCTTTGTTGGGACCGGCAGTGATAGATCCAAAAACGGCTCATAGACTATTGATGAGTGCCCACATTCCGTACAACAAACTGTACTAGAGAGTTGGCCCCCGAAAATAACATCCACAAAAGTGGGACCCGTATTCGAAGCAACACCATCTTCACTAGAGGAAGTGAATGATTTTCTGGCACTCAACTCTTCAGTATGCAACCCGTCGAGTAAATATCGGAGCAATTCGTGGCTGTCCTGTTGCTGATGTCCCCTAAACTGAGGAGCCTTAGAACATATGCACCCTAAAAGGGATTTGGGACTTGTGCCATTTCTGGAATCCACTTCAATATTCGTTTCTGTGAAGAGCTTCCTCAAAGCCATCGTCATAGGTCCAACGGACCGGTCCAAGTCCATGAAATATGCCCGGAGAAGATCTATCGCAAGAAGATTCTGCATGACTGAGTTAAAGAAACAAGTGTTTCCGAGGTTAGGCAGACCTCTTACATTATAACCTCTTGTCTTTGAAATTGAAGATTCACCGATTTCTGTCGTTGTTCTTTCTTCAACATTTCCACCACCGAACCACACATCCTCGACATCCACAACAGCCCCTTTCATTGACCGCCCCTTAATCAATTCATGTGCTTGGAATAAGATGTTGTTCCTTTCACCATTATACTCCGGTTTTTTCGACTGGAATCAATGAATTGCATGAAAAGCACCAGCAGAGAAGCGGGTCTTCAAGTTGAACGGCACAAGGATGACGGGTTTGTTTAGCATGCCGGAGAGCGTGGCTTTGGGGTGTCGAATCCCCAACAGCCCCTCCACACGCAACATGTCCACAAGACAAACAGACCCATAGACATTTCAGTTCCGATTTTGTGTCTGTGGATCCTGTTCCTTTCTTCCTAGCCTGTTTGCCCTTTCCTTTACCTGCTCTCCTATCAACGCCACGGCCATCCCTGCAATCTTTACACTTAAGGGTGTCTGAAGAACTGATGTTCCACGAAATCTTATCCAAATCCACGCTGTTATCAATGTGATTACATGTTTTTCTCTCCTTTCCTGCTGAAACTCCCTCGTTTGTAATCTCAACTGTTGGATTTGAATGCTCTGAAATGCTAAGGAGAGAACTGGAGGAAAATCGCTTATCTTTATATGTGCTTCGTGTCTTCTTTTTCATCTTTTTCCCCATTGATTCCTAAACGAATCTGTCAACAATCACAAAAGCCAAAAAAAAATTTAGCCCCAAAAGTAAATCATCATAAAAATTCTCAACAAACACCGCCTAAAAATCATCCAAACAATCAAACAAAACATAAAAGGGAGGAAATCTGCTTTGATGACTGTGATGCATGGAGTTCCATTAAATTCTGTAAGGACATCCCCACTATAACTCTCTTTCTTTCTTTTTTAATGATACTCATCCACACTGTACATTTGCACATTTGTATGGACTGGAGACTAGGACCTTTGATTTGGTTTGCCGTGATGTTGTAGGCTGTAGCGAAAAACACAAAGTGATCAGCCCATGGCATATGTCCAATTAGTTGCCTGCGATTGCATGATCAGTACAAATTTAGGAAAAAATGAGCAATGATCCACATTTAGAAGGCAAGAACCATGATAATTGGACATGCAATCATCGAATCCAATCACCACGATTTTGGTGCTCTGTACCATCCATGTCTCTGTTGGACATGCTGCTGAGTGGAACATCCATGAAATGCACATCGCAATAGCATTTCTCAACAAAAATACAAAAGAAACTTTTTTCTTTTTTCCTTCTTCTTTTTTATTTAACTGAAAAATGAGGAGACACAAAACATGGAAAAACATGCCATGTTTTAGAAGCCATTAATAAACCATCAAAATGCTGAAAAATACTGCCTAAAATTCATCCTTGTAACCACAGAAATAGGTGTGCAGGGATTTGATAATGAAATACCCGAAAAATCCTCCAAATATTCATGCCACATGCACACATACATATCTATATTACTATTAGAAGTCAATAAAAAAAAATTATTTTTCTATTTGTTTTAATGACTTATTTTTCCATGATCTCTATTTGACTAAAATACCCCTGAAATTCAAGGAACAAACTACCCCTGATGCATGAATGTGTTCTACAAAGAACTGCAGTAGCACTCTGAAAGAATCATACTACCTTTGCTGCACAGTACACAATCATATGGGGCATGCCTACAACCAACAGAGCACCTCGTGGAGAGAATGTGCATGAGATCAAGGCCTTCTATCAGGTGCACAGCCTCATATTCACCTTTGGAACCAAAAATTGGGTCACAACAAAACTCGGATCAGATAGGACAGGACAACCACCGTTAGTTGTGTATGGGGGCAACCATGGTTATATATGTCATCCAATCCATTCATATGACTCTTCTTACCAAGACAAAGGTACTCTCCAAGAACCACGCTATTCTAAAACTCAAGCGGATCACCCCACATGAATTTAGAACTGTTACGCAGATTTCACATCGTTTCCTTTGGTGAACCCACCTGAGTTTGGATCAGTATGAATTCAAGGCCTAAGCTCACTTGATGGACGGCGTGGATCTCATCCAGAAGGGGTCATCCGTCCACGACGGCGAATGGTCATGCCCCTATACGACTATGCATGGCCACAATGCATGCAAGCATCTTAGCGTCCAATTTTATTGGAAAGGATATTTTGGTCTTTTAAATGCATTCAGTTTGACCAAGTAAAAGTCTTGTAAAATTTTTATGGTATAGTTGTAATTAGAGGAATAATAGTGGCTAACTGTAATTATACTATAATTACAGGTCTTTGACTGTAATTTTTGTCCAAAAGTATGCTCAACATAGCATGCCATGCATCCACTATAAAATGGCACTTACTTTCATCCATCCAAACTGTCTAAAACCCTGCCTATAGTTGCATGAAGCGTGAAGCGAAATGGCAACAAATTCAGGTGCAGGAGTTAGGAAGCGTCTCTTTCAACCTGTAAACAAGAATAAATTGGCAGGGAGCGAAAGAGAGTAAGAACTAAGAATCTTAAGCGGGAGCGGCACCTTGTTAGAAGGATCTTGCAACTAACAACCCCCCCCCCACCCCCCCCCCCCCCCCCCCCCCCCCCCCCCCCCCCCCCCCCATAGGCAAGAGATCTGCAGGAAACACTTCTTTTATGGTATGTGGCGCATATTTGTGGGATCAGGTTGAAAAATTGAAATGTTCTTAGGACCGAAGTTTTGGATCACGCTGATATTTGTGTTTTTTGATCCCGCCTAGTGTGAATAACCCTATGAGTGGTTGGATGGAAAATAAACATTACAGTGGGCCCCGAGATGGTTTCAACGGTGGGTGGTTCCATCCCCACTGTTTCCTATAGTGTGGCCCACAAGGTATTCCGTAACGGTAACGGTGGTTGTAATGGCCACCACTATTACCTTTATGATACAGAGTGTAACGGTCGTTACAGTTTTTTTTCTTTTATTGAAAAAAAAAAACCCGAAAAACCTATTGGCCTCGTAATGGACCATTACAAGGTTGTTACAGCCTTTACGGGGGGTGTAACGGGCCGTTACGAGGGTTATAATAAGCTGTTACAAGGGTTGTAATGGCCTTTATGGGACTGTTGCCTTTACGTAACAGCCTTTATGGCCCCGTAACAACCTTTACAGCACACCACAAGCTTTGGATCTACCTCATTGTTTGGCCATGTCCTAACTTGAGCTAGTGAAATTGATGGACGGAATAAATGTCACAAGGGCATCGTGGTGGGCCCCACAGAGCTTCCGCCTACAGGGACTCCCCATGGGTGAGGTTTATAGGAAAGTTGCATCCGTCTACCAATAACCGAGTGCCTTGTGGATATAACTTTTGTGAGATCCACCCCATCCATAAGGTACACCACCTGGTGTTTGGCCTTGGTCCCCAAAAGCAAAGCTGATTTAACACTCGGGTGGACTACCCCAATGGGAACAATATAAAATTATACCTAAACTCCCTAGATTCACTCAGGTGGGCCACCTACGTGAGGTACACTACTAGGGAGATGATACGCAGAGAGGGGAACTACAATATGGTAGAGATCTCTCTACAATACACATGGAAAAGTGATGTGCAAATCAGGCCCGCACATATGGAAGACCCTGGCATGGATGTCCGCTCATACACAAAGCCTTGGCACGGATGTTTTATGTCTCAACAATCATGATTATTTGACAATCCTATCAATCTGATCTATGGCCCCTAAAGTGGAGGTGGAAAATGAAAACAGTCAACTGAAGAAAGAAAAAAAACAGACAGGATTGTCTCATGGGTCGATGAAGACATGAGGTGCATTTTTTATCTAGAGCTTGATGGTGGGGTTAGGAAATTACATGGAACTTTATTTTGAACATTGGTGATTTTATTGCTGGAAGGCCGAAGCCAAAAAATAAAAAGAAACAAAACAGAAAAATGGAACTTTGTTTCCATGGAGTTAAACTTCATGGATGTGCAATCTTGTGTCCTGACTGCAGACGAGATTCGAATCATTTTTAGAGACATGACAACTTCACACATGTGACAACTCCGCACATGTGTTTACATCTGAGTCGTCCACAAGATGAGCCTCTTGATGTTCATTAGTTCGGGGGGGGGGGGGGGGGGGGGGGGATTTCAATCCTTCCACTAATCGGATTTCAATCCTTCCACTAATCAAGTATCCCATGTGTAAATTGCATGTGAACCATTGGCAAGCTTTCCCCAATGGTCAGTTGTTTTAGTATAGGCACCTCTTCTAATGTCGGTGGACTAGCTTGATGTTTAAGCCGAATATTAAATTTGGTCAGGCCCACATATTGTACAGTTCAGATTTCTCATAAACTTGCCAGGCCTGTGAGGCATAAAGGTGCATGTAGTGCTATGCAAAACCAAACCATGCACCCAACCTATGATACAACAGTGAATGACCAGGTTATGCACTTTCTGCTCATCAGGTGAGCCCCATTTAAAATTGTAGTGTCCCGCCCACATGCAGTGCACATGCTTTTTACTAGTGCATATACATAAATAGACATACACACATTCGCGCGCATACCCATACATGTAGGACGTGCATACATGCATACAGACAAATAGCATCAAAATTGTACGGTAGACCGTCAAAATGGTGAAAAATCCTCCCGAATACCCATACTAGCAATCATAGACTATACAAGCATGCGTATATAGTAAACGATATCAACACCCACCCTGAATCCCTGATAGATCTGTTCCACCAATTCACAATTTTAAGAATTGAGCTAGAATGCTTTTGTACTACGATTCCCAAAACGGAAACCTGGCATGTGTAAATAAAATAGGGCATTGCATATAGTAGCTCCTTATGCATGCATGCATCCCTACATATATAGGCTGAGTTATCTATTAGTATAGAATAGGGAAGTTGCCTACTGCCGCAGAGTTCATACATACAGAACTCACATTCTGGTGATCCAGGCCATTCATATGACAGACCTTGTACAGATGAACCATGCCACAAAAATATCACAGATTGGAATATCATAGCCATACAAACTGACCCTTTTCGCACTGAATGTGTACTGTTGGTGCATGTTTTTCTTAACTGTCTATTTGTAGACCAAGACCAACAATCTGAATTGATTGAGATTATCCCTTTGGGGAGATTTTGGGAGCATGGTCCATCCATGATGAGGGCCATTAGATCCACTGTCAAGATGACTAAACCATTGGCCTCATATTTACAAAATCTGCATGAAATAGGAAAGTTTCTGCATCCTCACCTGGTTTGGTTAACCTTCACCACATTGGTGTACTGTTTTAACCTTCACTGGCACTCATCAGCTCAATGTGCTAATTGATCCGGACCGTCAATTAGAATGGCTACCCCTTGATAGGCATTACAAAACCATACTGATTGGATGCCTACAACATCCATCAATCGGACGGTCAATACAATTCCAGCCTAAAATTTCACCGACTGTCCCGTTGATCAACACTATAAGCTACCAAAAGTCAATCATTCTATTGGAGTGGTCAGATGGATGGTGCGCATTCACAATAAAGGCCCACCAAGCTCAATGAAACCCATACACACATACATAAAAACATAATGCTGAAACGAGCAGAGATTAAAAAACCTGATCGTCAAATTCCCAATCCAAGAATAACCCAGATCGTATTTTGTAGTGAGAAAGCAAACCAGGCCATCAAACAGTTCAAAAATCCTCACCAAAATCATCCAGAAAATCATATAAACAGCACAAAACGGATTTTTTTCTGCAGAAATATTCACAGATATAGAAAACCCACCAACAAATCCATGTTTTAAGAAAAACCCAGATCATAGTTTTCACTAAAAATTACAAAATATATGAGAAGCAATCGAACAGATGCGAAAGCCATATACCAAACTAGAGAAGCAAAAGAAGAAGAAGAAGAAAAAAAAAAAGGAAAGAAGAAGATTTCTCACCTAATAACCGAGATTGAAGAAGGAAGTAGGATTGATTAGATACTCTTTAAAAAATCGGATTGCATTGTAATCCTTCTCCTCAGAGGATTCAAAATCAGGGTGTAAAAGAAGATGGGGAGAGAGGGGTGCGCATCTTAACGGCGTGCGCACCAGCCCCTTCTCTTAGAGGTGTAGAGTAGCAGCTGTTTGAAGGGTTAATCTTTCCTGGTAAATACAGTGTAACCTCATTTCGGTGCACTCGCGGGTCACACGTGCACACGTGTGAGAGGCGTGTTTGATATAAGGCGTCCGAAAGTGGGCCCCACTGTCTAGATTCCCTGGTTCTGAAAAGAGGGGATTTTTGCTATTAAGGTGGACTGTGTGTATAAGGAATATGTATGGTCATGCACTGTGCCCAGGATTTTGGATTGTACAAGTGGGGCCTTTGATTCAGTGATCCAGGCCGTTGATCTGCTTGCCCAGATCGTGGATGGGCGTAATAGATGATTGGTATGAATTATATTGAGAGGTCCACTTCTGAATTTGAAAAACTGAGCGTACGCATGAGTGTCCTCTAAATATTTTGACCTCCTATCAACATTCCAAGTGTTGTTGCCATACAAAGAGTAGCAGAAAGGTGAGGCCCACTGGATGAACGTCTCTGATTTCGCACGAGTTGGCCAAGTCAGCATGTGTGAGCCGTGATTACCTTGAAAGCTCACATTTCATACTCTGGCAGCCTATGACAGTCCATACGCAGGCGCTGATAAAATTAAACCGGCTAAATTGAGGTAAACCACGTCATTATTTCGTAACCCTAGCCTCAGATTGGTTGAGTAATTCTAACCCCTAATTCGTGGACACTTGTTTGTTGAAATAGGGCCGTTGAATCTTTTTTATTTTAACTGTCCAATAAATGTCCACCAATTCGACAGTCGGATGATCAAATAAGTGTATTTTGGTTGATCCATCTAAAGTGGGACCCATATTTTGACGGTTTGATTTAAATTATTATATTCCACGTATGCAAAATTAATATAATTCTAAGTGCCCGCGTATCATCGATCATGCTCAGACAGAGTATCCCTTCTTCTTCTTCTTCTTTTCTCCCCCCTCAAAACGGTAACAAGTGAAAATTGCGCACTCGATTCGGTAGTGATCCCTGCGGGACCACAGAGGGTACCGATTCAGTGGGCCCCATAATGATGTATCCTTTAATCCATGCCGTCCATCCACTTTTTCAGCTCATTTTGGTATATCTAAACAAAAAATGAGGTAGATCCAAATCTCAAGTGGACCACACTACAGGAAACATTGGTGATTGAACGGTCACCATTAAAAATTCCTGGGGCCCACAAAAGTTTTGGATCAAGCTGATAATTGTATGTTCCCTTAATCCTAGGCATTTTAATCTACTCAATTGGTTGGATGGAAAATAAACAGTACAGTGGACCCTAGGAATTTTTTTATGGTGGGCGTTCAATCACTACTTCTTCCTTTGTTGTGGTCCATCTAATATTTTGATTTTCCTCATTTTTTGGTTCATGCTCTAAAATTATCTAAGAAAACGGATGAACGGCATGGATAAAATAGATACATCATTGTGGGGCCCACAGAACCGACCAGTACCGAAACCTCCCACGCCCGAAAATTGCTGAGTTATGCTCGAATACATCCGAGGTATTGCGACAGGATACGTCGGGACTTTAGTTGTAGAATCTGAATCATCTTCCAACGATCCAAACCGTTTATATTACAGGTGTCACATTGTACGGTGGAAATTAGACCTATATGAGCTCTCGGTTGGATTCATAATTGGGCTCTTTTACTTTGAACATAAACTGTCAACATTACCTTTGTACAACGGAAAATTGAAATACTAAATCAAAGAGTTCTTTTTTAAGTGCATCCACATCATCTACAGGAGCCCTATCAAATAAACGGTTTGGATCATTGAAAATTTTTAGATCCAAAGGCTAGATTTCCGATGTATCTTACTGCAATCCGTCCGGATGTATTCGAGCATAACTCAAAAGATTTTTTTTTTACCGAAAAAGGGTTAATTGGAAAGAGAAATTCTTAGGTCCAACCGGCTGTACTATATGTTACGGTCCATACAGTGTAGAACTTACAACCTGTAATGTTTATGTGAATTCCACCCGATCCAATGGGTTGGCCTCATTATAAGGATCACCTAATACAAAAATCAGCCCCATCCACTAATCAAGTGGACCAAACTTGTATTTTTCTATTTATCAATGGCTATCCTTTATTTTCAAATGGAGCTGATTTTTGCACCATGTTATCACCATAGTGGAGCCAACCCACTGGTAGGATTGGATATCACATACACTTTTTACACCAAATGACAAAAATACCCTCACTTTTAGATGGGTTTTTTGCCATGGATATGTATAAAAAAAATTCATGATAATTCAATTATTGGAAGGCTTCACCCACCGAAGAACTTGTAAATATATATAGTGGGAAACCTGATGGTTGGATCAACTTGATTTTTGTTGTTTCTTATTTTCACGGTGGAATGACCATGTTGAACGGATTGGATCGATGGTAATACAAGCACTAGGCTCAAGCTTGAAAAACTAATAGCCTTTAAGAGGGTGAGGGTTAAAACGGTCAATTTTTTAAAAATAAAGGTGCTGGGTGGAATATGCAATGAGTTTATAAACCAAAGAGAGGTAGGGGGGTATTTATAATTTTTAGAAGCTAAAGGGGAAGTTTTTGCCATTATAAAAAAAAAAAAAAATTAAGGCCAATGTGCATCACCTTCCATTTTGTAAATGGTATCAACCTTACAATCCCTTATTACAATCCATCCACTTAGTAAAATCTCACTTGAGTAGTCTATATCCT
Organism: Liriodendron chinense; assembly: GCA_003013855.2. Taxonomy (NCBI): domain Eukaryota; kingdom Viridiplantae; phylum Streptophyta; class Magnoliopsida; order Magnoliales; family Magnoliaceae; genus Liriodendron; species Liriodendron chinense. Next base: position 210,666 of record PVNU02003342.1, on the reverse strand, counting down.
ACACAACCTATACAGGTTATGTTGGGTGCGTTGCATAAACCTTAGGATCTCGCCACCCAAACTACTCATAAATTATGTGGTATAATAATGCAATACACAAAATCAAATCATTAACCACACAACACAAGATTTTTACATCAAATATCCTTAAAGAGGTAAAAATCATAGGGCCTTGTCCAGACAAACAATCCATTATGAATAGAGAACCGTTTACAACAGATCACAAGCGCAACCCGCTTGGATCAAACCTTCTTCACTCATGCAAGAGTGGATAAACAGTAAAAAGATTCGAAACTAAAAGATCTCACCGAGCATGAGGACGTAGAAGAACCCGAGATGTCGTCTGCATTGTGATGTCCTTCACTAGCAGAAATCTCCCCTTCTAACAAGCCTCCTCTCTATTTCTCTTCATCGCTTCCTTTTTTTCTCTCTCTCTCTCTCTTACCTTGGATGTGTAAACCTCCTATTATGATGCTTAGGTCTCGAATTAGAAGCAATTATATAGTTTTACGCAAGAGTTGGAGCCGAAATAGGAAACTTCGGAATTGTTGTCCGCTTATAATAGGGTGGCTAACCAAAGGCAAAACTGTCCAGAGAGTTTAGAGAAAAAAAGCATCCAAATTTAGGGCGCCTAACCAAACCTGGTAAGGCGCCCGATCAACATAAGGTAGGGGGCCTGACCACTGCAAAAATCACCCAACAACCCCCAGGCTGCACTCTCTCCCCTTCTTATGAGAAGAAACACCCCCATCAAATCCCTCCCCCCCCCCCCCCCCAAAACTTAAGAGATATTCACCATCTTCAAGCCAGCTAGGTTTCTGCAAGCCTCAAATTTGTCATTGAGCAAAGTCTTAGTCATCATGTCTGACCCATTTTCATCTGTATAGATCTTCTCAAGCTGTAACACCTTATATTCCAATGTATCACTAATAAAGTGATACTGAACCTCTATATGCTTCGACTTGGAATGTTGACTTGGATTCTTGCTCAAGTATATCACACTTTGACTATTACAATAAATCACGTACTTCTCCTGCTTCAAGTCAAATTCCTGTAAAAACATATTCATCCAAAGCATCTCTTTACATGCTTTTGTGACTGTGATGTACTCAGCTTCTGTCGTGAACAACGCTACGACCTTCCGTAGCTTGCTCTACCAATAAACTGCTCCCCCTGCAAACGTAAACATGAACCCTGATGTATACTTTCTGAAGTTTATGTCATCTGTCATATCTGTATCTATGTAGTCTTCCAACATAGGTTTCCCGTCACCATAGCATAGGCTCAACTTGGATGAGCCCCTCAGATATCGTAATATCCATTTCACTGTTGCCCAGTGTTCTTTGCCAAGATTGGCAAGATACTGACTCACAACCCTAACTGCATATGCTATGTCTGGGTGCGTACACACCACAACATACATCAAACTTCTTACCATTGAAGTGTAAGGTATATTTTGCATCTCATTCACCTCTGCCTTCATCTTGAGATACTGTTTGTCGCTCAATGTGTGTGTGTGTGTGTGTGTGTGTGTGTACATAAAGAGAGGAGGCAGGGAGAGAGGGAGAGAGGAATGCTTACCTGCACACCAATTCTCACGAGAACTCTTAAGCACTTTGTGAAAACTCATCACACGTTATGTGAGCCCAAGAAATTGTTGGAGAGTCTTCAAACTGTGTGCACGATTGGGTGCTCAGACCGGTCTAACGACCGGTCTGACGCTTGTGGCCCTGTGCACGTGAAGACAGAAGGCAGTCACTGTGTGGCCCTAGACCAGTCGTGCGACCGGTCTGGAGGGGGCTGCGACAGGTCGGGCGACCGGTTGGCTGTGAGGCTGCGTCGGGTCTGTGTGGACGTTTCTCCCTAGACTGTTTCTGTGTGAGTTGCGACCGGTCGTACGGCCGGTCGGCTGTGCGGGCAGAGTCCTTGCGCAATCCGCAATACTGCGCAAGGTGTTTCTATTTTCGGATTTCTTCCTATTTAAGGTGTTGTAATCCGACCTAGAGAGGTATCCTAAGGTGTCCAAGGTTTCCTATTCGTACTAGGAAGATGGGAAAGGTGTGTGTGAGAGAAAACTTGGGGTTCTCTGTTTTTCCTTGCTTTGTGGGCCGTCAATCTCTGTAATCTCTAATATTCATAGTGGATCGTTTGTGCCATGGTTTTTTTACCCGTTTTGGGGTTTTTTCCACGTAAAATTCGGAGTCTCTTGTGGTGAATGCTTGTGTGTGATTGATTACATCTTGTACTCGTTTGATTTCGGATTGCTTCACGCGTTTCGGTGTTCTACTTCCGCTGCCGGCTTTTCCCAACAAGTGGTATCAGAGCTAAAGTTGGGGTAGAGTAGATTCGAATCTGAGACGAGGAGATGGGATCGAGTGCAATATACGAGATAGAGAAGTTCTCTGGGAAAAATAACTTTGAGCTATGGAAGGTGAAGATTGAATCCTTCCTGATTCAACAAAGGCTTGATGGAGCTCTTGAAAAGCGACCTGAGGCTATGAAAGACGATGAGTGGACGAGGCTCGACAAAAAGGTAAGAACCTCAATCCTGTTAAACCTTACGGATGATGTTCTCTATCATGTCATGAAGGAGAAGACTGCGGCTGAAACTATGGCGAAGCTAGAAAATGTTTATGCCAAGAAATCTCTAGAGAATCGCATGTATGTATTGATGCAGTTGTTCACCTTGAGGATGGCTGAGGGAACTGAGGTGGAGGACCACCTGAGCACGTTCAATAAGTTGGTTTGCAAGTTGGTGGAGATCGATGAATCGATGAAGGATGAATACCAGGCATGCATCTTGTTGAATTCTCTTCCAAATTCATATGAGTCGTTTAGGGACTCTGTGTGCGCAGGGAGGGAAACCATAAGCGTCGAAACCGTTATCTCAGCCCTACAGTCGAAGGCGATGAGAAAGAAAAGCGGTGACGTGGCTTCCCATTATTCCTCAGAGGCACTGGTTATGAGGGGAAGAAGTTCTGAGCATGGAGGATATTCGAAATCAGGATCGAAGGCCAAGGGCAAAGATAAGGCTAAGGTGAAGTGCTGGAATTGTGGCCAGGAGGGTCACATGAGAGGGGATTGTCAGAATCCCAGGTTGAGGCAAGAGAAGTTTGAAAATTCTTCTAGAGAGGGAGCCAATACCGTAGAGGACGGTGGCGATCTATGTGAAGTTCTGACTGTATCTAGCAAGGGATCTCGCGGTATTGAGTGGATCCTTGATTCAGGGGCTTCGTGTCATGTATGTCCTGATCGGAGTTCATTCACGACATACAGGGAGTATGGTAGAGAATCGGTGTTTGTGGGCGATGGAGTCGCTCACAAAGTTGTGGGTGTTGGTACTGTGCGCATCAGGATGTTCGATGGGGTCGAACAAGTCCTGGAAGATGTGAAGCACGTTCCCAAGATGAAGATGAATGTTATTTCTCTTAGTGTACTCGAGGCGAAAGGGTGCGTGTTTATCTGCCGCGATCGTTGTTGTGAAGTGATGAAGGGGGCACTCGTGTGTATGAAGGCACGGAGGTGTGATCATCTTTACATGTTGATCGAGAGCACAATTCACGGTGGAGCTGTGGGAGAGGCAGCGAGATCCACTGTGGCTCGTATGTGGCAAGTGCTCAAGGGCCACATGAGAAGAGTGGAAAAGGGCGTGAATTTGCAAGGTTAGGGTCGATGGTGGCACGAGAAGTGGTGGAGCTATGATTGAAGATGAGATGACGTTGCAAGGATGTGTTTGATTCGACGTTTGAAGCCTCGGTGGAGTTTGTTGGAGAGTCTTCAAACTGTGTGCACGATTGGGTGCTCAGACCGGTCTGACGCTTGTGGCCCTGTGCACGTGAAGACAGAAGGCAGTCACTGTGTGGCCCTAGACCGGTCGTGCGACCGGTCTGGAGGGGGCTGCGACCGGTCGGCTATGAGGCTGCGTCGGGTCTGTGTGGACGTTTCTCCATGGACTGTTTCTGTGTGAGTTGCGACCAGTCGTACGACCGGTCGGCTATGCGCGCGGAGTCCTTGCGCAGTCCGCAGTACTGCGCAAGGTGTTTCTATTTTCGAATTTCTTCCTATTTAAGGTGTTGTAATCCGACTTAGAGAGGTATCCTAAGGTGTCCAAGGTTTCCTATTCATACTAGGAAGAGGGGAGAGGTGTGTGTGAGAGAAAACTTGGAGATTTCTCTGTTTTTCCTTGCTTTGTGGGCTGTCAATCTCTATAATCTCTGATATTCATAGTGGATCGTTTGTGCCGTGGTTTTTTACCCGTTTTGGGGTTTTTTCTATGTAAAATTCGGAGTCGCTTGTGGTGAGTGCTTGTGTGTGATTGATTGCATCTTGTACTCGTTTGATCTCGGATTGCTTCACGATTTTGGTGTTCCGCTTCCGCTGTCGGCTTTTCCCAACAGATATGAACCGTTTTTGTGATGTAGCACCCCAAAAAAACTCCAAAGCCTAACTTTTACCCTAATCCAGAACTCTGATGGGCTGTAACAGAGAGAGAAAGGCAAATCAAGGGAGAAAATTGTTTCCTTTTACCATGGCCCACCAAAGTTCTAAATTAGGGTAAAAGTTGGGCCCTAGGGTTTTTTTTTTTTTTTGGTGCTACATCATGTGGACGGCATAGATTTTGGGCTCACATCACATGTGATGAGTTCTCAAAAAGTGCTCACGAGTTCTCATGAGAACTAGGGTTGCATATCTGCCAGGTCAACCTGACCGACCTAGTAGAAACCTGATCCGCCCTAACCCGACAGAGAAAAAGGTCTGATCCTGGGTGAATGCGGCTGGACCATTTTTAATCTAGGTAGGTCTAGGATACACGCCAAACCCGACCAACCTAATCTGTACCTTGACCCTTGTATACCCGACCTAAATCACCTCGAGTTCTGTTAGAGTATTCTAAAAAAAATATGATTGAGAAATTCCTACAGTTGAAACATCCCTGGGTCCACAGTGATGTTTATATGCCATACATACCATTTATAATATTATCATTCCTATTGTGATGAACTGAAAACACAAATATTAGCCTGATTCAAAAATTCTATGGCCCCACATCCTATTGTGGATGTTCAATCCTCACATTTTCGGGCCACTCGAGTTTGTTGTCGAAAGTTTGTACAGTTATGTTCACATTTTCAGTATGTTCAAATAAAGCCATTGTTTAGTGATCCAAACCATTGATGAGAAGGACCTCACCGTTGATGGCCACGCGTAAAAAATACTTTGGACTGATTAAAATATCGCACAATAGAATATTTGGGCTTTTATAGGTTAGCGTTCCATCCCAACTAATGGTGGACGTTCCATCCTAGTCCCAACCCAACCCAGTTCAGCATATAGGCTCGGGTAGGGTTAGGGTTGACCCTTTTGCAAGTAAGGTAGGGTTAAGGTTGGGTTAACCCAACACGGTCACAACCCAGACCAAAACCTGAACCTTTAAAATATGTTTAGGTTCGGTCCAGGATAGGGCCCAAACTTACCCTAACTGAACCTGTGTGTAGGCCTAATGAGACATGTACACGTGCTCGCGCGCACCCGCGCGCGCACACACACACACTAATATATATATATATATATATATATATATATATATATATATATATATATATATATATATATATATTAGTGTGTGTGTGTGTGTGTGGGCCCTACTGTGATGTGTGATGGGCATCCACACCATCAGTCAGATGCACCATTGCATGATGGGCCATGGGCCTAAAACTCAGGCAAATCCATGACTTAGGTGGGCCACACCATAGACAACAATTAAGAGTGGATATCCACCTAATGAAAGCTTTATGATCATTTATAGGATTGATTGAGATATGGTTGAGAAATCTAGCCCATCCATTGTGCATGTCCCACTTAAACAAGAGGTCACACCAAGTTTTAACCGTATTAAAAATTTAGGTGGGCTCCAATAAGTGCTTTAGATCTTGTAAGCATGATTTTACACAGTTTCAATTGGTATGGCCCACTTAAGTTCTGGATAGAGTTGATTTATGGGATATTTCATAACCAATAGGAGACCCATAAAATGCATGGTGTGGATGTTTAATCCGCATCATAGTGAGGCCCAAATAGCTCGACCTCATGGAAAGTTATATAGTTATACAATGGGAAGTTATATATATATATATATATATATATATATATATATATATATATATATATATATATATATATGATGGGTTGATGGGCCATGACAAGCTCGACCTCTCTCTCTCTCTCTCTCTCTCTCTCTCTCTCTCTCTCTCTCTCTCTCTCTCTCTATATATATATATATATATATATATATATATATATATATATATATATATATATATATATATATATTCCCTTCATCTTGGTCTATTTGACCTTACAAACAAGTTGGATGGCAATTAACCATCATGGTGGATGGTGGCCACTGTCTGGTCCTCGCTAGCTAGGGATGGGCACGGGTGGTACCCAAACCAGGTCCTTCCATGGGTGCCCAGCCTCACCTGACCCACCTAACATGGCAAGGCCCAGACGTTGTGAGATTTGATTGGGCCAGCCCAGTGTGACACCGGTGGATTACGCGCTTGGCCGAACCCCCCCCCCCCCCCCCCCCCCCCCCCCCCCCCCATGTCGGTTTATTAGGCTTGCTAGGTCCGGTGGGCTCGTCTCACCCGAGTTACTAACAAAATCAGTCCAACATGGTGGAGCGTTGTTTGACTTAGACCTCTACCTCGTCCACACCTATTTTGATTCGGTGAGCTTAAAAGTAAGTCGATTGGGGCAAGTCCTGAGTCAACTGAATTGGTCAGCCAACCTTAGATTAGGCTCATATGCTTATTTCATGGGCTGGGTCAAAATGGTCCTTCATACTTAGCTAGGGAGATGGGCTTGGATAACCCTCAAACCCACCTAGTTTAGACCTTTTCTTCTCAAGTTGTGCTTCCGAGCCCACGGTCCAACTTTCCAAACCATTGATGTTATGGACTTGGATGGGCCACGCACTAAGAATGTAAAATCTACCTCAACTGCCAGGTGTGTCACCCCATGTTAGGTTAAGGGCCCAAAAATCAGCTTTATCTGTGAATTTTAGATGAACTACATGATTGAACACAGTGCACAAATAATCTCTCATGGAGGGTATGTCAGAACTTGATTTTTGGTGGGGCTTATTGTGATGTGTATGTGAAATCCAGTCCAACCATTTAGATGCTTAATCCCAGTTTAGCCCAGAGCCAAATATTTAGGCTGACTTGTGATTCAATTGACCACACCAAAGAAAACAGCTTGGAGAGAGAGGTCCACTCTTGATTTTTACAGGACTTATCATGAGGACTATATGAAATCCACTCCAACCATTAGATGCCACAGCAAAATTTACGCTGGGGCCTGAAAATCAGGCCCATCCTTGATTCAAGTGGGCGATACCAAGGAAAATAGTCTGGAGGGCAATCATTGACAGGTACACTATTTCAAATCATGTGGTCCACTCAAATCATGAATGGCATTGGTTTTTGGTACTTTAGCCTAATATGAGGTGATGCAGTTGGTGGTCTAGGTGGATTTTACATAAACACCACGATTGGGCCCACCCAAGCAGTAAGCAATTAACAAAATAAAAAGTGAGAGTAGTGGAATGATATTTATATTGATTAATTAGGTAGTTTTTTGAAAACCTTATTCACAGAAAATGTATTGAAATATAAGTTTTATTAATTAGGCAGCTTTTTTGTAATTTCCTTTTTTTTTTTTTTAAAATTAGGCAGCTTTTTTGTAATTTCCTTTTTTTTTTTTTTAAAAAAAAAAAAAGGTCATCCACAACATGCAAGCATCAACCCAACCCATTTACAACTATAATAATGTAGAACTAAGGGGCCATTTGATAAAACTTATTTCCAGCACTTACAATAAATTTGATATTTTCAGTGATTTTTATTGGTTCATATGTTTGGCAAATCCAGCTTATTAAGTATTAAAATTAATTTTCATTGAAAGTATGGGTTTTTTTTTTAGCTTTCCTCCCTTTACTTAATGTTAGAGGCTAATGCTGAAAGTGATGATGCATTAAAATAACTTTTCACTTTTGATTAAAATATTTTTAAAATTATTTTAAAATTACAAATCAGCACTTAAATTAATTTCCATAGCTTATTTTTCAGTTTATCGATCCACATCTAGGTTGGGTCCCAACTCCTTGGCTTGTGGTAAACAGAATGTGTTTCAACATTGAGATTATGGAATCGAGTGCCCATGTGGTGTGGGCGTGTGAGCATGAGTATGTGTGGTGTGGATGCATGTAGTAAAAAAATAGGCACCTAAGTTTTCTCTCTTTCATTTTCTAGAGTGCCATTGCCAGGCCATGGTCTAATGGTTTGAATGACCCAATTAGCAAAATGCAATATAAGTTTGTTGTGTCTAAACCTTGATTCATTTATCACATGCGTTGGGTCCAACTCTTGTCTAGAAATTATAATTGAGTTTTTACATAAATAATATTCTAAATCATTTAATTGATGGTCAACAGTTCAATTTGACTAATAAAATAAAATAGTTATGGTAGTCCACTAAGGGTGATTTTTAGTATGTTATCCATTGACAACAGGCTCATGATCTATATCGTCCATATTGTCATAAATAGAGGATGGGTAACCCCATTTTAGAAATGGTGGTGAACCATTGTAATGGTCTTAAAAAAAAAAAAAACCACATGCACAATTAGCTACTTTTTTAAGTTCATTTTAGTACGACCAAAATTGGACCGATTTAAAACTTGGGTCCAGCTCAACCAGGGTTGGGTTGATTTTGAGAGGACCGAACCCTAGCCCATTAAGAAATTCAGGTTGAACTTTAGGACTCAGAAATGCCTCACATGTCTAAAATTTTTGGGCCCAAGTCCACTAATTGTTGATTTAGAACGGTTCGGGCCAGGCCTACTATAAAAAATTGATTTTCTTAGGCCAAGGCCTGGCCCACTGACAGCCCTGTCATCATGATGCAACCAGACGCAAAAAGAGTAAAATTTTTCCAAAGAGTGTTGTTGCTGAAAGGCCATCATAAAATAGAACAGCAGGATAGAATTCATGTAGCCGACCCCAATTAATTAGAATAAGGCTTATATAATGATAGGATCTTATAATAAAAATAAAGAAATCACATCGCATCTGACTTCCACACTAGATTATGAATTAGTAGAGGAACTTGCAACACCTGAACAGACACTAACTACAATTTATTTATTTATCTTGTAATACTAGAAGATCAAGGAAAGAAAACAAAGATAAGAGTCCATCAAAAGAGCACGTACAATATTTTCTTGGGAAAGAAAGCGATATGATGCAATTGGATTTACTTTCATACGTTGAGTGTGAACAAGCATTCGGTCAATGTAGCTTCATCTGTTTTTTTTTTTTTCCATAAATACCAAAATCCCATCCTTTCAATGATTTTAAAAAGAAATGGCCTACTTGTCGATTTGCATGCTTTAGAATTTAGATGGTTGTAGCATTTGGGATAAAACATAAAGCAAAACTTGAATGGGCAATGTTATCAATTTTTCCATTTGCATTTGTCAATGGGCCGGATATGGGCCTAGAAATCCATTTTCCATTTGGGGTTGTCATTGGTCCAGATATGGGCATAGAGAAAGCGAGATCTTAGTAGGCCCAACTGGATGAACCCATCATGCCTGTAATACGATTAACCTGTGCTGTATAAGTTTTAACTGATGCTTAAACCAGTGACTTGTAAGTGGGTGTTGTTGCATTCATATATTGGGACATGATTGAGGCTCACATGATCTAACAAGGGGTCTATTAGTCTATTAGGGATGCTCTTATGGTTGACATTTGGTAGATCTGGCTATCCATTAGTGCTTACTATTGGTACTTATACCTAGAAGGCTTTAAATGGTTTCATGATTATTTTCAATCATTTAAGTTTTATTTTAACTGTTAAAATATTTTTATTACAATTGTTGATAATACTAACGATTGAGATCTTGTGATCCATTACTTGATTTTGCATGGGAATTGGATCGATGATGTATGTTTACATTCAGTGGGGAAATTGAGTCCACATGTGTGGGGTCTACCATGCATGCATCTCCATATGCTATTCCAATTCTCATCTAAGGTTTATTTGCTAGGGGTCCTCATTTACTTATCTAGGATAGATCTAGAAGAGACCTTCTAATTTGAAGGTACAGCATGGACAATCAAATAATTTTCAACAATAATAATCAAAAGATATCTCTAAGCATAAATCTTTAATTTTGTTTTCTTCTATAAACATTTTTTTTGTTAGTATACACTCCACTATTAGTACACCCACCCACACTGTTAATCACACCACAATGTTAGCCACCCCCACTTGGGAATCGATACCAACAACTCAGTGTTGAAACGAGGTTATCTTCACTTAATCTACCACTTGAGCTGTAGACTGGGGTGTTTTCTATAAACTTGATTATATCTAAGTGAAAATCTCTAGGGCTTCACCGACTAATCTAAATCTTTGAAAATTTTAATTTTTCACTGCATTTTTAAAACTCTAACAACTCAACTTAAGATTTGGTGTTCAGGACGAGTTGAGCTGGGCAATACTGATGAATAGCTCAGCCAGTTTCCCTAATGGGCTGGGCCTAACTGGATTCAGGCGGGCTGATGGGCTTATATATGTTGCCCAAGCCAATGTGTTTAAAAAACAAGCTTTGAGTTTTAATCCAGGATCGAAAGTTTGACAGTCCAGCCCGGCCCCTTTTTCAGCCCTACTCATGAAATAGACTCACCATTTGTTTATAGGACCTACCAAGCTCAACCATGACCCTGACACAAGCATGGCCCTGTCTCTAAGGTGAGGATGAGGCCCGGGGTTTCTTTAGCCCATTAGGGCTTGACCAGGCTAGGGCCAGACTTTAGAACTCTAGGCCCAGTCCAGAGACGAAACTGGGCCTAGGTGGGCCTATCCCAGCCCATAGCTACGCATACAACATTGGACTCGAATTCCGTAATGACCTGTGGGCCCTGTCATGATGTATATGTTTTATCCACGCCATCCATCCTCTTTGAAAGCTCATTTTAGGGTATCATCCCAAAAATGAGGCAGATCAATATCTCAAGTGGGCCACAACAAAGGAAACAATGGAAATTGAATGCCCATCGTTGAAAACTTCTTGTGGGATATAGAAGTTTTGGATCAAGATGTTTTTCATATTTTCCATTCATCCATGTCTGTGTGACCTCATGGACCTGTTGGATGGAAAATAAAAATCGCTGTGAGCCCTAGGAAGGTTTCAACTGTGGTCGTCCAATCCCCACTGCTTCATGTGGTGTGGTCCACTTGAGCTTTGCATCTGCCTCATTTTTGGGATCATATCCTAAAATGAACTAACAACATGAATTAACGGCATAGATAAAACATATACATCGTTTTGGGGCCCACAGAGCTTTTCCAGTACCGAGGGCCACTACCGAATCCGACTCCTACGACATATTCTTGGAAATTCGCGGTCCTAAATAACTCCCCTTTCTTTTCTTGGAAATGAATAAAACAAGGTCAGATCTGACCCGCTCATCAGGTGACCCTCACTGATTGATTGCCAACCGTAAAAAATCAGGCCAATGTGATTGATCATCGGGCAGGTCACAAGTTTATATAATTAATGAACAGCTGAGATGAATTAACCAACGGTCCAAATTCTACAAACACTTGCAACTCATTTGATGATCGGATCGGCCTTATATTCGGGACTTCCACACGATGGTGATGATGAGCGGCTCTGATCTAATGACCATGTTCGTCGTTTACACGTGTGATGCATCCAGTGCTCAGGAGCATTTATTGTAAATGTTTGAATCCGTACCAAAGATCCGCAAAGTCCGGACGCGGATTAGCTACTGACAGGTTGAGTAGCGAATAACGCTACTGTAGTGACGTCACCATATTATGTGGACCCCAACATGATGTATGTGTTGTATCCACACCGTCCATACACTTGGGGAGACCATTTTAGGGCATAAATCAAAGAATAAGGCAGATCCAAAACTCAAGTGGACCCCATCAAAGAAAACAGTGGGGACAATGACATCCACCGTTGAAAACTTCCTAGGCCCACCATGATATTTATTTGAGATCCAACCTGTTCATAAGTTCACACAGACATGGAGGAAGGACAAACACAAATATCAGATTGATAGAAAACTTCTGTAGCCCCTAAAAAGTTTTCAACGGTGGATGTCACTGTCCCCACTGTTTTCTGTGGTGGGGTCCACTTGAGTTTTGGATCTGCCTCATTCTTCTACTCATTCCTTAAAATGATCTCTCCAAATGAATGTACGGTATGGATACAACACATACATCGTGCTGAGGCCCACATAATATGGTGACGTCACTTTAGTAGCGTTATTCGCTGCTCAACCTGTCAGTAGCTAATCCGCGTTCGCTGAGTCCTGGTAGAATAGGGAGCGGATTAGGTGAGACTCCGGATCCACCGAGGTGGGTGGAACCCCTGACTGTGGGGCCTATTGTGATGTATGTGACAACATCTACGCCGTCCATCCGTATTGAAAGTTCATTTGAGGGGCATGATCCAAAAAATGAAGCAGTTCCAACTCACAGATGGGCCATAGTACAGGAATCAGTGGTGATTGACCATTAAAAACTTCCTGTGGGCCACAAAATCTTTGGATCAAGATGATATTTATGTGGTCTCTTCATCTATGTGTTTGTGACCTTATCAACAGGTTGGATGGCAAATAAACATTCCTATAGAATCCATGAAGTTTTCAATGGTAGAGATTAAATCACGACTGTTTCTGTGGTGTGGTCCGCCTAAAATTTGATTCAGATTCATTTTGGAATCATAGCCTAAAATGAGCTTTCAAAATGGTTGGACGGTGTGGATTTAAGACACACACATCAATGTGAGCCCCACAGTTATGGATCCCACCTCGGTGGACCCAGGGTCTCACCTATCTAGGCCTGGGTCCCACCAAGGTATGCTTACGACATCCAACCCGTGCATTTAGTGAGCCCCATCACGAAATTTTGACACCCCAAAAATCAGACCGATCCAACCATCCGTTGGCTACTACGTGAATTTAGAGATTTTTTTTAATGGCCGTCCATTGTTGCATTGGGTGGGGCCCACCATGTTATGTATACGCCATCCAACCCGTGCATTACGCAACCTGCCTATGATGATGGGATTCCCCAATAGATCATGCCTGTAAGATGACTGTGGGGGCCACACATGACTATGGGATCTTCCTGATTGTTTTTTGGGCGTCCATTTTTCAGTATGGGGACCCAACAGGACAGGTTGGATGTGATGTAGAAATCTAGGTGGGCCCCACTCGCAGATATTACAATGAATGCCTGTGCATAAAATAGAAAGCGGTAAATGGGAAATAGTGAAATTTGGAGGTAGATAAGGAATGGTATCTAAGGATAGGTGGGAGGTGTTAAGTTAATATACTTTTCCAGGTAGTAATAATAGTGTCTGTGGATGGATATTGACAGATTGGAAGGGGGCCATGCATTGATGGTTTTGGCAGTATATAAGAACGAGTGGAGGGGATGGCCTTGCACCATTCGCATACATACACTTGTTAGAGTCTTTTAGAGACTCAGAGAGAGAGAGAGAGAGAGAGAGAGAGAGAGATGGCTCGTTTTTCAGTTGCTGCCTGTGCCTTTGTCCTCCTTGGGTTGATGTTTATTGCTGATGTCGCTAATGTAATGCGCTTTCCCTCTCTCTCTACATATATGCTCTGAAATTACTTCCAACCAGTTAAGAGCATGTGATGTCCAACCCTTCAAATAGGTTGGCCAACTAGAGGATCGCCTGGTTAATATTTAAGGTCTATATAAAACTTTAGATTTGGTTCGTGGATTTTGACAATTTGATTCAAGTCAAATGTACGGTTTGTTCATTAAATCTTTAATATATGTACATATGAAGGGTTGGACATCATTCTGAAGTAGAGTATATAAGTCAAATGTACTGTTCATGCAAAAATAGTGCATGTGAGACATGATCCATCTCTCTGAGGTAGAGGAGATGCTGATGATTACATGACAAGCATGGACCATTGAAAAGAGGCTAAGAGAAACATCAAAGTTCTGGTCAAAATTTAGCAAACTTAGCACTATCGGGCACTTGCGCCCAACCATAAGCCGCAATGGTATAGAGAATTATCTAAATAGTTCGATTAATTTCGAACACTCGACCATTACATTATCGAGCGCCCGACCACTATCGAATGCCAAAAAACTATTATCAGGTGCTCCAAATTCATCCGAATTTTGCCTCAACTTTCTGGACAGTTTTGTTTGTCATTAGTCATCCGACTGAATCTTCGTCGTGTGCTTGAAATTCAACTAAATTTAGAATTTTGCTCGTTCCGCTATTTTTGACATCAATAGGCGTACGTCCACCTTTCAACGAGCGCTCAACGATGCATGAGTAGACGTGCAGATTTGTGCAAACTTTTCATTTTTGAATGTTTTTCTTTCCAAACTTATTTATGACTCTTGATTTCCGCACTTTAGGGTTTTTATTGTTAAACCTAAGTTATAAATACTTATTTAATTCTTATTAGACAAAAAAATATTTATCTTTTATTAATAAACTACGGTTTTCTTCTTCTCTTGTGGACTCGAGACTCTTTCTCTTATGGATTCAAAGAAATTCTGGTTAAGGATTCCTAGAAAGCTCCGTGGATTCGGATCGAGTAGGTATCTTGTGAGAGAGACGGTGATCAATCTCACCTCGTCTAAACTGCGCTACTCTCTCTTCCTATGTACATGTGAGACATACGCTTTGAGATCCATCTCTCTTTTTTTGCTTTTTTTTTTTTCATACTTTGAAAAAGGTAATTTTATAAAGAACTACCTAATTATTTTATAATTTATATTCTAGTACTATTTTCAAAAAAATTCTAAAAAGCTACCTCATTAATCAATATAGCTCGTAGTTTTTCCAAGCCTCAAGTGGGCCCCACTATGATGTTTATTTTAAATCCACTCTGACCACCAAGTGCTTCACCACATTTTAGGCCAAGGGCTAAAAGCATCATCTCCATCTTTCCATCTGTGATTCAGGTGGACAACATGATTAGAAATAGTGTATAGGGTAACACTCACCCTCGAAATTGTTTACATTAGTCTGGCCATGTTAATCATGGATGAATATGATTTTTGAGAGACGCATAAAATATATTATGGAATCTAATCATTAGAGTGGATTTTATATAATCATCATGGTCGGCCTTGAAAAATCAATGGTGGGTATCTCTCTCCCAACCATTTCCTTTGGTGTGGGCACTAGGATCACAAGTACGTTTGACTGTTTTGTGTGTGTGTGTGTGTGTGTGTGTGTGTGTGTGGGCCTAATATAGGACTGAATATGTAATAGTGAGTGGATCTTACGTAAACATCAGGGTTGCCCCCATCAATATCAAGAGTGGTAGCCATAAATTCTTAGAGAGATCTCTCGGACTTTATTTTTTGGCAGGGCCCACCGTGATGCATATGTGAAATCCACTCCAAGCACTAGATGTGTAATCCTAATTTAGGCCTAGATTTGAAAAAATCAGGTTGACTTATAACTCGGGTGGGCCACCCCAAAGAAAATAATTGAGAGAGATACATCCACCTCTGATTTTTACAATGTCCATAATGATGACTATATGACATCCACTCCTAACATTATATGCCATACCAAAATTTAGGATTGGGCCTAAAAGTCACGTCAATCTAATGATTTAGGTGAGTCATATGAAGGAAAATAATTAATTTGGAGGGCGCTTATTGCCTTGTACACTATTTCCAATCACATGGTTGGGGATGTTGGTAGGGGATGTGGGTGAGTTTTGAATAGTGTTGTACACAAGTTGAGTAAGCTCGAAAAACTCGCTCAACTCGGCTCGGATCGGAAGTGGGTTTGGGCAGAGTTGAGCCAAAATTTGGGTGCTCGAATGAATTCGAGTTGAGCATTAAACAGGGCTATACTCAACTTGAAGAGTGGCTTGAAACCGGCTTGATTTGACTCATTGAGTAGACCAGAGACTTGAACTTACTCGGTTTGCTAATTGAGCAGGGCCACGTCGAGCACCTATTGAGGATAGGGGTTGAGTCAAGCAACGAGTAGCGCCAAGCTTGACTCGTGTATAACACTTGTTTTGAGCCCTTGGCCAAACATGAGGTGACCACTTGGTGGTTCAGGTGAATTTTACATAAACATCACAACGGGCTCACTCAAACAGCCAACTTATTCTCTGGCAAACCCATCTAATTAGGCATTAAAGAAATGTAATGGAATGTAGTGAAATAATATTTATATCCATTAAGTAGATAGCTATTTGTATTCCTTGTTAAAAAAAAAGGTATTAGAATGCAAATTCCATATTATGATTAAATGGTTTCTTATAAAATTTCCCAAAAACTGTAAACATTTTTGTACTATAAATAGGGGTGCCCTATCTAGAGGATGGGTGCAAATATCATTTCCCTCAATTTCATTTTTTTTTTTACTATTTTGCTCACAAATATGCAGGCGGGTGGAGAAGGATCCCTCAGACCAGACTCTGAGATCTCCCTCTCTCCCTCTCTCTCGCCTCAATATAAGCTATCCCCCAGTTGCATTGAAATACATTGGATCTGAACCGTCCATTACCTGCAGTATGCATTTCACGAGCAACCATGTAAAAATCGCACCGAACAGACAATTCTATGCATCCGATTGTTGGTATATAAAATGGACGTTCTCGATTGGTTGTAAAAATAGGTCCATTAATTTGAGCCATCTGTTTTTTTTTTTTTTTTTTAACGCTTGTCTAGATGGCTTATTGCTCTGAAGAATCACTTC
Organism: Liriodendron chinense; assembly: GCA_003013855.2. Lineage (NCBI taxonomy): Eukaryota > Viridiplantae > Streptophyta > Magnoliopsida > Magnoliales > Magnoliaceae > Liriodendron > Liriodendron chinense. The sequence goes on along the minus strand of PVNU02003342.1, from coordinate 193,829 downwards.
TATCAGACCATCCTTCTCACTTCGTGGCTGGGAAAAATGAATGGCCAGAAATGGACGATTTGTACTGTTCAAATGCCTAAATGGGGGCTGGGGCACTATAACTTACAGTGCTTGAGCACTGGATCCTTTTTATACACTTAGCAAGATCGATAATCATTTCTTATTATTTTATTAAACTCCAAATTCTTATGTGGACCACTGAACTGAAATTGTCCACCGTGGAATTCTCATGCCCCCATTCACCCAAAAAAGTATATTAATTAGCTATTTGATTAAGTACTCCAAAATGGACGGTTAGACCACCTCCAACCCTACATTGCTTTTTGTGGGGCCCATCGTGATGTGTTCATGGCTTCCAATCCATCCATCCATCATGTGCAGCCCTCATTTTCCCTTGGTTCCCAAAAATCAGGCCGTTCTAAAACTCATGTGGTGTGGCTCACCCGAGTCTTACAAAGAGCTGATTTTTGAGTTGTCCATTCATCCTAGTGGGTTGAATCTTCTGAATGGATTGGATGGCTCATTAGAAAAGATGGTAGGCCCCACACACAATATAGAAGGTTTTTAACTTCTCATCATGGGCTACCCATCCAAACTGATCTCTGTGGTGTGGCCCACTTTAGTTTTGTATTGTCCTGATATTTGGGCCTCAAGGAGAAATGGATGGATTGGATGTCACACAAATACCACATTGGGCCCCACACTTTTTATTGTTATGTTTAGCTTAACCTATAAATCGTTGCATTGTATCCGGCCTCCTTTTCATGCCCCCATTTTAATGGCTATGACAATCCAAAGTAATTTTGAGCCATTAAATGATATTTCATGGACCCACATGGGGCTATTTAGAAATTGAATTTTGTACTTGATCATAGCTCTATATATAGGGGTCCATATGCATCACTAATGCGGCCCACCTGATTTTCGGTGCAGAATGTGCCGGGGCGTGCGGTTACAGATGTTCGGGGACGTCCCACCGGAAGCCGTGCTTGTTCTTTTGCAACAAATGCTGCCTGAAATGCTTGTGTGTGCCGTCAGGGACGTACGGTCATAAGGATAATTGGAAGAAAAACAACCGGTGAACATAGCACTTGGAAACTACCTATATGTAGGCTCACATACCATCTCTAACTAGGTAGTATATTTAACCTCACGAGGGCGCCGAGCGCAAAGAGAATAGCGTCACTAACCCCGAGTTGCACTACAAAATCTCTTTAGATGGGGCAGGTAGGCAAAACAGTAGAGTCAATTTCTGTCCTCTCCGCCTAGGTTTTGAGTTCACCCGGTGTGTTCTCCTTTTCCACCCCTTTCTTTACGAACGGCAACTTTAGAAAGACCCCAGGTGGAACTACAAATAGAAGGTAGGTTTGGTAAGTATTTCAGTAAGGGTGAACCTACTTGACTTTTGTGTTTTTAGAATCCGACAATGTTTGGAGAACACAGGGATACTTATAAAATTGCCACCAACAAATTAGGAATGGAAAAGGAGAGCACACTGATTGAATTCAAAACCTAAGAGGAGCGAACTCTGCGTCCATTGAGGATATATTATAGTGCTCCTAGTTGCATTGTTCACTTGGACAGTTTGATCAATCGATCTGAACCGTCTATTATTAGGTCTAGCACACATTTCGTGGACTACCTTGCGAAAATCACAACCATTGGATGATCCAATTCATCCTCGACTGGGTCTTATTTTCTGTAGCCAGCCTTTTTCCAGTCCATAGATGGTATGGCTTTGGTTGCGTAATGAAAGTGATTATTTGGAATCATAAAGAATCCGTGATACGTCTAACAACTAGATGGATCGGATTGTTTATAGGACCTATTTTCTATCAGTAATCTTAACCATCCATTTTAAATTACATCGATCCAATGGTTAATATCTGTCAGATTGGTGAAAATTTTGCACGGTAGTGCATGAAATGTGAGTTGGACCCAATGAACAGTGTAGATCGGTGGATTTGTACTGTCTAAGTGTCCAAATGCAACTAAGAGCACTATAACTTATAGTGCTCTATATAAGCACCGGATCATTTCTTGGTGCTCGAGGCACAAGTGGGGCCATAAATTAGGCAATCAAGACCCTAGATCAATTGGGTCCCACTTGGATGGATGGACCATTGTCAGAAGAAATCTTTTTGAAAGGACAATCATAACCATGAGATTTCTGTCCTACAAATAAACGGTTTAGATGAGAAGTACGGCAATAGTTCATATTCAAATTAAGAAAAATCTCCAAAAATTGGCGCCTAGGATCAAAAAAGAGATGAGATGTTTTGGGTCATGGTCCATCAGGGGTGGGATGCCACACAACATGGTTTGGATCACGACGCATGGCCCACTCGTCAGAACTGAAATCCCACGTGTATTGTGCAAAGCCTTGGGTCGCGTATCCTATGGTAGCCATAATTCCTCTTTTATGGTATACTGAAAAGCTTTGATACTCTGGCAGAGGTGATGGATGATACGCAGACGCTTAGAAATTGCACACTTCGCATATAATTAATACAAATTGAACTGTCCAAATTATAGATCAAGAATGAAAATTTGAGTTTTTATGATTATCTGAGTATTGGATCGGACGATGTTTATTGGACGGTTAAAAATGAAAAGTATCCAGGGGTCCTATTGCAACGAATCAAATTGGAGCATTGTTCAATCAAAATCTGATTTGACTTGCCAAAGTGAGTGTCATGATTTAGTTGGTCTAGTTTGTATTATTACATGCCACGTTTACAATTTATTAGTGTCATTCTCTACCTGAGTATCAAATAACTGACCTTTATGGTCCCCCTACTTGTGGGCCCCACCAATAACTAAAGAGCTATGATTCCATGCAGCATAGGAGAACCCGTCCAGCCACTTTCTACAGCGCATAGGTGGCATGTAACATCAGCCAGCTAGCTGGGTAAAAGCTCTGTGGGCCCCACCATGACATGTGTTTGATCCATGGTAAGCGTTCAATCCCCCACTGGAAAGCTTTAGATCTGCCTCTTTTTTTAGCTCATGACCTACAATGAGCTGGCAAAATGAGTGGACGGCGTGGATAAAATACATACATCATGGTGGGGCCCACAGATTTTCCACCAGCTAGCTGGGTGATGTTTGGGTCACCACCCAATCCGAGTCCCGATGTAGCAACTGGCAAACTGTGGTTCATGATGTCATGAGGGACTAGTCGGCATGGAATCACAAACAAATCACTTGCCAATATTTTTTAACCGTCAATTTATATGGCCAATGTTTGAACTGTTCGGATCATTCTATTAATGTAATCTTAGTGATGCAGCTAACACTTTGAATGTTTCCTAATATCATCAACAACACGTGTATAATAGATTAGCAACCTAGCGACACCTTTGTTGAGGAAGAAAAAAAAGACATTTGATTAAGAGAAATCTCAAAACACAACAAGACAACCTAACAATATTTGTACCAGACTACTTAAATGATCTTCATACCATTTTTTTAAATGGTTAGGATTGTCTGATCATCGCGATTTATTTTGGTCCAGCAACCTTGCACCTAATGAATGAGAGAGGAATATGTGGACCATCAACCAATTCATCATAAGACTCCATAAATGCACCACATGACAAAAATATCAGGTTGAATAGATATAAATGGAGTGGTATAAAAACCACGATATTCATACACCATGGTTAGGATTGTCCAATCATTGTGATCCTTCTTCGTCCATCACACCTCGCACCTAATGAATGAATGGTTTAGATCATAGGAGAAAAAAGATGCTAATATGATGGGGCGCCAAATCTCATTGCCTTGTAACACATAAAAAATGGGGCCGTCTTTGGAGCCCCACTAAAAAAAAAAACACACACACACACACACAACGATTATTCTCTGCCTCTCTTTTCCATTTTCCTTTCCCCCAATAAAAATTCCAACACTGCTCATATCTCTTTCGGGAACTCCCGTGCTGATAGATACAGCCATGCTCTCTTTCGGAAAGAGATCCCGCTTATAGATACATCCATCCTCTCTTTTTGAAACACAATAGTACAAAGTTGTGGTCGTGGTTGTGAACCTCAATTCCCATTTTCCTAAGACGCTACATTTTCTCATAAAATAAAATATATGCCTCGGATTGAAGTACCTCTGTAAGCGAGACCTCACGCACGTAGGCATCGCTGGCATAAAACCACATCGAACTCCCGTCTTCTTTCTTGGCTGAGTTCCCTCTGCTTTCTGCTTTGAAATATGCAACATAATGTCCATTTCTCATGTTCCCCGAATGCTCCACCACCCCGACGAGGTGGTACCTACACTTCTCTTTCTCTTCGCACCTGAAAAAAAAAAAATAATAACAAAACAGGGTCATCGACCAAACATGCCGTCGCTTCGTCTTGTTGGATAATGTGCAATGTATGTCTATCAGCATGCATTAATAGGTACATACCATGCATGTTGGCAAGTAAACAACAATTTTTGGACTAGAAAATTGTGTGGTTTGACAATGCAAAGGATTCTGTAGGTTCCATGATTTGGTTATCTAGACTGGAAACAAAATGGGGGATGCTCCAAACATCAATCAGTTCAGATGATCCTAACATTCCAATAGGTGGCCCAGAAATAGACAGTCAAGAAAAAATTTGAGTACAATAGTCTACATCCAATGGAAATTGGACAAAGATCTGAGGGTTCGATCATCAATTTGAGAGACTTCATGTATCCCTCATTGCTGGTGGCACCCATCCAATCACCATGGGTCCCACATACACGAAAAATTAGCTGAGGCCAAGTACATGACGATACTTTATTGCTCATGGGAAATGCAACTGTCAATAAATCTAACAGTTGGGTGCTTCGGGTGTATGGTTCTACAGAATTACGAGAACGTGACATTTGCTCGGTTACCGAATGAACCCACTGTAAGATATAGTTAGTAGGTACACAAGCAAAAGAGATTTTGTCTCAATATAATCCATTGTTTTAAAAAACTAGTTAAATTAGATTTTGAGTCGACTCAACAAGAATTTGTTTTTGCTAACTTTTTTCACGTCTCGTCAAGTAAAAAACTCAAGTCAAGTGGAACTGAACAGATCGAGCCCAGTTCCTTCTGGGTTTTCTATCAATTTCCATATTTTGTTAATTTAAGCACTTTTAAAATAATTGTCAATTATCAAGTTTGAGAGATGCTCCAGTTCTCTCAGAGTACTATCAGTTATAGAGCTTCTTATTGCATCTGTCCACTGGGACAGTCTAATCAATCGATCTGAACTGTGTATTAAGTCCAGAACACATTTCACAGACTAGGATGCAAAAATCACACTGATCGGATGATCTAATCCAAACATGATTTGGCCTTATTTTCTATAGCCATCCTTTTACCAAGCTATGCATGGGATGGCTACAATGGGGTCTAACAAAAGTGATTTTTTTTAGTCATAAGCAATCCATGATAGACCCTAACAAATAGATTGATCAAATTGTTGATTGGCATAGTTGTGTAAACAGTCTTGACCGTCCATGTCAGAGACCATTGGTCAATGGTTAATATTCGTTGGGTTTGTGTGATGTTTGAATCGTAGCCCATGAAATGTTCATCGGACCAGATTGAACAATCTGCATCAATGAATTGGACATCCCAAATGGGGACTATCATATCCCCATTCCCACATCTGTAGGCCACACCATTAACACATCTGGGTATTACACAAAATATACTACAAAACAGAATCATCATATTCATCATCATTGGTCTTTCTCCCAACAATCTGTGGCTGGCTTTTAAATGGTAGATAAACAAAAGTATGATCTGTTGCCCACCAGACATCAACCTTCTTTTGTGGGGGCTATAGAAACAGCTATGCAAGAAACTCAAAAGTTACACAACAGAATGTAGTTCTAAAATACTAGTTTATTTCCATTTATAAATAGCAGTTCTATTTCATAGAAAACATGTCTACAGACTGGTCAAGGGGAACACCCAGGTCCATAGCTCAAGTGGCAGACTGATTGAAGATAGCCTCGTTTCAACACTGAGATCATGGTATCGATTCCCATAGTGGGGGTGGCTAACATTGTGATGCAACTAACAGGGGTGGGTGGGTGTAAGGGGAAGCTATTACAAACATGGTATCCATAACGGTAACGGTGGCTGTAACAATCGCCACTGTTACTGTCACGATACGAGCCATAACAGCTTTTACGACCCACAGAATGGCCATTACAGAAGGTTTTTTTTTTTTTTTATTGAAAAAGCTATTTCGGCCCTATAATAGACCTTACAGGACCATTATGGAGCCATTATGGGCCGTCACAGGCCATTACGACCCATAACGTGTAACAGCTACCACCATTACAGTTACATAACTGCCGTTACGCAACCTTTCTGGAATACCTTGATCACGTAACCTTTCTGGAATACCGTTATTTGGATTCAAGTCCTATCGGGTTCAGATATAGCCATATGGGGTGTCAAATATGATTATGAGCTACTGGATCGGGTTGGATTCGGGAACTTTGATGGGTTCTATATGGTCTAGTTTTCAGCATGAATTACCATTTGGAATGGGGTTTGGATCCGGAATCAGATCAACAATCAGGTCTAGATCCAAATTCAGGTCCATAGTAGAAGCACGCCTTTACTATCATTTTTTAAATAATAAAATATAATTGAAGGATAAAAGTTTTTTTTTTTTAATCATATATTCGGGTACCTGACCTGACCTGATTTTTAGTTGGACCACAAACCAACCTTCTTATTGAGCAATGAATCATAGATGACTAAACAGTTGCTCTTCTTTTCTACACCTCCAGCATAAATTTCAAACTCGAATCTTCCTATCCTTGAAGTGGTGACCATAGGTAAGATCTCATCAGCCACTGCAATCCAACCAAAAACTTTGACTTCTAATGGAACCAGAACACCCCATCACTCTCGGGTGACAGAAATAGAAATGTCATCTCAGGAGTCATGCATAGCATGCATGCCTTCCAGAGCTCACATCTGTGAAAACACAAACTATGTCGTCATCATCTTTCCCTCATCAACCACTTGAAATGTGTTTTCGAGTATCCCCAAGACCGGCCTGCATCACTTATTGTCTGAATCCCATGAGCACAGACCACATGGACAGTTAGAAACTAAGTTAACCTAGAGTTTCAACTGATTGATGAAGCTAGTTAAGAACAGGAAAACCAAGAATGATAGAGATTCTGTCATTTCAATTCACAGAGTACCTACCCAATTTGTGTATCATGAAATCAGAGTGATTTTGGTACCGTGGCCTGCGCCCAATGGTAATGATTGAATGGACTCTCCAGATCAATGATAGGCCATGCAATATGTCACTTAAAAAGATGTGGGGACATTGCCAATGTCCCCATGAAGGTGGGGCACATTAGCAACCCCCTGTTTTAAATACTTGCTCTAGGGAGTTTATGGACAGATTTTTGTAGTTTTCTTCTCTGTTGCTTCTTTTTAGAAACTTCGAAGCTTCTAGTACTCCTCTACTGTCGAACTCCTCGAATAATGTTGAAGACATCACGATGCTTCGAATTGTTGTTTGCAATTTGTATAACTTCTGTGAAGAAAAAAAAAAGTCATTTTTATCAGCTAAACATTGGTAAGATTTGCATTCGTAATATTGCTTTATTTCAAGTGGGGCATGGGTGTTTCCTGGATGGATACCCACTCTTTCCAAGCTTGGAACGGGGGTGTGAAAGGAACGTGGGTGAGGGAGGGAGGGAGGGAGGATGGGAGAGCACTATGCCTTCTTTCTTGGTAGTGATTTGGTCAATTTCAAAGGTGCATAATGAGAGGGTCTTCAACTGATCCAAGCAAAAGGAAGCAGTTTCCCATAGGCCTTTCCTACTTTTGAGGATTGTGATTGAGGTTCCTACTTTTGAGGATTGTGATTGAGGTCTGATGGGTTCCTGGGCATTTGCTCCTGGTCAACCAGGTGAGGGATGATCCTTTACCATCTTCTCTCCTTTTGCTCCTGTACACACACATAAAAACTCTTTTCCTTTTTTTTTTCTTTTGCTTGGTCCTCAATATAACTTTCCAAGTTATCATTGAAAAGAGGAAAAAAGAAAGCTAACCAGGAAACTAAACCAAACTTCAATGTTGCTTCATTACAATTAATGGGCCATGTTCAAAATTACACATAACACTGTCCTCATCAGTCACACCAGGACATGAGCTTCCAACCATCCTTTTGAGAAGAGAACTACTACTCAGTGACATTACAGAGAGTTTCTAAGGTGATTAGTAAAAATCTACCTTCAACCTCTTTTCAAGGGAAGACAATCTCACAGTCAGCAGCAGTCATTGTAATTTAACTCCCCAATAGATCTTTGAAGATGTTTAATGAGCATTTGCATTTTTACATGGACATGTACCCACATCCCTCGCTGATTTCTTGCAGTCGTCTGTCATCTTCAGATCATTAAAGATAATCCCGTCTTCCGAAAAGGCTGAACCCTTCTAGATGGACCTACCTTGAACGCTTTGACTCAAAATTCAATGAAATGTTATCATACTCTACAAAAATATAGCATGCTTATCATCCCACTTCATCTTTGGATCCATTACTCGAGCATTTATCCAAGTTCAAGCAATCTGGCCTGTTTCTAGTGCTTGCAAGAAAATCGACATTTTAGAATGTATTTATACCACTAAATATTAAATACTAGAAGCCTTGTTTTCTGGTCTACAGACTTCATACCATTCACAAAATGATATTTCCCTTTTTCCTACTTCATACCATTCATAGAAAATCCCTCTCGCTATGGCTCGCCAGTCAGATTGGCAGGATGGAATTCTTTCATCCCAACCACACCCTCTTTCAGAATAATGGCAAGAAACGAGAAGGCCCATTTCCCCCACCAATTCTACCAGTCTAAAGAATTGTGACAGGAAAGCCTCGAGATCTTCTTTCGCATCTTACTAAAAAAAACCAATAAAATGCTATGGAAACTCATCTAGCACTGGAGCCTTATCTCCACCACGCTTGAAGACTTCCAGTCTGATTTCTTCTTCTAAAAACTAGAGCTCAAGACTACTTTCTAGACGAGCTTCAGATCATGCACATATCTGTTTCAAATCTTCACATATATCAATGGCCCCTTCCCCTTTCTGTTTACAGAAATTGTGGTTCGAGAAATGTGAAGTTCATGGGTAGACAGATGACAGATTGTCAACAAACTCCAATTCGTCAAGACAAACTTGAAAGTGAGAAACAACCTTTTTTTTTTCTTTTTTGAATTTGACAATTTCATTATTGAAAGAGGAGCCCAAGGCTCATATTTACATAGTTCACAATCCAGCTAGGATCGACCCATCATTTGGATCAAAATCCTTCAAACAAGGAATCCACCCATTTACATTTATGTGGGCCATCATCACAACCACGAAGTATGAAATTCAAGTATTGCATGGGTTAGATCCGGCGAGGGATGAAACCTCCCAATCTTGCATGGTTAAGATCCCAACGAGCAATGGGGATCACTAGTCCGGAGAATCGAAGGATTTATCGGATTAGATGATAGAGCTCTGAGGATTAGGGTTTTGAATCCTAATCTCGAATTTAGGATTGTAGAGAATGGAGAAAAGTAGGCTAAGAGAAAGGAGGAAGAACAAGGGATTACATTGGAAGAATGTTCGAGGAAGAAGGAAGAAGAAAAGAGAAAATTGAGAAGAAGAAGATGAAGATCCATTGGGGGGGGGGAGGCAACCAAAAGGCTTTCATTCAATAATCAATCAACTAAATTCAAGTTTAGGGCTTAACCCTCTTAAATACTCACTAAGAAAGAAGAAAAATATCAAAATACCCCTAATACTTCAGCAAAACAAAAAATAAAATAAAAAATAGTTCGCGTGGGCGTCGGGTACCCAATGACCGATCGCGCCCGATGAGAATAAAAAACGTCCAGCGACTTAAAACCCCAAATTGATGAATTTCGAGCGCCCGACCATCAATTTCAAGCGCCTGATGACCTATGGTCGGGCGCCCGACGACGGTGAAAACTGTCCAGAGAGCTTTGCTTCATCTCGGGCGAATTTCGGGCGCCTGATGAATAATGGTCGGGCGCCCAACGACATCCAGTCGGGTCTTCCTTCATCCTACACACGTCTTCCCAATGTAGGGTCTTCTATATGTCAAACGACATGTGTAGGGTCTTCAATGCTCCCTAATGACCGCCTAACCACAAGGGGCTTGAGGCACGCGCTTTCTCCATTGATAGACTTTGAAGGGTCTCATGTCCTCATCAACTCCCCTCGGGTAAGAAAAACTCGACTCCGACGAGTTAAAACTTTGTGGCGCTCTAGCAAATCTGGATCAATACTCTGCAATTCCGCTTCTGTCAACCATGGAGATTCTGACGGTAGTTTATTCTTCCATTTGACAAGATACCTTTGGAAACCTCCATCTCTTATGGAAACTATCTCTTCATCCACAATTTCTTCAATTTCTTCCTTATGACTAATAAGTGGGGGAATGGGTGGAATAGGTTGTGAAGCAAAATCAAAGAATGGCCACGAAAGGGAAGAAAGATCAACGGTAGGATTAGGGGAGAGGACTAGATCTTCCACATTAAACATTGGATTAATGGCCATTTCAGGTGGAAGGTCATTCCGATACGTGTTGGACCTAATTCTTTGCAATATTTTGAATGGTCCAGCACTACGCACTTGTAATTTCTTAGTGATGCCTTGTGAGAACCGCTCTGGCCTTATCATCACCATTACATAGTCTCCTTCCTGAAAATCTCATGATCTACGATGAGAGTCAGCTGAATACTTATAACTATCATTGCTTTCATTAATTCGCTGTCTAATATATGTATGCAATTCATGAATGCTTCGTGCAAATGCATCGGCCGACTCTGAAGATCTTTGGGTGACAGACATGGGTAAAAGATCTATGGGCATTCTAGGTTTATAACCACTGACAATTTCAAACGAACTCATTCTTGTCGACCTATTGATAGACACATTATACGCAAACTCAGTGATGGGTAGAATTAAGTCTCAGGTCTCAACATGCTCACCCACTAGACAATGTAATAAATTTCCAAGACTTCAATTTACCACATCAGTTTGTCCATCTGTTTGAGAGTGGTATGCAATAAAAAATTGTAAACGAGTACCCATCATGTGCTATAGTGTCTTCCAAAAGTAACTAGTAAATTTGACATCACGGTCAGACACTATAATCTTAGGTAAACCATGGAGACGCACCACACCATAAAAAAATACACGAGCAATATGAGACACATCCAACGTTTTCGAACATGGGAAAAAAATGCGCCATTTTAGAGAAACGATCCACTACAACAAAGATGGAATCGTGCTTTTATCGTCTTGGGAAGTCCTAGCACGAAATCCATACTAATGTCTTGCCACAAAGCGTGTGGCACTGGCAATGGCGTATATAGCCCAGTATTTTGCTTTCGTTGCTTAGTCAGCTGACATGTACGACACTACTCTAAAATTTTGGCTACGTCTTGCTTGAGACTTAGCCAATAAAAACGATCCTCAACGAGGGCAATGGTCTTATCTCTACCAAAGTGGCTAGCTATCCCTCCTGAATGAAGCTCCCAAACGAAGAATTCACGAAGGGACATACAGGGAATACAAAGTCAATATCCTTTGAAAAGGAAACCATGTTTAAGAACATAATCACCCGTGCTACGCTGGTCACTAGAAAGTGACATATAAGTATTCCTAAAATCAAGACATATGGGATACTCATCTTTCAGTTGCTCAAATCCGACTACCTCTACACTCAAGGAGTTGAGCAATGCCACTCTTCTACTAAGGGCATCTGTTGGTTTGTTTTCGACGCCGGCCTTATGTTTTAGGACAAACAAATATTCCTAACGAAACACTACCCATTTAGCATGCCTTGGTTTGAACTTCTTCTGAGAATGTAAATATCTCAAGGCCTCATAGTATGAAAACAAGACAAATTCTTGCGGTAGGAGATAGTGACGCCAATGTCTCAAGGATTGCACTACCGCATAGAACTCCTTGTCATAGGTGGAGTATTTTTGCTTCGCCTCATTCAGTTTCTCACTAAAATAGGCTATTGGGTGACCCTCTTGGCTCAAAACTCCGCCTATACCAACACCTGACGCATTACACGCCACATCAAAAACTTTAGAAAAGTCAGGTAGACGCATGACAGGAGCTTCTACCATTTTACCCTTAATTTCCTTAAAAGCCCTGACTGCGGCCTTCTACCACACGAACTCTCTATTTTTCATGCATTCAGTAATGGGAGCCATAATCGTGCCAAATCCCCTAATGAACCGACGATAAAAAGTTGCTAAGCCGTGAAAGCTTCGCACCTCATGAATATTATTTGGTTCTAGCCACTCAACTATAGCCCTGACCTTTTCAGGGTCTGCACGGATTCATTTAAATGACATGATAAATCCTAAGAACACGAGTTGACTACACACGAACTCGCACTTCTTCAAATTAGCGTACAACTTTTCAATCCTAAGGACACTATAGACCTACTTCAGATGTTTAAGGTGTGATTCGTTAGTGGTACTATGATAAGAATGTCATCAAAGTAAACAACTAGGAATTTACCCATGAACGGCCTCAAGACTTGTGTCATCACCCGCATAAAAGTACTGGGTGCGTTAGTCAAGCCGAAGGGCATGACCATCCACTCGTACAACCCATCTTTCATTTTGAATGCTGTCTTCCACTCATCTCCTGGGCGTATGCGAATTTGGTGATATCCACTCTTAAGATCAATTTTAAAGAAAATGGTGGACCTGGACATCATGTCAAGCATATCATCAAGCCTAGGTATAGGAAACTTGTACTTGACGGTAATTTTGTTTATAGCACGGCTGTCCAAACACATGCGCCACGTGCTTTCTTTAGCGTCAACAATGCGGGCACGGCACACGGACTCATACTCTCCTGGACGAAACCCTTTTGCAGGAGCTCATCAACCTGCCTCTTCAACTCAGCATGCTCTGCAGGATTCATCCTGTAATGAGAAAGGTTCGGCAGAGTCGACCTCGGGACGAGATCAATGGCATGCTGGATGTCCCGCATAGGTGGCAACTCATTCAGTAAATCATCAGGGAACACGCCACTGTATTCCTTCAAAACCGGTGTTACCTCATGGGGTAACTCTGATGGGACCTTCGGTGTAATTTCTCTTACCACAAGGGCATACACCATAGAATCATCTTTAGTCTCTTTCTCGAACTCTCTCGCATTGATTATATGAAGAGACTTTGGTTTGGATTTCCTCACTTCCTTAAGCTCATTCGCCTTCTCATCCATCCTTTTCCTTGATGTGCTTTCTGGTGGCATAGGATTAAGTTTGATCTTTTTACCGTTATGCATGAAGGTACACGCATTCGAACGGCCAAAGATCGTGACATCATTGTCAAATAGCCACGGCCTACCTAGGATAATATGTCCAACATCCATAAGCATCACATCGCACCACAGGGACTCCTTGTATGACCCGAACTCGATGGGAACTAAACATTAATGGGTGACAGGAAGGGAGGTCTTGCCAACCCAAGAAACTTTGTACAGTTCAGGATGAAGTGTGAATTTCAATTTCAAATGATCAAAGGTGTTAGCGGAAATCACATTTTGACGACTTCCACTATCCACTATCGCCCTGCAATTCTTCCCTCCACACTTGGCGAGAGTATAGAATATGGTGTTTCGACACCAATCGACCCTACTCCTAGACTGAGCTAGAACACGCCTGATAACTGCAAGCGTTGCTTCATCAACAACTTCGTCTTCATCAGTAATACCTCCTTCAAGGTGATATTCTTCCACTTCACAATCACCCTGGTCATCCACACCTTCATGGGACTCGCCTATAGCTAAGGTTCTTCCACGGTTCTTCGTAGGACAATGATTGAACATGTGACCAATATTCCCACACTCATAGCACCTCACTTGACTAACCCCACTAAGACCAGCACCAAGTACACATTTGCCCTTATCATCCCTTGGCCTAGGCGAAACAGTCACTTGTGCCTGGGTTGACTACCAATGTTAAGTCTAGTTCCCTGAGACCCAGACCTACATTAGAGTCTCGGGACTCAAAGAGTCGAATGACAGGAGCCCTCAAATATTGTTCCAACTCCTGCACAACTTGGTACACTTCATCTAAGTCTGTTATGAGCCAAGTCAAAAGCTCACGCTAAAGATCCGTTTGAAGGCCCGTCTTAAAACACGAAAGCATTACCAGAGGGCCCTCTTAGATGTCGCATCACATCGTATAGTCCTCGAATTTAGCGATGTAGTCAGCGACAGACATTGACCCTTCGCGTAAGGATTACCATTGGTCAAGGAGCTTCTGTCGATATGAAAGAGTGAGATATTTCTCCTTCAACTTCTCATTCATCCCATACCCATGTGTGATAGGGGTTCTCCCAACTCCATCAATCTTACGCTCGGTGTTAGTCCAAAATAATTTGGCTAGCCCACTAGCTTCATCTTAGCAAACCGCACCTGACGGTTTTCTAACATGTCATACCACTCAAAATAGTGATCCATGTCAACAAACCAATCAAAGAATGCCTTGGGATTCAGACGCCCATCAAAACTTGGGGCTTCCACCTTCACGTTCTTCATCGCACGTTTATCGGGATCGTAGCGGTCTTAATAATTATGTGGCTTGTGCCTCCCACACAACACCACGACTAACCCCACGTCCTCTACCACCATACCCTCCACGTATGGGAATACGCTCTTCAATGATTCCTTCCACTTGGGATTGCATATCATCCCCGAAAGTGGGGTTCTCCCTTTGGGATGTTTCTAATTGCTCGACTCTATTCATGATGGTGGTGATTTGGTTGCTTAAACGAGCGAATTCATTCTTTTGCCTCGTTTCTATAGCAATTATCTTTTACATCAATTGAGCAAGTTGCTCAGATAATTGCTCGTTGTTCATGATTGGCTGAAGTCCGAAACCTCTACCTCTTCTCGTAGGCATGCAAATAAAGACTCGAACTAAGTTCTACCCAACTTGCCTCCCTACGGTTATACGACTCACAAGATGAATGCGATGAATTTAAACTACAATGAACTAACAGTTACTGAATTTAAACAGAAGAAGATTCAAATATGAAAATTTTCCAAATTAGGAAACATTCTAAAATTGGAAAGTTTCTAAATCTGGAAATTTCCTAAAACAGGCCTAAAATTAAAACCCTAATTTGGTAACTCGATCTAAACATAATCATGCAAACTCTAATCTCTGATACCAAAATTTGATGCAGGATGACATAATTATGATGCATGCTCATGAACATATATAATCCAACGGAAATAAATAGCAATAACAATCTAGAATTCAGCATCTATCATCATAAATTAAGAGAATCATAAAAGCAACATGCAATAATGCGGGCCATCGTCACAACCACGAAGTATGAAGTTCAAGTATTGCATAGCTTGGATCCGACAAGGGATGAAACCTCTCAATCTTGCATGGTTAAGATCCCAATGAGCAATAGGGATCACTAGTCCTGGGAATCAAAGGATTTCTCGGATTAAATGATCGAGCTCTGAGAATTAGGGTTTTGAATCCTAATCTCGGATTTAGAGTTGTGGAGAATGGAGAAAAGTAGGTTAAGAGAAAGGAGGAAGAACAATGGATTACCTTGGAAGAATGTTGGAGGAAGAACAAAGATGAAGATCCATAAAGAGAGGAGGGGGGGGGGGGGGGGGGGGGGGGGGGAGGAGGCAACCAAAAGGCTTTCATTCAATAATCAATCAACTAAATTCGAGTTTAGGGCTTAGTCCTCTTAAATAACCATTAAGAAAGAAAAAAATGCCAAAATACCCATAATACTAAAGCAAAACAGAAAATAAAAAAAGTAGTTCGTGCAGGTGTTGGGTGCCCGATGAGAACAAAAAACATCCAGCAACTTAAAACCCCAAATTGATGAATTTTAGGCGCCCGATGACCTATGGTCGAGCGCCCGACGACAGTGAAAATTGTCCAGAAAGCTTTGCTTCATCTCGGGCAAATTTTGGGCCCCCGATGAATAATGGTCGAGCGCCCGACGACATCCAGTCGGGTCTTCTTTCATCCTACACACCTGTCTTCCCAATGTGGGGTCTTCTATGTGTCAAACGACGTATGTAGGTCTTCAATGCTCCTTAATGACCGCCTAGCCACAAGGAAGGGGCTTGAGGCGCGCGTTTTCTTCGTTGATAGACTTTGAAGGGTCTCGTGTCCTCATCATATACACATCCCCTTCTGATTCACTCGTCTTGGAAGGGCGCGCATTCCTCTCCCTTCATATACCCCATTTTGCAGCCATCATCATTAGATATCTTTTTTCTAATGCTACCACTAGGCCATGCTAAAAGGAAGCCTGTGATCAAGCCCGACATCAGCCAAGGTGACCGGAAAAATGCAATATAACTATCCAACAACTTCAAGGTGAAAGAGCAACGGATCAATAAGTGATCTACCATCTCTGCCTCTTTAATGCATAACACACAACAATTTGGGAGGATCATTGCCCTCTTCTAAATATGATCGATTGTTAGGATCTTGTTTCTTGTCGCCAACCATAAAAGCACTACCACAATGGGATGGGCACCGCTAGACCAAACAAATGATAGTCTCCCACTCCCCTCGCTCATATTATGCTCACCAAGCGAATTATAGAAGGAATGTACGAATAAGTTTCCTGATCTCTCCAATGCCCAAACCATTGAGTCTTTCGCTCCCGATTGCCATTTGAGACAATGAAGCCACTCTAATAGCCTCAAATACTCTGCCTCTTCATCTGACAAACTTCTGTGATACGGCGGAGTCCACACAACGGAATCACCTAAAAAGGATACGCATTTGTCTATGGTCACCTCCAAGCCCTCATCAACTTTGGCCATTAGCAGAAATTCCCTGCTAAGTGGAATCTCTCCTATCCAAATATTCCGCCAAAATTTCCTCTCTCATCTCACCATATGAATAAGACAAAAAAGGAGTTTCTTGTGACTATTGGATAGCAAAAAAGATGCCCTTTCTAGAGAAGGTTGAACGGGTGAAGAGGGAAAGTTCAAAGATGGAATTTTCCTCGACTATCAAAAGGGGGGAGGCAATGTGGAGATAGAAGCTGGGCACCCTTTGAAACAGACGCTTCCCCGCTCTTGCACCTGAATTTGTACTGCTTCACTTCATGCTTCAACCAATTATAAGTAAATATAAAGAAAAGTGTTATAACTGACGTGGCAGCTCTCAAGGAAGATGTAAAACTGATTTTCGAGTGATGGATTGCTCGAAGGTCTCTCTTCCTCTTAAATACCTCGGACTACTGCTGGGGGGACAAAGCATTCTCTCCATCTTTTGGGATTCAATTATCAAAAGACTAGCAGGTGGAAGAAAGGAGGTAGAAGTGCCCTCATCAAACCGGCACTCACTAATCACCTGCGTACTTCATGCCCCTCTTTAAGATGCCACCAAGCGATGCAAAGCATGTAGAGAAACTTCATAGAGATTTCATTTGGGATCACAACAACAGTGGCATCAAATCCACCTAGTTAGGTGGGATATGCAAAAGCCTAAGAGGGAATGTATCAGGTTAGAGAAGTTAAGAGAAGAATTTAGCTTTTCCTGGGAAGTGATGGTGGAGATATGAGGAAGAACCAGGGGCTTTGCAGAGAAATTTCATTCATTATAAATATGGGGAATCAAGGGGGGTTAGTTCACAAGTGCCCCTCATAGAATATATGTTTAGGATTATTGAGAGAAGACATTAGCTTGTTTGTGTATGTATTCAATGGCTGATGATCAGAATATCACAGAAAAGGCGAGCATGGCATTTAAGAAATGGGTTCATTTCATCATTGGACGAGCTAATAGGGTGAGGTTTTGGATGTGAGATGATGCGTTGATCGACAATGTCCCTCCTGTGGAATGTTTTCCTTCCTTGTACGCACTCTTGTTATGATCAAGAAATCAGCCTTTTGGTAGGCTTGTGGGGCAATTATATGGCGTCAAAATGGATCTTGAAGTTGAAGATAAAATGGTGTGGTTGAAGTTGAAAAATGTCATCTTCTCTTCCAAGCAATGTTACCTGGACCATAGATTGCTCTGGTATGAGGTGTAGGAACAGGTATGCAATATGTTACTTTGTCCAATGTCCGTTATGCTAGAGTAGGATAATGTAGGTTGCTCTATTCATACACTAGGTATGTATGGTATAGTTTTATATACGATTTAACATTGTAATTTATATATAAAATGATGGATATTGTTTTCATAGGCCCCACATGCGTAATATTATATATATGCATGTTGTTGCATAAATCAAAGAATAAAACTCTATGCTCTAAACATAGATTTACATTAAAGTTAACCTACAGCAGGACTATAGAATCATACTTTCAGATCCGCAATACCAAAAAAAAAAAAAATCAAGATCACAAATGACCAATAATCCAGATAGCGGGATTCAGTATGGAAAATGTAGGGGGTTGGCAATTTAGGTAACATTGCTTCCAAGCAGCGTTGTCAAAATTCTACGATTTACGATTTTAGTCGAATCTTAAGCAAAACGATTTGAATCCCAACCTTGAATCACTGTTTATATGAATCCTACAATTCTATAATTTGAATCGTACGATTTACAATTCAAATCCCAATTTACGATTCAAATTATACTTATTCTCTTCTACTTTAAGCTTCACTTGGCTTTCATTTTATGTTTTTAAATTGGAGGCTTTAAGAATCGTTTAGAAAAGGAAAATTATTTTCATTTGTTCTTTATAAGAGATTAAATTATAAATATTCTTCAATATTAAATCATGTAGCTTCTCTTCTTTTCTTTTTTTCTTTTTTTTGTGATTTCTTACTTCTTAATTGGTCGAAACACCAAATTGATGTATGACCTACCCATAATGTTTTTATGGATGGTTATGATCATGGCCCTAATTTACGATCATGCCTACATTATCAAAGGCCGCTTTTCCACCGTGATTCTACATTCAAGAAAGGTAACAAGAACATGAATTATTAAATGACCCTTGTATGTTTTCTAAAGGGAAATTTCATGGAAGACAAAAAATGAAGGAATAAGAATCCATTAACACTATTATGACATGGTATTACTTGGTGCACATTGATGGCAAAAGATAGATGGATGAGTTTTTTAAAAAAAAATCTGATTCATTTGTAGTTTTCATATTTTTTCAAATTTTTAAGAAAATTTTAAAAAGTCTTACAATTTACGATATGATACGATTCAACCCCTACTACGATTTGCGATACGATAACGATTTTGACAACATTGCTTCCAAGTCCTTTTTGTGATCCATGTTAGAGAGAGATGATCGTCCTTCCCTGCTTGCTAAGGTGCAGAATGGTGTTTTAAATAGGGAATAAGGTGTAGCGTAGCAATCACCCCTTTGAAGCGCGAGGCATAAGTTACACAGCATATGGTGTAAGCCACATGCTGCTACTCATTTTTAATTAAAATAATAGGAAAGATTGGGCAAAGAGTAAATACAAAGATGAAATAGCAATGAACTGATTTAATATTGTTGCTCATATTATTCATTGAAATCATTGAAAATATTAACTAATTTTCTGTGAACATAGCAAAATGTGACAAATCATTGAAAATATTAATTGATTTTACTGTCTTAGTGAAAAATAGCATGCAGGTTAAGCTCCATAGTGTTTAATGTAGGTTGCATAGCATGTAGCATTGCGAGTAGCACTACACGCAATTTGCATTATTTTTATGCACTACGTAGGTAGCAAGACTGTGCTAAGCTACATAGAGTACACCATTTAAAGCACTGGTGGGAAAGCCTTCCATCCCTCCTAGAGTTCAGGTGTTCATGTGTATGGTTGTGGTAAACAAGATCCTCGTGATCAATAATCTGAAGAAGAGTGATTTTGTGATTTCTAACATGTGCTTCATGTTAGAAAGGAGGAAGAGTTTGTGAACATGTATTCATCCATTGCAAGGCCTAAGAGCATTTGGAGATAATTTTAGCCTCATATCAGGTGTAATGACCATTACAACCCCTGCAATGGTTGAAATTCTTTTTTGCTTGAAAATTTCTAAAAAAAATATATATCTAGAAAATCCATAATAATGTAAAAATTCCAAATATGTATTCCTTTTTTTGTTTTAAACAAGTTTATGGTAGCATAACGGTCTACTCTTTGACGAGAGCATTGTACACGACTGTCTATTGAATTTATGAACATGGTTAAATGTCTCCAATGTTTACACATCTCAATCAAGTTGGGGGGGGGGGGGGGGGGGGGGGGGGGGGGGGGGGGCAAAATAACACTTTTTTTCAATTTTTTGAAAAAATGGTCCTCAGAGCTTCTATTTGCTCAAATCGCTTCAATCTACGGTTTTAACGCTAAAAACTATCGTAAAGGTGGTCAAAATCTTCTATAGAATGATCTATGAGAGTTTTTGGAATGAGAAAAGTGGAAAAATGAGGAGAAAATGGATTTAAATTTTTTTTTTTTTTTTTTAAAGTGTTGTTTTTTTACTGTTACGGGGGTGGTAACAGTCGTTATGCTCGTAATGGCCAATACGGTCCCAAAAAACCAACTACCCCAGTTCACCCCCTTATCCCGTAACGGCCACGGCCATTACTTGTACATATCAGCCTTTACGGCCATATCCTAATGGATACGAAACACCTTAGTTCTATCCTAGCTCTTTTGGTAGGGTGGGATAAAGTCCCTTTTTCTCCTAAAGGGGTGACACTATGGGAGATTCTTCCTTTGCAGTATTGTGGGGCATCTGGAAGGGGAAAGAACATAAAAAAAATTAAGATAAAGAAACTCTGCCAATCCATTTAGAAAGTAAAATCCAGTTCATGATTTCTGCCAATCCATTTACAAGGTAAAATTCAGTTCATGATTTTAGAGTGGACCTAGAACAGCCTACCCTTTAGGAAGGAATAATTTTATTTTCTTCAATAAAATTAGAGTTAGCAGTTATATATATATATATATATATATATATATATATATATATATATATATATATATATATATATATATATATATATATATATATATATATATATATATATATATAGCGTGTAGCTTACGCTACATAGCTCATGAAAATAGCTTAAGTCACGTGTAGCCTACACTACATGATAATTTGCATATGCTACACGCTATATGCCTCACATTACAAGTTATTTTTCATTAGAACATTAAAATCAAATA
Organism: Liriodendron chinense; assembly: GCA_003013855.2. Lineage (NCBI taxonomy): Eukaryota > Viridiplantae > Streptophyta > Magnoliopsida > Magnoliales > Magnoliaceae > Liriodendron > Liriodendron chinense. The sequence goes on along the minus strand of PVNU02003342.1, from coordinate 172,623 downwards.
ATATTTTTGATGATTTATTACATTTTTCATTTTTCAATATTTAATGCTTTTAGTAAAAATAATATAAGTAATAGTATTAAATTAGTTTTGTTGCTCTTTCTTTACCTTTATACTTAATGATTATCCTTTTCTATTACTTTAAGTCACATTTGGTTGCACCAAATATCATGAAAATTTGTTAAATTTCATTATTAATCAGTCTAATTTGATGAATATCATGGAATTAGTGCAACCAAGAACAACCTTAATTAAAAATCTAGAAGTAACGTGTAGCTTACGCTACACACTATGTAGCTTACACCTCACGCTTCAAAGGGATGAACGCTACGCTTCATGCTATTCTCTATTTAAAACATTTATATATATATATATATAGACACACACACACACATCCCCAGGTTTTCAATTGTAACAAGTAAGAGCCATGCTTCAGTAATCTGTAATCCATACCACCAGCCTATTGTGTCCAGCTGTGGATGGACGATGCCCAAATAGGACAATATTTGACCTTTTGACTCACAACCTACAAATAAATGATTAGAAAGCGAGTTAGAACTGAAAGTCAAAGCTTTTGTCAGCTAAAGAGGTTGAAGACGAGAAATACATAAAATGGTCCACTCAACTGAAAAATGTCCATTGGTGGATAGGATCTTCCAATCTGGGAGATGTTTGGGGCGCAATCCATCCACAATGGGATGCAAAAGAACAATTGTCTGGATTACCGACACATGGGCACCACTTTTTAGAATTCAAAATCAGTATATATTATTGAAAGCCTCTTCAACATAACACATTTGTATACATATTTTTCAAATCGTAGCATATTTTTAACTTGTATATGTTGCCATTCAACATATAATTCAGGGAAAGTAACTACTAAAAGTAAAGCCAAAAAACACACAAATGAAGACAAAACACGCATCCTCATCATCATAATCTAAGCCTTATCCCAACTACTTGGAGTCAGCTAAAACTAAGAACTGTACATCCATGGAATCAAACCACAGTCAGTACCATGGGCAGGAAAATACAGAACGTGCAAATCAAGAATTTCAAAGCCCCTTGTAGGACACCGAACCAGATAACCATCCCTGCATCTTCTAACATACATGTGATTCCAAAGAAGAAGATTGCATAGTTAATAACTTTTCTCAACTTTCCCATCATACCCAAGTTTCAAAACATAGGAGCTGCCAAGTCCTTGAAATTGGGTGATGAGTTATTATCAGGTCATTGCTTAAACAAGATCACCCTCTTTTCTTCATATATCTTCATAGGATTTGCCATTATAACCAACACATCAAACATTGCCAAAAAGAAACTGATATTTTATCATGTAACATAATTGGAAATTAGATAGCACATAACCAAGGACAAATTCACAACAAAAGAATATAGATTTAAAAACTCAACCCTTAGCTATGTGACATCCCCATCATTTCAAAAACAGTGGTGACTCACCTACCATAAACATGGCATGCATGCAAGTCAATCTAAGATGGCAAAATTGTGAGCATATACCAAAAATCACAGTGACAAGACTATCAAGTATCAACAATGTGAAAACACACATTGAATTTGGACCAACGACCATTTCCATTTTAACTTTCCATATATATGTGTATGGTTGACTAATCATTGCCAGGTAATAAACCATGGAGACTGCAAACAGAAATCCAACCCAAAAGGGTAAGATTGGATAGAATACCACAATGCAAGATAATAATAGCAGACAACCAACATGAAGGATGAAGAGAGTTTGTGGCAGTACCTGGGGTCCATATAAGGCCAAAGATCAAGCGTATCTCTGAAGCTCACATGTCCGCTTAATTTACTCAATCGACCACGAGCATCTTGGCTGAATCTCTTTAAATGAATGGTTAGAATAAGTGGGGCCTTACTAATAAGATATCTTTTAGTTGCATCTCGCTTGACCTTCCCACTTCCACTGTTGATTTCCTCAACCTCACTATAATCTGTCTCATGTACTCCACATGACGAATGGGACTCTTTTTGACGCACTTGATCAACCTCACAAAAGCTGCCTTTTTCTCTAGAATTAAGCTGTATCATTTCGCTACCATCCACTTGAAAGCTAGCTTGATTGTGAAGCGAAGTGTGTGGTAGGTCTTGAGGAGCATGGTTCCGCTCACCAAGATCATCATCCCTCCAAGAAATTCCAGGATGATCAGCGACATCATTGGACGAAAGCTCTTCGCCCATGTCATTTCCCAACTGTCTGGGTTCATGTGTAGTGTAAGTTGATTCTTCACCAGTAGGATTGAGCAGTTTCTGAGCAGCACTTTCATCAGAGGCATCCAGTCTCACGAGATGTGGATGTGAGGTTTCGACGGTAGTTACAGAAGTTGAACTGCTTTCTGGCTTTTCATCGTCTAAGGTTTTGAATGCAGCAGAACTTAGACGGTCTTCATCTAACCCAGTCGGAGAATTTTTACTTCTCGCTCCGCCTCTATTGGTCCGAGACTTTATCGTTTTTGACCGCTTATCCCTACCAACAACTTGCTTTTCCCCATTTCTAGCTTCCATCCTTTGGTGCCACACGCTTTTAGAACAGCTCTCACAATGCCATGCATGCTCATTAGAAAGAAGCTCCGGTTTTGTGAAATAAGCCAAGCAACTATCGATAGATACTTGAGCTTTTGTGTTATCAACCTCTTCTTGATTAGACTCGCTGCTATTTCCAGCTAATAAAAACGTTTCCATCTCGTCATTTGCTTGAAAGCTCGAATCACCTAATATAGATTCCATCTTGGGATCAGAAACAGTCTCCGGCTCATTAAATAAGTCACCAAAGCCATCAAAGTCCTGTTCAGCGTCACCCCAGCCATTAATAGATGAGGCTTCTACACTGAGATCTTTAATTGGAGCATCTTTGGATGCCACAATTGTGGGATTTTGACAGTCAGGCGTCATTCTCTCTCTCTCTCCCATAGCTGAAACCTCATCTTTATAAGGAAGCAACAAAACTTCAGAATCCTGAACGCGTAAAGGTAGCTCATCAATGCAACGATTCTCCACAGAAGATTCTATTCCCACTTTTGGCTCCGTATCCAAATTACAAACATCACTCGGTAATTCAATACTATATTGTGTAGTATCCTCATTTTGAAAGACCTGCTTGCATTCAGAATCTTGAACAGCTGAAATATCATAACTCTGAGAAACTGAACTTACATCATCAAATGCAGTATCCTGTCCAATGTAATCCAACCATGATAAATCATCTGCGGCTGCCAAAGAAGCTGTTTCTTCCTTAGGTGTATCCTGTCCAATGTAATCCAACGACGATGAATCATCAGCTGCTGCCAAAGCAGCTGTTGGTTCCTTGGGTGTATCCTGTCCAATGTAATCCAACCACGGTAAGTTATCATCCATGACCAAAGCAGCGGGTTGCTCCTTCGCAGGCACGCTAGAAGTAAGCATGATAGAAGTAAGAGTGCCAGAAGATTCACCGCATTCTAATGGAAAACTAACATCTCTTGTTGCACATTGAGCTGATAATGGAGCAGTATCGGCATTCTTGCTTTCTCGATTTTTTCCACCTTTATTTCGTTGTTCCTTCAAAGGCTGCTTTTTTTTCTTGGGTTGAGAAACGACAGCTTTTCTGGGTGGAGGTTTCTTTGTTGGGACCGGCAGTGATAGATCCAAAAACGGCTCATAGACTATTGATGAGTGCCCACATTCCGTACAACAAACTGTGCTAGAGAGTTGGCCCCCGAAAATAACATCCACAAAAGTGGGACCCGTATTCGAAGCAACACCATCTTCACTAGAGGAAGTGAATGATTTTCTGGCACTCAACTCTTCAGTATGCAACCCGTCGAGTAAATATCGGAGCAATTCGTGGCTGTCCTGTTGCTGATGTCCCCTAAACTGAGGAGCCTTAGAACATATGCACCCTAAAAGGGATTTGGGACTTGTGCCATTTCTGGAATCCACTTCAATATTCGTTTCTGTGAAGAGCTTCCTCAAAGCCATCGTCATAGGTCCAACGGACCGGTCCAAGTCCATGAAATATGCCCGGAGAAGATCTATCGCAAGAAGATTCTGCATGACTGAGTTAAAGAAACAAGTGTTTCCGAGGTTAGGCAGACCTCTTACATTATAACCTCTTGTCTTTGAAATTGAAGATTCACCGATTTCTGTCGTTGTTCTTTCTTCAACATTTCCACCACCGAACCACACATCCTCGACATCCACAACAGCCCCTTTCATTGACCGCCCCTTAATCAATTCATGTGCTTGGAATAAGATGTTGTTCCTTTCACCATTATACTCCGGTTTTTCGACTGGAATCAATGAATTGCATGAAAAGCACCAGCAGAGAAGCGGGTCTTCAAGTTGAACGGCACAAGGATGACGGGTTTGTTTAGCATGCCGGAGAGCGTGGCTTTGGGGTGTCGAATCCCCAACAGCCCCTCCACACGCAACATGTCCACAAGACAAACAGACCCATAGACATTTCAGTTCCGATTTTGTGTCTGTGGATCCTGTTCCTTTCTTCCTAGCCTGTTTGCCCTTTCCTTTACCTGCTCTCCTATCAACGCCACGGCCATCCCTGCAATCTTTACACTTAAGGGTGTCTGAAGAACTGATGTTCCACGAAATCTTATCCAAATCCACGCTGTTATCAATGTGATTACATGTTTTTCTCTCCTTTCCTGCTGAAACTCCCTCGTTTGTAATCTCAACTGTTGGATTTGAATGCTCTGAAATGCTAAGGAGAGAACTGGAGGAAAATCGCTTATCTTTATATGTGCTTCGTGTCTTCTTTTTCATCTTTTTCCCCATTGATTCCTAAACGAATCTGTCAACAATCACAAAAGCCAAAAAAAAATTTAGCCCCAAAAGTAAATCATCATAAAAATTCTCAACAAACAACGCCTAAAAATCATCCAAACAATCAAACAAAACATAAAAGGGAGGAAATCTGCTTTGATGACTGTGATGCATGGAGTTCCATTAAATTCTGTAAGGACATCCCCACTATAACTCTCTTTCTTTCTTTTTTAATGATACTCATCCACACTGTACATTTGCACATTTGTATGGACTGGAGACTAGGACCTTTGATTTGGTTTGCCGTGATGTTGTAGGCTGTAGCGAAAAACACAAAGTGATCAGCCCATGGCATATGTCCAATTAGTTGCCTGCGATTGCATGATCAGTACAAATTTAGGAAAAAATGAGCAATGATCCACATTTAGAAGGCAAGAACCATGATAATTGGACATGCAATCATCGAATCCAATCACCATGATTTTGGTGCTCTGTACCATCCATGTCTCTGTTGGACATGCTGCTGAGTGGAACATCCATGAAATGCACATCGCAATAGCATTTCTCAACAAAAATACAAAAGAAACTTTTTTCTTTTTTCCTTCTTCTTTTTTATTTAACTGAAAAATGAGGAGACACAAAACATGGAAAAACATGCCATGTTTTAGAAGCCATTAATAAACCATCAAAATGCTGAAAAATACTGCCTAAAATTCATCCTTGTAACCACAGAAATAGGTGTGCAGGGATTTGATAATGAAATACCCGAAAAATCCTCCAAATATTCATGCCACATGCACACATACATATCTATATTACTATTAGAAGTCAATAAAAAAAAATTACTTTTCTATTTGTTTTAATGACTTATTTTTCCATGATCTCTATTTGACTAAAATACCCCTGAAATTCAAGGAACAAACTACCCCTGATGCATGAATGTGTTCTACAAAGAACTGCAGTAGCACTCTGAAAGAATCATACTACTTTTGCTGCACAGTACACAATCATATGGGGCATGCCTACAACCAACAGAGCACCTCGTGGAGAGAATGTGCATGAGATCAAGGCCTTCTATCAGGTGCACAGCCTCATATTCACCTTTGGAACCAAAAATTGGGTCACAACAAAACTCGGATCAAATAGGACAGGACAACCACCATTAGTTGTGTATGGGGGCAACCATGGTTATATATGTCATCCAATCCATTCATATGACTCTTCTTACCAAGACAAAGGTACTCTCCAAGAACCACGCTATTCTAAAACTCAAGCGGATCACCCCACATGAATTTAGAACTGTTACGCAGATTTCACATCGTTTCCTTTGGTGAACCCACCTGAGTTTGGATCAGTATGAATTCAAGGCCTAAGCTCACTTGATGGACGGCGTGGATCTCATCCAGAAGGGGTCATCCGTCCACGACGGCAAATGGTCATGCCCCTATACGACTATGCATGGCCACAATGCATGCAAGCATCTTAGCGTCCAATTTTATTGGAAAGGATATTTTGGTCTTTTAAATGCATTCAGTTTGACCAAGTAAAAGTCTTGTAAAATTTTTATGGTATAGTTGTAATTAGAGGAATAATAGTGGCTAACTGTAATTATACTATAATTACAGGTCTTTGACTGTAATTTTTGTCCAAAAGTATGCTCAACATAGCATGCCATGCATCCACTATAAAATGGCACTTACTTTCATCCATCCAAACTGTCTAAAAACCCTGCCTATAGTTGCATGAAGCGTGAAGCGAAATGGCAACAAATTCAGATGCAGGAGTTAGGAAGCGTCTCTTTCAACCTGTAAACAAGAATAAATTGGCAGGGAGCGAAAGAGAGTAAGAACTAAGAATCCTAAGCGGGAGCGGCACCTTGTTAGAAGGATCTTGCAACTAACACCACCCCCCCCCCCCCCCCCCCCCCCCCCCCACATAGGCAAGAGATCTGCAGGGAAACACTTCTTTTATGGTATGTGGCGCATATTTGTGGGATCAGGTTGAAAAATTGAAATGTTCTTAGGACCGAAGTTTTGGATCACGCTGATATTGTGTTTTTTGATCCCGCCTAGTGTGAATAACCCTATGAGTGGTTGGATGGAAAATAAACATTACAGTGGGCCCCGAGATGGTTTCAACGGTGGGTGGTTCCATCCCCACTGTTTCCTATAGTGTGGCCCACAAGGTATTCCGTAACGGTAACGGTGGTTGTAATGGCCACCACTATTACCTTTATGATACAGAGTGTAACGGTCGTTACAGTTTTTTTTCTTTTACTGAAAAAAAAAACCCGAAAAACCTATTGGCCTCGTAATGGACCATTACAAGGTTGTTACAGCCTTTACGGGGGGTGTAACAGGCCGTTACGAGGGTTATAATAAGCTGTTACAAGGGTTGTAATGGCCTTTATGGGACTGTTGCCTTTACGTAACAGCCTTTATGGCCCTGTAACAACCTTTACAGCACACCACAAGCTTTGGATCTACCTCATTTTTTGGCCCATGTCCTAACTTGAGCTAGTGAAATTGATGGACGGAATAAATGTCACAAGGGCATCGTGGTGGGCCCCACAGAGCTTCCGCCTACAGGGACTCCCCATAGGTGAGGTTTATAGGAAAGTTGCATCCGTCTACCAATAACCGAGTGCCTTGTGGATATAACTTTTGTAAGATCCACCCCATCCATAAGGTACACCACCTGGTGTTTGGCCTTGGTCCCCAAAAGCAAAGCTGATTTAACACTCGGGTGGACTACCCCAATGGGAACAATATAAAATTATACCTAAACTCCCTAGATTCACTCAGGTGGGCCACCTACGTGAGGTACACTACTAGGGAGATGATACGCAGAGAGGGGAACTACAATATGGTAGAGATCTCTCTACAATACACATGGAAAAGTGATGTGCAAATCAGGCCCCGCACATATGGAAGACCCTGGCATGGATGTCCGCTCATACACAAAGCCTTGGCACGGATGTTTTATGTCTCAACAATCATGATTATTTGACAATCCTATCAATCTGATCTATGGCCCCTAAAGTGGAGGTGGAAAATGAAAACAGTCAACTGAAGAAAAAAAAAAAACAGACAGGATTGTCTCATGGGTCGATGAAGACATGAGGTGCATTTTTTATCTAGAGCTTGATGGTGGGGTTAGGAAATTACATGGAACTTTATTTTGAACATTGGTGATTTTATTGCTGGAAGGCCGAAGCCAAAAATAAAAAGAAACAAAACAGAAAAATGGAACTTTGTTTCCATGGAGTTAAACTTCATGGATGTGCAATCTTGTGTCCTGACTGCAGACGAGATTCGAATCATTTTTAGAGACATGACAACTTCACACATGTGACAACTCCGCACATGTGTTTACATCTGAGTCGTCCACAAGATGAGCCTCTTGATGTTCATTAGTTCGGGGGGGGGGGGGGGGGGGGGGGGGGGGGGGGGGCGGATTTCAATCCTTCCACTAATCGGATTTCAATCCTTCCACTAATCAAGTATCCCATGTGTAAATTGCATGTGAACCATTGGCAAGCTTTCCCCAATGGTCCGTTGTTTTAGTATAGGCACCTCTTCTAATGTCGGTGGACTAGCTCGATGTTTAAGCCGAATATTAAATTTGGTCAGGCCCACATATTGTACAGTTCAGATTTCTCATAAACTTGCCAGGCCTGTGAGGCATAAAGGTGCATGTAGTGCTATGCAAAACCAAACCATGCACCCAACCTATGATACAACAGTGAATGACCAGGTTATGCACTTTCTGCTCATCAGGTGAGCCCCATTTAAAATTGTAGTGTCCCGCCCACATGCAGTGCACATGCTTTTTACTAGTGCATATACATAAATAGACATACACACATTCGCGCGCATACCCATACATGTAGGACGTGCATACATGCATACAGACAAATAGCATCAAAATTGTAAGGTAGACCGTCAAAATGGTGAAAAATCCTCCCGAATACCCATACTAGCAATCATAGACTATACAAGCATGCGTATATAGTAAACGATATCAACACCCACCCTGAATCCCTGATAGATCTGTTCCACCAATTCACAATTTTAAGAATTGAGCTAGAATGCTTTTGTACTACGATTCCCAAAACGGAAACCTGGCATGTGTAAATAAAATAGGGCATTGCATATAGTAGCTCCTTATGCATGCATGCATCCCTACATATATAGGCTGAGTTATCTATTAGTATAGAATAGGGAACTTGCCTACTGCCGCAGAGTTCATACATACAGAACTCACATTCTGGTGATCCAGGCCATTCATATGACAGACCTTGTACAGATGAACCATGCCACAAAAATATCACAGATTGGAATATCATAGCCATACAAACTGACCCTTTTCGCACTGAATGTGTACTGTTGGTGCATGTTTTTCTTAACTGTCTATTTGTAGACCAAGACCAACAATCTGAATTGATTGAGATTATCCCTTTGGGGAGATTTTGGGAGCATGGTCCATCCATGATGAGGGCCATTAGATCCACTGTCAAGATGACTAAACCATTGGCCTCATATTTACAAAATCTGCATGAAATAGGAAAGTTTCTGCATCCTCACCTGGTTTGGTTAACCTTCACCACATTGGTGTACTGTTTTAACCTTCACTGGCACTCATCAGCTCAATGTGCTAATTGATCCGGACCGTCAATTAGAATGGCTACCCCTTGATAGGCATTACAAAACCATACTGATTGGATGCCTACAACATCCATCAATCGGACGGTCAATACAATTGCAGCCTAAAATTTCACCGACTGTCCCGTTGATCAACACTATAAGCTACCAAAAGTCAATCATTCTATTGGAGTGGTCAGATGGATGGTGCGCATTCACAATAAAGGCCCACCAAGCTCAATGAAACCCATACACACATACATAAAAACATAATGCTGAAACGAGCAGAGATTAAAAAACCTGATCGTCAAATTCCCAATCCAAGAATAACCCAGATCGTATTTTGTAGTGAGAAAGCAAACCAGGCCATCAAACAGTTCAAAAATCCTCACCAAAATCATCCAGAAAATCATATAAACAGCACAAAACGGATTTTTTTCTGCAGAAATATTCACAGATATAGAAAACCCACCAACAAATCCATGTTTTAAGACAAACCCAGATCATAGTTTTCATTAAAAATTACAAAATATATGAGAAGCAATCGAACAGATGCGAAAGCCATATACCAAACTAGAGAAGCAAAAGAAGAAGAAGAAAAAAAAAAAAAAGGAAAGAAGAAGATTTCTCACCTAATAACCGAGATTGAAGAAGGAAGTAGGATTGATTAGATACTCTTTAAAAAATCGGATTGCATTGTAATCCTTCTCCTCAGAGGATTCAAAATCAGGGTGTAAAAGAAGATGGGGAGAGAGGGGTGCGCATCTTAACGGCGTGCGCACCAGCCCCTTCTCTTAGAGGTGTAGAGTAGCAGCTGTTTGAAGGGTTAATCTTTCCTGGTAAATACAGTGTAACCTCATTTCGGTGCACTCGCGGGTCACACGTGCACACGTGTGAGAAGCGTGTTTGATATAAGGCGTCCGAAAGTGGGCCCCACTGTCTAGATTCCCTGGTTCTGAAAAGAGGGGATTTTTGCTATTAAGGTGGACTGTGTGTATAAGGAATATGTATGGTCATGCACTGTGCCCAGGATTTTGGATTGTACAAGTGGGGCCTTTGATTCAGTGATCCAGGCCGTTGATCTGCTTGCCCAGATCGTGGATGGGCGTAATAGATGATGGTATGAATTATATTGAGAGGTCCACTTCTGAATTTGAAAAACTGAGCGTACGCATGAGTGTCCTCTAAATATTTTGACCTCCTATCAACATTCCAAGTGTTGTTGCCATACAAAGAGTAGCAGAAAGGTGAGGCCCACTGGATGAACGTCTCTGATTTCGCACGAGTTGGCCAAGTCAGCATGTGTGAGCCGTGATTACCTTGAAAGCTCACATTTCATACTCTGGCAGCCTATGACAGTCCATACGCAGGCGCTGATAAAATTAAACCGGCTAAATTGAGGTAAACCACGTCATTATTTCGTAACCCTAGCCTCAGATTGGTTGAGTAATTCTAACCCCTAATTCGTGGACACTTGTTTGTTGAAATAGGGCCGTTGAATCTTTTTTATTTTAACTGTCCAATAAATGTCCACCAATTCGACAGTCGGATGATCAAATAAGTGTATTTTGGTTGATCCATCTAAAGTGGGACCCATATTTTGACGGTTTGATTTAAATTATTATATTCCACGTATGCAAAATTAATATAATTCTAAGTGCCCGCGTATCATCGATCATGCTACAGAGTATCCCTTCTTCTTCTTCTTCTTCTTTTCTCCCTTCTCAAAACGGTAACAAGTGAAAATTGCGCACTCGATTCGGTAGTGATCCCTGCGGGACCACAGAGGGTACCGATTCAGTGGGCCCCATAATGATGTATCCTTTAATCCATGCCGTCCATCCACTTTTTCAGCTCATTTTGGTATATCTAAACAAAAAATGAGGTAGATCCAAATCTCAAGTGGACCACACTACAGGAAACATTGGTGATTGAACGGTCACCATTAAAAATTCCTGGGGCCCACAAAAGTTTTGGATCAAGCTGATAATTGTATGTTCCCTTAATCCTAGGCATTTTAATCTACTCAATTGGTTGGATGGAAAATAAACAGTACAGTGGACCCTAGGAATTTTTTTATGGTGGGCGTTCAATCACTACTTCTTCCTTTGTTGTGGTCCATCTAATATTTTGATTTTCCTCATTTTTGGTTCATGCTCTAAAATTATCTAAGAAAACGGATGAACGGCATGGATAAAATAGATACATCATTGTGGGGCCCACAGAACCGACCAGTACCGAAACCTCCCACGCCCGAAAATTGCTGAGTTATGCTCGAATACATCCGAGGTATTGCGACAGGATACGTCGGGACTTTAGTTTTAGAATCCGAATCATCTTCCAACGATCCAAACCGTTTATATTACAGGTGTCACATTGTACGGTGGAAATTAGACCTATATGAGCTCTCGGTTGGATTCATAATTGGGCTCTTTTACTTTGAACATAAACTGTCAACATTACCTTTGTACAACGGAAAATTGAAATACTAAATCAAAGAGTTCTTTTTTAAGTGCATCCACATCATCTACAGGAGCCCTATCAAATAAACGGTTTGGATCATTGAAAATTTTTAGATCCAAAGGCTAGATTTCCGATGTATCTTACTGCAATCCGTCCGGATGTATTCGAGCATAACTCAAAAGATTTTTTTTTACCGAAAAAGGGTTAATTGGAAAGAGAAATTCTTAGCTCCAACCGGCTGTACTATATGTTACGGTCCATACAGTGTAGAACTTACAACCTGTAATGTTTATGTGAATTCCACCCGATCCAATGGGTTGGCCTCATTATAAGGATCACCTAATACAAAAATCAGCCCCATCCACTAATCAAGTGGACCAAACTTGTATTTTTCTATTTATCAATGGCTATCCTTTATTTTCAAATGGAGCTGATTTTTGCACCATGTTATCACCATAGTGGAGCCAACCCACTAGTAGGATTGGATATCACATACACTTTTTACACCAAATGACAAAAATACCCTCACTTTTAGATGGGTTTTTTGCCATGGATATGTATAAAAAAAATTCATGATAATTCAATTATTGGAAGGCTTCACCCACCGAAGAACTTGTAAATATATATAGTGGGAAACCTGATGGTTGGATCAACTTGATTTTTGTTGTTTCTTATTTTCACGGTGGAATGACCATGTTGAACGGATTGGATCGATGGTAATACAAGCACTAGGCTCAAGCTTGAAAAACTAATAGCCTTTAAGAGGGTGAGGGTTAAAACGGTCAATTTTTTAAAAATAAAGGTGCTGGGTGGAATATGCAATGAGTTTATAAACCAAAGAGAGGTAGGGGGGTATTTATAATTTTTAGAAGCTAAAGGGGAAGTTTTTGCCATTATAAAAAAAAAAATTAAGGCCAATGCGCATCACCTTCCATTTTGTAAATGGTATCAACCTTACAATCCCTTATTACAATCCATCCACTTAGTAAAATCTCACTTGAGTAGTCTATATCCTACACAACCTATACAGGTTATGTTGGGTGCGTTGCATAAACCTTAGGATCTCGCCACCCAAACTACTCATAAATTATGTGGTATAATAATGCAATACACAAAATCAAATCATTAACCACACAACACAAGATTTTTACATCAAATATCCTTAAAGAGGTAAAAATCATAGGGCCTTGTCCAGACAAACAATCCATTATGAATAGAGAACCGTTTACAACAGATCACAAGCGCAACCCGCTTGGATCAAACCTTCTTCACTCATGCAAGAGTGGATAAACAGTAAAAGGATTCGAAACTAAAAGATCTCACCGAGCATGAGGACGTAGAAGAACCCGAGATGTCGTCTGCATTGTGATGTCCTTCACTAGCAGAAATCTCCCCTTCTAACAAGCCTCCTCTCTATTTCTCTTCATCGCTTCCTTTTTTTCTCTCTCTCTTACCTTGGATGTGTAAACCTCCTATTATGATGCTTAGGTCTCGAATTAGAAGCAATTATATAGTTTTACGCAAGAGTTGGAGCCGAAATAGGAAACTTCGGAATTGTTGTCCGCTTATAATAGGGTGCCTAACCAAAGGCAAAACTGTCCAGAGAGTTTAGAGAAAAAAAGCATCCAAATTTAGGGCGCCTAACCAAACCTGGTAAGGCGCCCGATCAACATAAGGTAGGGGGCCTGACCACTACAAAAATCACCCAACAACCCCCAGGCTGCACTCTCTCCCCTTCTTATGAGAAGAAACACCCATCAAATCCCTCCCCCCCCCCCCCCCCCCCCCCCCCCCCCCCCCCCCCCCCCCAAAACTTAAGAGATATTCACCATCTTCAAGCCAGCTAGGTTTCTGCAAGCCTCAAATTTGTCATTGAGCAAAGTCTTAGTCATCATGTCTGACCCATTTTCATCTGTATAGATCTTCTCAAGCTGTAACACCTTATATTCCAATGTATCACTAATAAAGTGATACTGAACCTCTATATGCTTCGACTTGGAATGTTGACTTGGATTCTTGCTCAAGTATATCACACTTTGACTATTACAATAAATCACGTACTTCTCCTGCTTCAAGTCAAATTCCTATAAAAACATATTCATCCAAAGCATCTCTTTACATGCTTTTGTGACTGTGATGTACTCAGCTTCTGTCGTGAACAACGCTACGACCTTCCGTAGCTTGCTCTACCAATAAACTGCTCCCCCTGCAAACGTAAACATGAACCCTGATGTATACTTTCTGAAGTTTATGTCATCTGTCATATCTGTATCTATGTAGTCTTCCAACATAGGTTTCCCGTCACCATAGCATAGGCTCAACTTGGATGAGCCCCTCAGATATCGTAATATCCATTTCACTGTTGCCCAGTGTTCTTTGCCAAGATTGGCAAGATACTGACTCACAACCCTAACTGCATATGCTATGTCTGGGTGCGTACACACCATAACATACATCAAACTTCTTACCATTGAAGTGTAAGGTATATTTTGCATCTCATTCACCTCTGCCTTCATCTTGAGATACTGTTTGTCGCTCAATGTGTGTGTGTGTGTGTGTGTGTGTGTGTGTGTGTGTGTACATAAAGAGAGGAGGCAGGGAGAGAGGGAGAGAGGAATGCTTACCTGCACACCAATTCTCACGAGAACTCTTAAGCACTTTGTGAAAACTCATCACACGTTATGTGAGCCCAAGAAATTGTTGGAGAGTCTTCAAACTGTGTGCACGATTGGGTGCTCAGACCGGTCTAACGACCGGTCTGACGCTTGTGGCCCTGTGCACGTGAAGACAGAAGGCAGTCACTGTGTGGCCCTAGACCAGTCGTGCGACCGGTCTGGAGGGGGCTGCGACAGGTCGGGCGACCGGTTGGCTGTGAGGCTGCGTCGGGTCTGTGTGGACGTTTCTCCCTAGACTGTTTCTGTGTGAGTTGCGACCGGTCGTACGGCCGGTCGGCTGTGCGGGCAGAGTCCTTGCGCAATCCGCAATACTGCGCAAGGTGTTTCTATTTTCGGATTTCTTCCTATTTAAGGTGTTGTAATCCGACCTAGAGAGGTATCTTAAGGTGTCCAAGGTTTCCTATTCGTACTAGGAAGATGGGAAAGGTGTGTGTGAGAGAAAACTTGGGGTTCTCTGTTTTTCCTTGCTTTGTGGGCCGTCAATCTCTGTAATCTCTAATATTCATAGTGGATCGTTTGTGCCATGGTTTTTTACCCGTTTTGGGGTTTTTTCCACGTAAAATTCGGAGTCTCTTGTGGTGAATGCTTGTGTGTGATTGATTACATCTTGTACTCGTTTGATCTCGGATTGCTTCACGCGTTTCGGTGTTCTACTTCCGCTGCCGGCTTTTCCCAACAAGTGGTATCAGAGCTAAAGTTGGGGTAGAGTAGATTCGAATCTGAGACGAGGAGATGGGATCGAGTGCAAGATACGAGATAGAGAAGTTCTCTGGGAAAAATAACTTTGAGCTATGGAAGGTGAAGATTGAATCCTTCCTGATTCAACAAAGGCTTGATGGAGCTCTTGAAAAGCGACCTGAGGCTATGAAAGACGATGAGTGGACGAGGCTCGACAAAAAGGTAAGAACCTCAATCCTGTTAAACCTTACGGATGATGTTCTCTATCATGTCATGAAGGAGAAGACTGCGGCTGAAACTATGGCGAAGCTAGAAAAGGTTTATGCCAAGAAATCTCTAGAGAATCGCATGTATGTATTGATGCAGTTGTTCACCTTGAGGATGGCTGAGGGAACTGAGGTGGAGGACCACCTGAGCACGTTCAATAAGTTGGTTTGCAAGTTGGTGGAGATCGATGAATCGATGAAGGATGAATACCAGGCATGCATCTTGTTGAATTCTCTTCCAAATTCATATGAGTCGTTTAGGGACTCTGTGTGCGCAGGGAGGGAAACCATAAGCGTCGAAACCGTTATCTCAGCCCTACAGTCGAAGGCGATGAGAAAGAAAAGCGGTGACGTGGCTTCCCGTTATTCCTCAGAGGCACTGGTTATGAGGGGAAGAAGTTCTGAGCATGGAGGATATTCGAAATCAGGATCGAAGGCCAATGGCAAAGATAAGGCTAAGGTGAAGTGCTGGAATTGTGGCCAGGAGGGTCACATGAGAGGGGATTGTCAGAATCCCAGGTTGAGGCAAGAGAAGTTTGAAAATTCTTCTAGAGAGGGAGCCAATACCGTAGAGGACGGTGGCGATCTATGTGAAGTTCTGACTGTATCTAGCAAGGGATCTCGCGGTATTGAGTGGATCCTTGATTCAGGGGCTTCGTGTCATGTATGTCCTGATCGGAGTTCATTCACGACATACAGGGAGTATGGTAGAGAATCGGTGTTTGTGGGCGATGGAGTCGCTCACAAAGTTGTGGGTGTTGGTACTGTGCGCATCAGGATGTTCGATGGGGTCGAACAAGTCCTGGAAGATGTGAAGCACGTTCCCAAGATGAAGATGAATGTTATTTCTCTTAGTGTACTCGAGGCGAAAGGGTGCGTGTTTATCGGCCGCGATCGTTGTTGTGAAGTGATGAAGGGGGCACTCGTGTGTATGAAGGCACGGAGGTGTGATCATCTTTACATGTTGATCGAGAGCACAATTCACGGTGGAGCTGTGGGAGAGGCAGCGAGATCCACTGTGGCTCGTATGTGGCAAGTGCTCAAGGGCCACATGAGAAGAGCGAAAAAGGGCGTGAATTTGCAAGGTTAGGGTCGATGGTAGCACGAGAAGTGGTGGAGCTATGATTGAAGATGAGATGACGTTGCAAGGATGTGTTTAATTCGACGTTTGAAGCCTCGGTGGAGTTTGTTGGAGAGTTTTCAAACTGTGTGCACGATTGGGTGCTCAGACCGGTCTGACGCTTGTGGCCCTGTGCACGTGAAGACAGAAGGCAGTCACTGTGTGGCCCTAGACCGGTCGTGCGACCGGTCTGGAGGGGGCTGCGACCGGTCGGCTATGAGGCTGCGTCGGGTCTGTGTGGACGTTTCTCCATGGACTGTTTCTGTGTGAGTTGCGACCAGTCGTACGACCGGTCGGCTATGCGCGCGGAGTCCTTGCGCAGTCCGCAGTACTGCGCAAGGTGTTTCTATTTTCGGATTTCTTCCTATTTAAGGTGTTGTAATCCGACTTAGAGAGGTATCCTAAGGTGTCCAAGGTTTCCTATTCATACTAGGAAGAGGGGAGAGGTGTGTGTGAGAGAAAACTTGGAGATTTCTCTGTTTTTCCTTGCTTTGTGGGCTGTCAATCTCTATAATCTCTGATATTCATAGTGGATCGTTTGTGCCGTGGTTTTTTACCCGTTTTGGGGTTTTTTCTATGTAAAATTCGGAGTCGCTTGTGGTGAGTGCTTGTGTGTGATTGATTGCATCTTGTACTCGTTTGATCTTGGATTGCTTCACGATTTTGGTGTTCCGCTTCCGTTGTCGGCTTTTCCCAACAGATATGAACCGTTTTTGTGATGTAGCACCCCAAAAAAACTCCAAAGCCTAACTTTTACCCTAATCCAGAACTCTGATGGGCTGTAACAGAGAGAGAAAGGCAAATCAAGGGAGAAAATTGTTTCCTTTTACCATGGCCCACCAAAGTTCTAAATTAGGGTAAAAGTTGGGCCCTAGGGTTTTTTTTTTTTTGGTGCTACATCATGTGGACGGCATAGATTTTGGGCTCACATCACATGTGATGAGTTCTCAAAAAGTGCTCACGAGTTCTCATGAGAACTAGGGTTGCATATCTGCCAGGTCAACCTGACCGACCTAGTAGAAACCTGATCCGCCCTGACCCGACAGAGAAAAAGGTCTGATCCTGGGTGAATGCGGCTGGACCATTTTTAATCTAGGTAGGTCTAGGATACACGCCAAACCCGACCAACCTAATCTGTACCTTGACCCTTGTATACCCGACCTAAATCACCTCGAGTTCTGTTAGAGTATTCTAAAAAAAATATGATTGAGAAATTCCTACAGTTGAAACATCCCTGGGTCCACAGTGATGTTTATATGCCATACATACCATTTATAATATTATCATTCCTATTGTGATGAACTGAAAACACAAATATTAGCCTGATTCAAAAATTCTATGGCCCCACATCCTATTGTGGATGTTCAATCCTCACATTTTCGGGCCACTCGAGTTTGTTGTCGAAAGTTTGTACAGTTATGTTCACATTTTCAGTATGTTCAAATAAAGCCATTGTTTAGTGATCCAAACCATTGATGAGAAGGACCTCACCGTTGATGGCCACGCGTAAAAAATACTTTGGACTGATTAAAATATCGCACAATAGAATATTTGGGCTTTTATAGGTTAGCGTTCCATCCCAACTAATGGTGGACGTTCCATCCTAGTCCCAACCCAACCCAGTTCAGCATATAGGCTCGGGTAGGGTTAGGGTTGACCCTTTTGCAAGTAAGGTAGGGTTAAGGTTGGGTTAACCCAACACGGTCACAACCCAGACCAAAACCTGAACCTTTAAAATATGTTTATGTTCGGTCCAGGATAGGGCCCAAACTTACCCTAACTGAACCTGTGTGTAGGCCTAATGAGACATGTACACGTGCTCGCGCGCACCCGCGCGCACACACACACACACACTAAAATATATATATATATATATATATATATATATTAGTGTGTGTGTGTGTGTGTGTGGGCCCTACTGTGATGTGTGATGGGCATCCACACCATCAGTCAGATGCACCATTGCATGATGGGCCATGGGCCTAAAACTCAGGCAAATCCATGACTTAGGTGGGCCACACCATAGACAACAATTAAGAGTGGATATCCACCTAATGAAAGCTTTATGATCATTTATAGGATTGATTGAGATATGGTTGAGAAATCTAGCCCATCCATTGTGCATGTCCCACTTAAACAAGAGGTCACACCAAGTTTTAACCGTATTAAAAATTTAGGTGGGCTCCAATAAGTGCTTTAGATCTTGTAAGCATGATTTTACACAGTTTCAATTGGTATGGCCCACTTAAGTTCTGGATAGAGTTGATTTATGGGATATTTCATAGCCAATAGGAGACCCATAAAATGCATGGTGTGGATGTTTAATCCGCATCATAGTGAGGCCCAAATAGCTCGACCTCATGGAAAGTTATATAGTTATACAATGGGAAGTTATATATATATATATATATATATATATATATATATATATATATATATATATATATATGATGGGTTGATGGGCCATGAGAAAAGAAAACAGTTTCCTCCCTTGATTTGCCTCTCTCTCTACTACAGCCCACCAGAGTTTTTGTATCAAGTTGAAATTTGAACCTTGGGGGGTTTTTTGGGTGCTGCATCACGTGGACCATTCAGACTTTCGGCTCACATTACATGTGATGAATTGTGAAAAAGTGCTCACGAGTGCTCACGAGTTCTTGTGCGAACTGAGCTCGACCTCTCTCTCTCTCTCTCTCTCTCTCTCTCTCTCTATATATATATATATATATATATATATATATATATATATATATATATATATATTCCCTTCATCTTGGTCTATTTGACCTTACAAACAAGTTGGATGGCAATTAACCATCATGGTGGATGGTGGCCACTGTCTGGTCCTCGCTAGCTAGGGATGGGCACGGGTGGTACCCAAACCAGGTCCTTCCATGGGTGCCCAGCCTCACCTGACCCACCTAACATGGCAAGGCCCAGACGTTGTGAGATTTGATTGGGCCAGCCCAGTGTGACACCGGTGGATTACGCGCTTGGCCGACCCCCCCCCCATGTCGGTTTATTACGCTTGCTAGGTCCGGTGGGCTCGTCTCACCCGAGTTACTAACAAAATCAGTCCAACATGGTGGAGCGTTGTTTGACTTAGACCTCTACCTCGTCCACACCTATTTTGATTCGGTGAGCTTAAAAGTAAGTCGATTGGGGCAAGTCCTGAGTCAACTGAATTGGTCAGCCAACCTTAGATTAGGCTCATATGCTTATTTCATGGGCTGGGTCAACATGGTCCTTCATACTTAGCTAGGGAGATGGGCTTGGATAACCCTCAAACCCACCTAGTTTAGACCTTTTCTTCTCAAGTTGTGCTTCCGAGCCCACGGTCCAACTTTCCAAACCATTGATGTTATGGACTTGGATGGGCCACGCACTAAGAATGTAAAATCTACCTCAACTGCCAGGTGTGTCACCCCATGTTAGGTTAAGGGCCCAAAAATCAGCTTTATCTGTGAATTTTAGATGAACTACATGATTGAACACAGTGCACAAATAATCTCTCATGGAGGGTATGTCAGAACTTGATTTTTGGTGGGGCTTATTGTGATGTGTATGTGAAATCCAGTCCAACCATTTAGATGCTTAATCCCAGTTTAGCCCAGAGCCAAATATTTAGGCTGACTTGTGATTCAATTGACCACACCAAAGAAAACAGCTTGGAGAGAGAGGTCCACTCTTGATTTTTACAGGACTTATCATGAGGACTATATGAAATCCACTCCAACCATTAGATGCCACAGCAAAATTTACGCTGGGGCCTGAAAATCAGGCCCATCCTTGATTCAAGTGGGCGATACCAAGGAAAATAGTCTGGAGGGGCAATCATTGACCGGTACACTATTTCAAATCATGTGGTCCACTCAAATCATGAATGGCATTGGTTTTTGGTACTTTAGCCTAATATGAGGTGATGCAGTTGGTGGTCTAGGTGGATTTTACATAAACACCACGATTGGGCCCACCCAAGCAGTAAGCAATTAACAAAATAAAAAGTGAGAGTAGTGGAATGATATTTATATTGATTAATTAGGTAGTTTTTTGAAAACCTTATTCACAGAAAATGTATTGAAATATAAGTTTTATTAATTAGGCAGCTTTTTTGTAATTTCCTTTTTTTTAAAAAAAAAAAAAAAAATAGGTCATCCACAACATGCAAGCATCAAGCCAACCCATTTACAACTATAATAATGTAGAACTAAGGGGCCATTTGATAAAACTTATTTCCAGCACTTACAATAAATTTGATATTTTCAGTGATTTTTATTGGTTCATATGTTTGGCAAATCCAGCTTATTAAGTGTTAAAATTAATTTTCATTGAAAGTATGGGTTTTTTTTTTAGCTTTCCTCCCTTTACTTAATGTTAGAGGCTAATGCTGAAAGTGATGATGCATTAAAATAACTTTTCACTTTTGATTAAAATATTTTTAAAATTTTAAAATTACAAATCAGCACTTAAATTAATTTCCATAGCTTATTTTTCAGTTTATCGATCCACATCTAGGTTGGGTCCCAACTCCATGGCTTGTGGTAAACAGAATGTGTTTCAACATTGAGATTATGGAATCGAGTGCCCATGTGGTGTGGGCGTGTGAGCATGAGTATGTGTGGTGTGGATGCATGTAGTAAAAAAATAGGCACCTAAGTTTTCTCTCTTTCATTTTCTAGAGTGCCATTGCCAGGCCATGGTCTAATGGTTTGAATGACCCAATTAGCAAAATGCAATATAAGTTTGTTGTGTCTAAACCTTGATTCATTTATCACATGCGTTGGGTCCAACTCTTGTCTAGAAATTATAATTGAGTTTTTACATAAATAATATTCTAAATCATTTAATTGATGGTCAACACTTCAATTTGACTAATAAAATAAAATAGTTATGGTAGTCCACTAAGGGTGATTTTTAGTATGTTATCCATTGACAACAGGCTCATGATCTATATCGTCCATATTGTCATAAATAGAGGATGGGTAACCCCATTTTAGAAATGGTGGTGAACCATTGTAATGGTCTTAAAAAAAAAAAAAAACCACATGCACAATTAGCTACTTTTTTAAGTTCATTTTAGTACGACCAAAATTGGACCGATTTAAAACTTGGGTCCAGCTCAACCAGGGTTGGGTTGATTTTGAGAGGACCGAACCCTAGCCCATTAAGAAATTCAGGTTGAACTTTAGGACTCAGAAATGCCTCACATGTCTAAAATTTTTGGGCCCAAGTCCACTAATTGTTGATTTAGAACGGTTCGGGCCAGGCCTACTATAAAAAATTGATTTTCTTAGGCCAAGGCCTGGCCCACTGACAGCCCTGTCATCATGATGCAACCAGACGCAAAAAGAGTAAAATTTTTCCAAAGAGTGTTGTTGCTGAAAGGCCATCATAAAATAGAACAGCAGGATAGAATTCATGTAGCCGACCCCAATTAATTAGAATAAGGCTTATATAATGATAGGATCTTATAATAAAAATAAAGAAATCACATCGCATCTGACTTCCACACTAGATTATGAATTAGTAGAGGAACTTGCAACACCTGAACAGACACTAACTACAATTTATTTATTTATCTTGTAATACTAGAAGATCAAGGAAAGAAAACAAAGATAAGAGTCCATCAAAAGAGCACGTACAATATTTTCTTGGGAAAGAAAGCGATATGATGCAATTGGATTTACTTTCATACGTTGAGTGTGAACAAGCATTCGGTCAATGTAGCTTCATCTGTTTTTTTTTTTCCATAAATACCAAAATCCCATCCTTTCAATGATTTTAAAAAGAAATGGCCTACTTGTCGATTTGCATGCTTTAGAATTTAGATGGTTGTAGCATTTGGGATAAAACATAAAGCAAAACTTGAATGGGCAATGTTATCAATTTTTCCATTTGCATTCGTCAATGGGCCGGATATGGGCCTAGAAATCAATTTTCCATTTGGGGTTGTCATTGGTCCAGATATGGGCATAGAGAAAGCGAGATCTTAGTAGGCCCAACTGGATGAACCCATCATGCCTGTAATACGATCAACCTGTGCTGTATAAGTTTTAACTGATGCTTAAACCAGTGACTTGTAAGTGGGTGTTGTTGCATTCATATATTGGGACATGATTGAGGCTCACATGATCTAACAAGGGGTCTATTAGTCTATTAGGTATGCTCTTATGGTTGACATTTGGTAGATCTGGCTATCCATTAGTGCTTACTATTGGTACTTATACCTAGAAGGCTTTAAATGGTTTCATGATTATTTTCAATCATTTAAGTTTTATTTTAACTGTTAAAATATTTTTATTACAATTGTTGATAATACTAACGATTGAGATCTTGTGATCCATTACTTGATTTTGCATGGGAATTGGATCGATGATGTATGTTTACATTCAGTGGGGAAATTGAGTCCACATGTGTGGGGTCTACCATGCATGCATCTCCATATGCTATTCCAATTCTCATCTAAGGTTTATTTGCTAGGGGTCCTCATTTACTTATCTAGGATAGATCTAGAAGAGACCTTCTAATTTGAAGGTACAGCATGGACAATCAAATAATTTTCAACAATAATAATCAAAAGATATCTCTAAGCATAAATCTTTAATTTTGTTTTTTTCTATAAACATTTTTTTTGTTAGTATACACTCCACTATTAGTACACCCACCCACACTGTTAATCACACCACAATGTTAGCCACCCCCACTTGGGAATCGATACCAACAGCTCAGTGTTGAAACGAGGTTATCTTCACTTAATCTACCACTTGAGCTGTAGACTGGGGTGTTTTCTATAAACTTGATTATATCTAAGTGAAAATCTCTAGGGCTTCACCGACTAATCTAAATCTTTGAAAATTTTAATTTTTCACTGCATTTTTAAAACTCTAACAACTCAACTTAAGATTTGGTGTTCAGGACGAGTTGAGCTGGGCAATACTGATGAATAGCTCAGCCAGTTTCCCTAATGGGCTGGGCCTAACTGGATTCAGGCGGGCTGATGGGCTTATATATGTTGCCCAAGCCAATGTGTTTAAAAAACAAGCTTTGAGTTTTAATCCAGGATCGAAAGTTTGACAGTCCAGCCCGGCCCCTTTTTCAGCCCTACTCATGAAATAGACTCACCATTTGTTTATAGGACCTACCAAGCTCAACCATGACCCTGACACAAGCATGGCCCTGTCTCTAAGGTGAGGATGAGGCCCGGGGTTTCTTTAGCCCATTAGGGCTTGACCAGGCTAGGGCCAGACTTTAGAACTCTAGGCCCAGGCCAGAGACGAAACTGGGCCTAGGTGGGCCTATCCCAGCCCATAGCTACGCATACAACATTGGACTCGAATTCCGTAATGACCTGTGGGCCCTGTCATGATGTATATGTTTTATCCACGCCATCCATCCTCTTTGAAAGCTCATTTTAGGGTATCATCCCAAAAATGAGGCAGATCAATATCTCAAGTGGGCCACAACAAAGGAAACAATGGAAATTGAATGCCCATCGTTGAAAACTTCTTGTGGTATATAGAAGTTTTGGATCAAGATGTTTTTCATATTTTCCATTCATCCATGTCTGTGTGACCTCATGGACCTGTTGGATGGAAAATAAAAATCGCTGTGAGCCCTAGAAAGGTTTCAACTGTGGTCGTCCAATCCCCACTGCTTCATGTGGTGTGGTCCACTTGAGCTTTGCATCTGCCTCATTTTTGGGATCATATCCTAAAATGAACTAACAACATGAATTAACGGCATAGATAAAACATATACATCGTTTTCGGGCCCACAGAGCTTTTCCAGTACCGAGGGCCACTACCGAATCCGACTCCTACGACATATTCTTGGAAATTCGCGGTCCTAAATAACTCCCCTTTCTTTTCTTGGAAATGAATAAAACAAGGTCAGATCTGACCCGCTCATCAGGTGACCCTCACTGATTGATTGCCAACCGTAAAAAATCAGGCCAATGTGATTGATCATCGGGCAGGTCACAAGTTTATATAATTAATGAACAGCTGAGATGAATTAACCAACGGTCCAAATTCTACAAACACGTGCAACTCATTTGATGATCGGATCGGCCTTATATTCGGGACTTCCACACGATGGTGATGATGAGCGGCTCTGATCTAATGACCATGTTCGTCGTTTACACGTGTGATGCATCCAGTGCTCAGGAGCATTTATTGTAAATGTTTGAATCCGTACCAAAGATCCGCAAAGTCCGGACGCGGATTAGCTACTGACAGGTTGAGTAGCGAATAACGCTACTGTAGTGACGTCACCATATTATGTGGACCCCAACATGATGTATGTGTTGTATCCACACCGTCCATCCACTTGGGGAGACCATTTTAGGGCATAAATCAAAGAATAAGGCAGATCCAAAGCTCAAGTGGACCCCATCAAAGAAAACAGTGGGGACAATGACATCCACCGTTGAAAACTTCCTAGGCCCACCATGATATTTATTTGAGATCCAACCTGTTCATAAGTTCACACAGACATGGAGGAAGGACAAACACAAATATCGGATTGATAGAAAACTTCTGTAGCCCCTAAAAAGTTTTCAACGGTGGATGTCACTGTCTCCACTGTTTTCTGTGGTGGGGTCCACTTGAGTTTTGGATCTGCTTCATTCTTCTAGTCATTCCTTAAAATGATCTCTCCAAATGAATGTACAGTATGGATACAACACATACATCGTGCTGAGGCCCACATAATATGGTGACGTCACTTCAGTAGCGTTATTCGCTGCTCAACCTGTCAGTAGCTAATCCGCGTTCGCTGAGTCCTGGTAGAATAGGGAGCGGATTAGGTGAGACCTCGGATCCACCGAGGTGGGTGGGACCCCTGACTATGGGGCCCATTGTGATGTATGTGACAACATCTACGCCGTCCATCCGTATTGAAAGTTCATTTTAGGGGCATGATCCAAAGAATGAAGCAGTTCCAACTCACAGATGGGCCATAGTACAGGAATCAGTGGTGATTGACCATTAAAAACTTCCTGTGGGCCACAAAAGCTTTGGATCAAGATGATATTTATGTGGTCTCTTCATATATGTGTTTGTGACCTTATCAACAGGTTGGATGGCAAATAAACATTCCTATAGAATCCATGAAGTTTTCAATGGTAGAGATTCAATCACGACTGTTTCTGTGGTGTGGTCCACCTAAGATTTGAGTCAGATTCATTTTTGGGATCATAGCCTAAAATGAGCTTTCAAAATGGTTGGACGGTGTGGATTTAAGACACATACATCAATGTGAGCCCCACAGTTAGGGGTCCCACCTCGGAGGACCCAGGGTCTCACCTATCTAGGCCTGGGTCCCACCAAGGTATGCTTAAGACATCCAACCCGTGCATTTAGTGAGTCCCATCACGAAATTTTGTCACGTCAAAAATCAGACCGATCCAACCATCCGTTGGCTACTACGTGAATTTAGAGATTTTTTTTAATGGCCGTCCATTGTTGCATTGGGTGGGGCCCACCATATTATGTATACGCCATCCAACCCGTGCATTACGCAACCTGCCTATGATGATGGGATTCTCCAATAGATCATGCCTGTAAGATGACTGTGTGGGCCACACATGATTATGGGATCTTCTTGAGTTTTTTGGGCGTCCATTTTTCAGTATGGGGACCCTACAGGACAGGTTGGATGTGACCTAGAAATCTAGGTGGGCCCCACTCGCAGATATTACAATGAATGCCTGTGCATAAAATAGAAAGCGGTAAATGGGAAATAGTGAAATTTGGAGGTAGGTAAGGAATGGTATCTAAGGATAGGTGGGAGGTGTCAAGTTAATATACTTTTCCAAGTAGTAAGAGTATCTGTGTATGGATATTGACATATTGGAAGGGGGGCATGCATGGATGGTTTTGGCGGTATATAAGAACGAGTGGAGGGGATGTCCTGGCACCATTCACATACATACACTTGTTGTTGGGGAGTCTTCAAACTGTGATGGACAGGGTGCTGCGATCGGTCTGGCCGTTTGGCCCTGTGCACGTGAAGTCTGAAGACTGCCCCTGTGTTGCCTTAGACCGGTCGTGCGACCGGTCTGGAGGGGGCTGCGACCGGTCGTACGACCGGTCGGCTGTGAGGCAGAGACGTGTGAAATCTCCCTGGACTGGTCTCTGTGCAAGGTGCGACCGGTCGTACGACCGGTCGTTTGTGCGCACAAATTCTCCGCAGTACTGCGCAAGGTGTTTCTATTTTCGGATTTCTTCCTATTTAAGGTGTTGTAATCCGACTGAGAGAGGTATCCTAAGGTGTCCAAGGTTTCCTATTTATACTAGAAAGAGGGGAGAGGTGTGTGTGAGAGAAAACTTGAGTTTTTTCTGTGTTTCCTTGCTTTGTGGGCTGTTAATCTCTGTAATCTCTGATATTCATAGTGGATCGCTTTGTGCCGTAGTTTTTTACCCGTTTTGGGGTTTTTCCACGTAAAATTCGGAGTCTCTTGTGGTGTGCTTGTGTGTGATTGATTGCATCTTGTGTACTCGTTTGATTGCGCATTGCTTCACGTATTCGGCGTTCCACTTCCGCTGCCGGCTTCTATCCCAACAAGTGGTATCAGAGCTAAAGTTGGGGTGAAGTAGAATCGAATCTGAGACGAGAAGATGGGATCTAGCGCAAGGTTCGATATAGAGAAGTTCTCTGGGAAAAATAACTTTGAGCTATGGAAGGTGAAGATTGAATCCTTCCTGGTTCAGCAAGGGCTTGATGGAGCTCTTGGAAAGCGACCCGAGGCTATGAAAGACGATGAGTGGACGAGGCTCGACAAGAAGGCAAGGACCTCAATCCTGTTAAACCTTACGGATGATGTTCTCTATCATGTCGTGAAGGAGAAGACTGCGGCTGAAACGATGGCGAAGCTAGAGAAGGTTTATGCCAAGAAATCTCTAGAGAATCGCATGTACGCGTTGATGCAGTTGTTCACCTTGAGGATGGCTGAGGGAACTGAGTTGGAGGACCACCTGAGCACGTTCAATAGGCTGGTTTGCAAGTTGGTGGAGATGGATGAACCGATGAAGGATGAGTACCAAGCATGCATATTGTTGAATTCTCTTCCAGATTCATATGAGTCGTTCAGGGACTCTGTGTGCGCAGGGAAGGAAACCATAAGCGTCGAGACCGTTATCTCAGCCCTCCGGTCGAAGGCGATGAGAAAGAAAAGCGGTGACGTGGCTTCCCGTTATTCCTCAGATGCACTGGTTATGAGGGGAAGAAGTTCTGAGCATGGAGGATATTCCAAATCGGGATCGAGGGCCAAGGGCAAAGGTAAGTCTAAGGTGAAGTGCTGGAATTGTGGCCAGGAAGGCCACATGAGAGGGGATTGTCAGAATCCCAGGTTGAGGCAAGAGAAGTATGGAAATTCTTCTGGGGAAGGAACCAATACTATAGAGGACGGTGGTGACGATTGTGATGTTCTGACTGTATCTGGCAAGGGATCTCACGGTAGTGAGTGGATCCTTGATTTAGGGGCTTCATGTCACGTTTGTCCTGACCGGAGTTCATTCACGACATACAGGGAGTATAGTGGAGAATTGGTGTTTGTAGGCGATGGAGTCGCTCATAAGGTTGTGGGTGTTGGTACTGTGCTCATCAGGATGTTCGATGGAGTCGAACGAGTCCTGGAAGATGTGAAGCATGTTCCCAAGATGAAGATGAATGTGATTTCTCTTGGTGCACTCGAGGCGAAATGGTGCGTGTTTATCGGCCACGATCGTTGTTGTGAAGTAATGAAAGGGGCGCTCGTGTGTATGAAGGCACGGAGGTGTGGCTATCTTTACATGTTGATCGGGAGCACAATTCACGGTGGAGCTGCGGGAACGGCAGCGAGATCCACGGTTGCTCGTATGTGGCAAGTGCCCAAGGGCCACATGAGAAGAGCGGTAAAGGGCGTGAATTTGCAAGGATAGGGTCAATGGTGGCACGAGAAGCGGTGGAGCTATGATTGAAGATAAGATGACGCTGCAAGGATGTGTTGATTCAACGTTTGAAGCCTCGATGGAGTTTGTTGGGGAGTCTTCAAACTGTGCTGGATAGGGTGCTGCGACCGGTCTGGCATTTTGGCCCTGTGCACATGAAGTTTGAAGACTGCCCCTGTGTTGCCTTAGACCGGTCGTGCGACCGGTCTGGAGGGGGCTACGACCGGTCGGCTGTGAGGCAGAGACGTGTGAAATCTCCCTGGACCGGTCTCTGTGCAAGGTGCGACCGGTTGTACGACCGGTCGTCTATGCGCGCGAATTCCTTGCGCAGTCCGCAGTCCGCAGTACCGCGCAAGGTGTTTCTATTTTCGAATTTCTTCCTATTTAAGGTGTTGTGATCCGACTGAGAGAGGTATCCTAAGGTGTCCAAGGTTTCCTATTCGTACTAGGAAGAGGGGAGAGGTGTGTGTGAGAGAAAACTTGGGTTTTTTCTGTGTTTCCTTGCTTTGTGGGCTGTTAATCTCTGTAATCTCTGATATTCATAGTGGATCGCTTTGTGCCATGGTTTTTTACCCGTTTTGGGGTTTTTCCACGTAAAATTCGGAGTCTATTGTGGTGTGCTTGTGTGTGATTGATTGCATCTTGTGTACTCGTTTGATTGCGCATTGCTTCACGTATTCGGCGTTCCGCTTCCGCTGTCGGCTTCTATCCCAACACTTGTTAGAGTCTTTTAGAGAGTCAGAGACAGAGAGAGAGATGGCTCGTTTTTCAGTTGCTACCTGTGCCTTTGTCCTCCTTGGGTTGATGTTTATTGCTGATGTCGCTAATGTAATGCGCTCTCCCTCTCTCTCTCTACATATATGCTCTGAAATTACTTCCAACCAGTTAAGAGCATGTGATGTCCAACCCTTCAAATAGGTTGGCCAACTAGAGGATCGCCTGGTTAATATTTAAGGTCGATATAAAACTCTAGATTTGGTTCAGGGATTTCGACAATTTGATTTAAGTCAAATGTACGGTTTGTTCATTAAATCTTTAATATATATACATGTGAAGGGTTGGACATCATTCTGAAGTAGAGTATATAAGTCAAATGTACTGTTCATGCAAAAATAGTGCATGTGAGACATGATCCATCTCTCTGAGGTAGAGGAGATGCTGATGATTACATGACAAGCATGGACCATTGAAAAGAGGCTAAGAGAAACATCAAAGTTTTGGTCAAAATTTAGCAAACTCAGCACCATCGGGCACTTGCGCCCGACCATAAGCCGCAATGGTCCAGAGAATTATCTAAATAGTTCGATTAATTTCGAACACTCGACCATCACATTATCGAGCGCCCGACCACTATCGAATGCCAAAAAACTATTATCGGGTGCTCGAAATTCATCCGAATTTTGCCTCAACTTTCTGGACAGTTCTGTTTGTCATCAGTCGCCCGACTGAATCTTCGTCGTGTGCTTGAAATTCAACTAAATTTAGAATTTTGCTCGTTGGGCTGTTTTTGACATCAGTAGGCGTCCGACCACCTTTCAGCGAGCGCTCGACCATGCATGAGTAGACGTCCAGATTTGTGCAAACTTTTCATTTTTGAATATTTTTCTTTCAAAACTTATTTATGACTCTTGATTTCCGCACTTTAGGGTTTTTATTGTTAAACCTAAGTTATAAATACTCATTTAATTCTTATTAGACAAAAAAATATTTATCTTTTATTAATAAACTACGGTTTTCTTCTTCTCTAGTGGACTCGAGACTATTTCCCTCAGGGATTCAAAGAAATTCTAGTTAAGGATTCCTAGAAAGCTCCGTGGATTCGGATCGAGTAGGTATCTTGTGAGAGAGACGGTGATCAATCTCACCTCGTCTAAACTGCGCCACTCTCTCTTCCTATGTACATGTGAGACATACGCTTTGAGATCCATCTCTCTTTTTTTTTTTCTCTCTTTTTTCCTACTTTGAAAAAGGTAATTTTATAAAGAACTACCGAATTATTTTATAATTTATATTCCAGTACTATTTTCAAAAAAATTCTAAAAAGCTACCTCATTAATCAATATAGCTCGTAGTTTTTCCAAACCTCAAGTGGGCCCCACTATGATGTTTATTTTAAATCCACTCTGACCACTAAGTGCTTCACCAAATTTTAGGCCAAGGGCTAAAAGCATCATCTCCATCTTTCCATCTGTGATTCAGGTGGAAAACATGATTAGAAACAGTGTATAGGGTAACACTCACACTCTAAATTGTTTACATTTGTCTGGCCATGTTAATCATGGATGAATATGATTTTTGAGACACGCGTAAAATATTTTATGGAATCTAATCATTAGAGCGGATTTTATATAATCATCATGGTCGGCCTTGAAAAATCAATGGTGGGTATCTCTCTCCCAACCATTTCCTTAGGTGTGGACCACCAGGATCACAAGTAAGTCTGACTGTTTTGTGTTTGTGTGTGTGTGTGTGTGTGTGTGTGTGGGGGGGGGGGGGGGGGGGGGGGGGGGGGGGGTGCTAATGTGGGACTGAATATGTAATAGTGAGTGGATCTTACATAAACATCAAGGTTGCCCAATCAATATCAAGAGTGGTAGCCATAAATTCTTAGAGAGAGATCTGGGACTTTATTTTTTAGCAGGGCCCACTGTGATGCATATGTGAAATCCACTCCAAGCACTAGACGTGTAATCCTAATTTAGGCCTAGATTTGAAAAAATCAGGTTGAATTATAACTCGGGTGGGCCACACCAAAGAAAATAATTGAGAGAGATACATCCACCTATGATTTTTACAATGTCTACAATGATGACTATATGACATCCACTCCTACCATTATATGCCATACCAAAATTTAGGATTGGGGCCTAAAAGTCACGTCAATCTAATGATTTAGGTGAGTCATATGAAAGAAAATAATTAATTTGTAGGGCGCTTATTGCCTTGTACACTATTTCCAATCACGTGGTCGGGGATGTGGGTGAGTTTTGAATAGTGTTGTACACAAGTCGAGTAAGCTCGAAAAACTCGCTCAACTCGGCTCGGATAGGAAGTGGGTTTGGGCAGAGTTGAGCCAAATTTTGGGTGCTCGAATGAATTCGAGTTGAGCATTGAGTAGGGCTATACTCAACTTGAAGAGTGGCTTGAAACCGGCTTGATTTGACTCATCGAGTAAACTAGAGACTTGAACTTACTCAGTTTGCTAATTGAGCAAGGCCACGTCGAGCACCTATTGAGGATAAGGGTTCGAGTCAAGCAACGAGTAGCACCAAGCTTGGCTCGTGTATAACACTTGTTTTGAGCCCTTGGCCAAACATGAGGTGACCACTTGGTGGTTTAGGTGAATTTTACATAAACATCACAACGGGCTCACTCAAGCAGCCAACTTATTGTAACGCCCCCAAAATTCGACACTCGAGTATATAACTCAAATCTCGAAATCAAGGGTGTTATGAATGAATCCTTCACAATCACAACTGAAACTTTTATCCTTTCCATTCACAAGGTACCAAATATATGGAATAAAAATAAACCAACTTTGAAAATTAAACTAAAATCAACGAGTCTATGAAATTGTTCCAAACTGTCTAAACTAATGGCCGTCTAATGGACCTTATTACATCAATGCTTTCAAACCAAAAATCAAATAACTAATTCAAATAAAAATCTTCTAGAGTATCTCCTCATCTGGAACCGCTTCTTCAAAGTCCTCTAAATCATCACCTGTCACTACGGTTAATCGCATAACACTGCGTCAGCTATAAAAGCCGGTGAGCATTCTCATATAGTTTAGCACATGTAATTCGACATAGAAAACCACTTAACCATTAAAGTACCAATTCTCTACAATTCCAATAGTATTTTCATCAAACCACAAACCAAAAACCTCTTAAACATGCACGTGATGCATGGAATGCAAGTATGCTTCAACAATCTCAGTACGGTTATCAGTAGAACATCCAGGGCCAGTTTATAGTCGGGCCTACACTGTTTCACAACTGCAGAGTTGGTCTCTTGTACACACCAGGGAACTCACCCAACCTGCTAAAATCATCTGATATCCACCGGGTACGCTAGTATGGTATCTTGCACACACCAGGGAGCTCAACCAACCCGTCCACAATCGATGGACTATCAGAAGGGTATATTGCACACACAGGGCGCTCAACCAGGGACTGTTGCACACACTTGGGCGCTCACCCAAACAATCATCAATGGGCCTATTGCACACACCAGGGTGCTCACCCTACGGTAATAACTGGAGTTCTCAAATCGTGCTATGCATGAACCAAATCAATACTCCAAAACATCTTTCCAAGGTAATTCAAAAATAAGCTCACCCATGTACAACCTTAATCAGGTATCAAATTCATATGATTTATCAAAATCACTGTAAAACCAACCCTTCAAAATCCAACTTTCAAATAAAATGTAATATAACAAAATTTCAGCCCATCAAGGCACCAATTACAATCACGCAAATCCATAAATTCATGTAACTATATAAATTTCCAGCAATAGTTTAAAACAAAACCAAACAAAGATTGTAACTTTCGCATGACGATTAACCAATCTAAAATATAATATAAAATCCAAAACCAATTTCAACTAAAAAGAAATTGTGAATACAATGGAAAAACGATATGAGATTAAACTCACAGTTTCAATCTTTCTTTCTTCTTTCCTTCTTCTTTCTTCTTCTTCTTCTTTTTCTTTCTTCTTCTTCTCTCCTTGCTGCTGGGATATTGCCCCAGAAATCTCTCTCTCTCTCTCTCTCTCTCTCTCTACAAAGCCTCCCTCTCTCTCTACTCGTACTCACTCTCTCTCTCTCTTTCTCTCTCTACCCGCTCTTCTCTCTCTCTCTACGTTTCTCTTCTAGGAAACGACACCTAGGGGGGTCTTATACACCACCCTAGATGAGATTGGACGGTCTAAGATGGGCTTGAATGGCCTGAGTTCGCGGTACTACAACCGGACCGAAAGGTGGTAGAGTTTGAGTTGGAGAAGGCTTCCGTTTTCGTTTCTTGTAGACAAAACCCCAAGTGAGACGTTGGAAACCTAGGTGGGGTCCACACGAACCCCCTGAAGAAGTTTGGTCCGTCCATGCAGAGCAACGGACCGGATCTTGGGATCTTTTGGTTTGAACGGTGGTTTGGAAAAGACTAGATTGGCGACCGTTGTGAAAGAAACTCAAGGGGACCCCATACGTGGGTTAAAGGAAAAGAATGGGCGGTTCAGATCTTAGATGTGGGGCCCACACACGGATGGAGTGGATGGTGCGGACGGACAGCGTCCGTTCGCTGTTGCAGCGTCCAGCGAAGAAGACGCTCGGTCTTCTTGAATACGGGGTCAACGCACGTTGACCGAGAGGATGACGTGCAAGTTGTGCACGTGGGTTCCACCGTGATGTATGTGACAAATCTACTCCGCTCATTAGTTAGGCCAGGGAGTTTTAGGGTGTGACACCAAAAATGAGGCAGATCCGATGTTTAGGTCCGCTTCATGCAAAAGATGGGTAAGTAAACTTACGTTAAAACTTACACTAACGTGAGTAACGATTCAACCATATATATATTTAATGTAATTCCAAGTTTACCCTTTTCTTTGTTTTTGAGTTCAACCACCTGTAGCGGTCCCGTTTACCATCAGTTTTCGGTGAAACTTCACCAAGGCCTGTCATTTTCTGCGCTCTTTATACAGGTTAAGTTTGGGCCTTGATCTCTTACAAATGACCAAGATGCCTTTTTAGTGATCCGTCACACTCGGTGATCCAAAGTGACATTTGTACATATCCAATAGAAAATTTAACCGCTAGCCTTGGTATATATCCTATGATCTTCGAAATGATCGGTTCGGTTTGTTATTTAGGTGGCCCAATTAGCGGATACGAATTCGATGGATGGTTATATGAAAGGCTAATTTTTTTCTAATTAGATGTTTACATTCTTAAACACAAGTATGAGTTATTGTACGGTCAGTTTCTTAAACTGATATTCCTAATATGGTCTTTGGGTGGCCTATTGGTGAGACATATACACCGTTAGACTTTAATGACTTGTCTACTCATGAAATTTCATCAGATCACAGTTTTGACGGTAGGTTAAGCATGTCAATGTATGATGAACAAGATGAACGGATTAGAATGTTAAATTGATTTGTGTACGAGCAGCTATGGGGATCAAGGGTTTAGTTTACTATGATCGGCTTGTCCAAATTTGAAGTGGACGGTCAGATACCTTTACCTAGTGATGAATAATTAATTGAATGACTGGTTTGGATGAACAAGTGTAATTGATAGTTCATCTTGGAAATCAACGGGTTGATGAATTTATATATGCATATACTTGAACTGATGTAGTGTGCGTACTCACTTGCGTATCTACACGCACCCAAAATCTTGGGTCATTACACTTATTCTCTGGCAAACCCATCTAATTGGGCATTAAAGAAATGTAATGGAAGGTAGTGAAATAATAATTATATCCATTAAGTAGACAGCTATTTGTAGTCCTTGTTAAGAAAAGGTATTAGAATGCAAATTCCATATTACGATTAAATGGTTTCTTATAAAATTTCCTAAACATTTTGTTAATATTTTTGTACTATAAATAGGGGTGCCCTATCTAGAGGATGGGTGCAAATATCATTTCCCTCAATTTCATTTTTTTGACCATTTTGTTCACAAATATGCAGGCGGGTGGGGGAGGATCCCTCAGACCAGACCGTGAGATCTCTCTCTCTCCCTCTCCCTCTCCCTCTCTCTCTCTTCTCAATATAAGCTATCCCCCAGTTGCATTGAAATACATTGGATCTGAACCGTCCATTACCTGCAGTATGCATTTCACGAGCAACCATGTAAAAATCACACCGAACAGACAATTCTATGCATCCGATTGTTGGTGAATAAAATGGACGTTCTGGATTGGTTGTAAAAATAGGTCCATTAATTTGAGCCATCTGTTTTTTTTTTTTTAACGCTTGTCTAGATGGCTTATTGCTCTGAAGAATCACTTCTATCAGACCATCCTTCTCACTTCGTGGCTGGGAAAAATGAATGGCCAGAAATGGACAGATCCGATTGTCATTTGTACTGTTCAAATGCCTAAATGGGGGCTGGGGCACTATAACTTACAGTGCTTGAGCACTGGATCCTTTTTATACACTTAGCAAGATCGATTATCATTTCTTATGATTTAATTAAAGTCCAAATTCTTATGTGGACCACTTAACTGAAATTGTCCACCGTGGAATTCTCATGCCCCCATTCACCCAAAAAAGTATATTAATTAGTTATTTGATTAAGTACTCCAAAATGGACGGTTAGACCACCTCCAACCTTACATTGCTTTTTGTGGGGCCCATCGTGATGTGTTCATGGCTTCCAATCCATCCATCCATCATGTGCAGCCCTCATTTTCCCTTGGTTCCCAAAAATCAGGCCGTTCTAAAACTCATGTGGTGTGGCTCACCCGAGTCTTACAAAGAGCTGATTTTTGAATTGTCCATTCATCCTAGTGGGATGAATCTTCTGAATGGATTGGATGGCTCATAAGAAAA
Organism: Liriodendron chinense; assembly: GCA_003013855.2. Lineage (NCBI taxonomy): Eukaryota > Viridiplantae > Streptophyta > Magnoliopsida > Magnoliales > Magnoliaceae > Liriodendron > Liriodendron chinense. The sequence continues at coordinate 136,491 of PVNU02003342.1, read as the reverse complement.
GATGGTAGGCCCCACACACAATATAGAAGGTTTTTAACTTCTCATCATGGGCTACCCATCCAGACTGATCTCTGTGGTGTGGCCCACTTTAGTTTTGTATTGTCCTGATATTTGGGCCTCAAGGAGAAATGGATGGATTGGATGTCACACAAATACCACATTGGGCCCTGTTAATGTCAGATTTTGTAACGAGATCCTCCGGCTTTTCTCCTTCACTCCAGCAGGGATTTCCACCACCAGACCTGAAGCAAGTCAGCAAATAAGGGTGGCTGGGGACCAGCCGTTAGCCCTCCGATGCTTAAGTTAGGCCACAGTAAGAAGAGAAGCCAAGCAAAACGGGACCAAGATTGAATGTTGTGTGCGTACCTGCTCTTAATGGAGCCACCCCTTTATATAGATCTGGGGGCAATCCAATTTGTTACGTAAGATGTCGAAATCCCGCTGATGTCGCATACGATACTGGGATCTTGCTGATTTCGTGGGATAAGATCCTATCTTTTGAGTCAGATCCAACCCAATGACTTATTTCAACAATCACGCCCCTTGATGACAATCCCTTGAGATCCGGATCCATTTAGAGAAGATAAGCCCAAAAACCGACCTATACGGGCTACTAGTAAGCATGGTAATAGCGCTGATATGTCATGATAAACTGGAAGCCGTAGTTGGAGTCATAGCTTCCGAAAAGGATGGAGACGCCGACGAGACGGAAACCACCGAACTGGATGTAGCCCTGCTTGGTGTCGCAGAGGGATTGGACAAGCTGCTCGACGGGAATCGGGTGTTAGTACTGAAGGCTAAGAGATATTACCGCAGGAGAGCTGCTCGCATGTTTAGAATGTGGTCGCGAGTCCAAGTACACACTTAGATGTAACGTCTTTCAACGACTTGTGAGAAGGTCTGCTCGCGGATCGAGCTTTGCCGTATTTGACTATCGGTTATGAAGACTCGAGACTTGCGAATAGCTGCTCCGTATTTTTCAATCTATGACTCCTGATCAGGTGAGCTCGAGAGTCGAATGGACGTCCCACACTTATACAATATTCGACTCTCGATCATATGATCTCGAGAGTCAAATGGACGTCCCGCACTTATCCATTCTTCGACTCCCGAACTTACGATCTCGAGAGTCGAACCCACACTCCACTTTTACCCGTTCTGCAACTCTTGATCAGATGATCTCGAGGGCCAAATGGGCATCTCCGCGTGAAATCTTATCTCCACCATTTTGCCTATAACAGGCCCCACACTTTTTATTGTTATGTTTAGCTTAACCTATAAATCGTTGCATTGTATCCAGCCTCCTTTTCATGCTCCCATTTTAATGGCTATGACAATCCAAAGTAATTTTGAGCCATTAAATGATATTTCATGGACCCACATGGGGCTATTTAGAAATTGAATTTTGTACATGCATCACTAATGCGGCCCACCTGATTTTCGGTGCAGAATGTGCCGGGGCGTGCGGTTACAGATGTTCGGGGACGTCCCACCGGAAGCCGTTCTTGTTCTTTTGCAACAAATGCTGCCTGAAATGCTTGTGTGTGCCGTCAGGGACGTACGATCACAAGGAGGAGTGTCCATGCTACAACAACTGGAAGACCCAAATGGCAAACCCAAGTGCCCTTAGAACTTGAATTACATTCCCATTTTTCTCAAGAAAGTTGGGTTTTTTTCTAATTATTATTTAATAAATTGGAGTGGAAGAATTTGGGATTTAAACTCATTTTTTTACTTAATATAATACCCTCAATTTTTCCTTAATGTAAGGATGAGGAAATAATGTGTTTATTTTTTTTTTTTTGAAATTTCTATTTGTGCCTTCCCCATTGTTTACTTTGGTATGACCCACCGGGAGCAAATTCGGGCAAGTCAGGATAACACCGAGTTCGATCAGGCCGTGATCATGGGGACCACTTTTATGTATGTGTTGTAAAATGAAGGAGATCACAATACACTACCGGGGAAAGTAGTGATTCAATTCCCACCATTAAATACTTTTTAGGACCCAATGTAATTTTATTTGTCATTCGACCTGTTGATAAGGTCACATAGAGCTGGAGGAAGGCAAAACACAAATATAAGCTGAAAAATGCCCTCCTGCCCCTGAGGACTCATCACACTTGATGTGGGCCCAAAATCGGAGCCGTCCACGTGATGCAGCACCTCAAGAAACCCCTAGGTCCCCACTTTCAACCTGATCCAGAACTTTGGTGGGCCATGAAAAAAGGAAACAGTTTCCTCCCTTGATTTGCCCCCTCTCTCTCGGCTACGGTCCACTGAAGTTTTGGATCAGGTTGAAAGCTGGGCCTGGGGTTTTTTTTGAGGTGCTGCATCATGTGGACAGCTCAGATTATGGGCACCAGTGCGTGGGAGAGCAGGACTCAATATAAAGCTTGATCTAAAACTTTTGTGGCCCACAATAAGTTTTTAATGGTCAATCACCGCTATTTCCAGTGGCGTGGTCCACCTGAGATTTCTATCTGATTCATTTTTGGGTCCATGCCCTAAAATGATCTGGAAAACGGATGGATGGCATGGAGATACAACACATACATCAAGGTGGGCCCATGGTCACGGCCTGACCGAACTCGCTGTTATCCCACCTGACCGAATCTGCTCAGTGCCCACCTGAGTTATGGTTTCTGATGAATTTTGGGATCTAGTCCTAACCTTGGTGGGTTGCATATAATAGACGGATTGGATGGCACTCTCACATCAGGTGGGCCAGTGGCGTATGATGGAAATTAACGCTGGAAAAGAATTTCGTATAGCGGTATATTTGTTTTGTACACTGGCCCCAACCCCACATTAGCAGATACTTGCCTGATTCATAGGTCCCTGATGATCTACAGTTTGGCCCACTTGAGTGGGCCAGGTAGACCTTGCTCTTGTGCTGCTGTGTAGATGGGCAGGGCTATTATACACCTATGAGACAAAAATGGTTGACACAGCACTCCCACAATCCTAGCCATCAAATGAATGGACTGCCTGTAGATCGGCTGGCTGAGAACGTAAATGAGGAATCAGTATCCAATCTCACTTGTCATATGTTGATTTTTTTTAGAAAGCGAGCTAGCAATACTCACTTATTACTTACATAGGCAAAAGTTTGAAAAGATACAACAAAAAGGGCAAACCTAGCAAAGAAAAAGAAAAAGGCAGTAACCCACATCCTACTAATAGAAATAGCATGACTAGCATTTTCCGTAAAATAAGTAATAAATTAAAAGCATGTGGGGTATTAAATGAAAGGGATGAATAATTTTGAATGCAAATTTCTCCATAACCAAATAATAAACTTACAAGAGAAAAATAAATGATTAGTGGACCCAGTTTGATGTTGACATAAAACATAAGCAAGATCGGCAATAATAGTGAAGGAGAAAAACAAATCCTTCGTCTTGAGATTTTAAAGAAAAGCTATCTAGACCACAATAGAGTTTCTTGAAATATAACTTCTGAATCAAATAAGGTCATTCCAAGGGAGGTTAGGGTTAGCATATTTGCAAGCTTTCGGAATAGAAGCAAAAGTAAAGTTACTATTATGGGATAGGGTTCAAACAACTTCATCTTGTGAGGAATAATATGATAGGACCTTACTCTCCTAGAAAAGTATCATAAATTTGGAGACTAATCAGGAAGTTAGTTCCTAGCCAAAGGCCTTAAATGGCTGACTCACCCAGGCCATCATAGAGGCAAGTATCACTTAACCAAGGTTAAATCAGAAGTTCGTGGAATGCTCATTCCTAATAAAAAATCTGACTTGAGGGTTTAACTAATATCCATAACTACTAAGAATGTTGTATCAATTTCAAGAAGCAATATTGTATCAATTTCAAGAAGTATTGGAAGGTATATGAATATTACATATAGTTTTAGAACCAATGTACTTTTCATGAATTCAATTGACTCAAAGGTTGTTATCATTTACGGATGATTTTCCATATTTTTCCATATTTTCTTGATAAGGCAAGCTTTGGTGTAGACTTCTAATCATATTATACCCATGCCTCCATCATTATTGGGTTTGCAGATTTGCTCCCAATTAATAACTTGGAAGGCAGAGTAGCCGCAAAGAAAATCCTTAACACGCTTAGCAAGATAATGAACGTTGGAAAAGTAACGAAGGTAATCTGTGCATTGAACGGTAAATGCCCAGTGATTGGATGAGTTGGATCATTTCAAACCTCTGATGTTGGTCCATCTGATGAGAATAGTCTATGATTATCAGACATGACTTGATGTTTTCAATGAGTGCACGGTTCAAAGTTCTTCTCATGGCATTCATGTACGTCAATCCAGGCCGTCCAAATGGAAGGCATATGTCAAAGAGGAACATAGTCCAGAAGGCACAGAAATCATATGATCCTGACCGTCTAATTGTCTGCATTTAATGGAAGGTAAAAATAAGAGATCTATGGTCCAAATTCAACGCGTGATTCAGATGGTTAAGAGAGAACTGATCACCTGCAACCAGCCACAAGTTAAGTTCAAAAAATGGATTGTACCATACTTCTGGTTTTAGCTGATCGGTTCTCGGTGTTTGGCTGCAACCCAAATAGCAACTATACAGTTTGGGCCACCTTTCGTGGATGACTCGATCCAAGCCGTTCGTTTGATGGAATCCATCATAAAGATGTACATTCCCGACCCCTCCCAAATTGGATGGTTTGGATCTTCCAATTGTGAACATTTCCAATGCATGGCCCACTGATGAAGGTTCCCACAAACAAAAAGGCATGGATCACCCTCCAACGATCTAAACCGTTGAAAGTTGCTGCCCCATGCACAAAATCTCCTAACCGTCTATTTGCCATTGATCAACAGAAGAACTATGATTTTTTTTCCTTTAAATATGTGGGAGCTTGTTGATGTGGGGACCATCCAAACTGGACCTATCAACGTTCAGGATTACCGAATCACGGGCCACTTGTAGGTGGTTTACTATAGAGCTGGACACAAGCCAAGCGAGCTTGATGGCTCAGGCTTGACTCAGCTCATGTGGGCTTGATTCAACTTGAATTGAAGTTCCTCTTCAAGTTAAGTCAAGCTAAAATTTTAGTTTAATTGAAGTTTCAAGCTTAGCCCAGCTTAGCTCAACGTATGTTCGGCTCAACTTGATTCAGCTTAGCTCAATAATAATAAATATATTATATTAAGTATACAATATATATTATATATTTATAATATAAAAGGTTAAAAAGCAAATTTAACTCTATTTCACTTTTATTTTTCCGTTTCGGTTTTTAACTTTTACTTTCAACCTGCTCCTTATGCTCACATTGTACCGGCCGCAGCACTTCCCATCCATCCGCCCTTCTGTGACTCCAGCTTGAATGCAGCTTAAACTTAGCTTAATAGTTCAATCAAGTCAAGTCAAGCATAAAAGTCTAACTTGATTTCAAGATCAAACTACACACAAGGTGGGGTTTACAAGCCTCACACAAGCCAACCCAGCTTGATTCTAGCTTACTGTAAGAGAAATGATCCACTTAACTTAAATTGGAGCCTTCCATGAACATGCTTGCATTTGGACTCCTTAAAGCATCCACATCACCTATCTCATCCGTTCATCAGTTCCAGGTCACTCTTCATAGGCTACCTTGCTAAAGCGATATCAATCAATTGATCCAGACCGTCCAGTCCGAAGCATAAAACACGGCCGGATAAGATTAATGGTAGAAAATAGATTCACTCAGCGATGTTTAGATGCATCCGCTCATTGAGATTTTCGCAGAGTAGGGGCTGGACTTGATGGATGGTCCAGATGGGAGTCTAAATGCAACCATGTGCATGGGATGTTTCCATACACTGTGCCCACTAGATCATTACTCTCGCTGGAATACATCTGGACCTATAGCATAGCTGGGGACTACAGCCTTCAGCTCTGTAACTATACTCTAACGTACTATAATATTTGTGTTTTCCCTTCATCCACGTGCGTGTGACCATATGAACAGACCCTTGGAAGGTTTCAACCGTAGACATCATTATCCCCACTTTCTTCCTGTATTGTGGTCCACTTGAGCTTTGGATATGCTTCAATTTTAGGTTCATGCCCAAAAAAACTTATGGTAATGTGTCCTCTTGACATATGTCATTGATGTCCATCTATCCAGGCCATGCAAATTGTGTGTCCTACTGTGGGCAGAGCATCTAAACTCAACCGATGGATCAATCCAAACTATCCAACTAATGGCTATCAAATGGATCGTAAAAAATTAAACGGTGGTCCAAATTCAAGGAGAAAAAAATCAAATGGTAAATGTTAACTTGTCCGGTACCAATTTTGGATCATTTTCAATCCAGAGTAGGGTCAGTGATACTTAGAGGTGGGCAACAATCCGCGCTGGGCAGTTAGCCCTAATTTAGTTTGGCTTGTTTTTATGCCACCCTAGTTTGTGGAAGGGCTTGGCTTGGGTTGTAGGCCAACCCACTGAAGCCTGAGTTTGGTTTACTCTAGAAAAATCCGGTTAGAAAAAAATATAAAATAAACTTACTGCATAATGTTTAACATCATCCAAAGGAGGAGTGCAACTTCAAAATAGACATGTAAGAGACTTTTCCAAACAAAAGTACACAAGGTAATTTTACAAGTGAAATAGTGTGCATTCTCTCTCTCTCTCTCTCTCTCTCTCTCTCTATATATATATATATATATTATCCATGCCGTCCATTCATTTTTACATACCATTTTAGGTAGAGGTGTATACGAGCCGAGCCGAATTGAGCTTTAACTACTTGGCTTGGTTTGGTTAGCGGGCGACCTGGGCTCGAACTTGGCTCGGCTTGGTCCTCGAGGTGGTGGGCTTGACTTGGTTTGGACGAGCTTTCGAGCCGAAATCGAGTATGTTCGACTCTGTTCGAGCTTTAAGCTTTCGAGCCTGAATTCGAGCCGAACAGTCGGGCGTTGGGCAAAGCCGCAGAGATGAAGAAGGCTTGGAGAGGGAAGAAGTGAGGCCGGGCGACGGGGGAGAGAAATTAGAGATGAGTGAGAGCCGGAGAGGGAGGAGGTGAGGCCGGCGGCCAGAGGGAGTCGCTGGTCAGGTCGGGGCCGATAGGCGAGGTCGATTCGGCTTGAAGGGAAGGGAGTTTTGTTTTTTAGATTTTTAAGAGTGGACGAGCGAGTACGAAAGGATGCTGGAAGAAAAAAATTAGAAAGGGCGAAAAAATATATATTTATATATATATATATATATATATATATATATATATATATATATATATATATATATATATATATATAGTAAAAAAATATACCAAGCCTTTTACGAGCCGAGCTGAACTTGATTTCTCGCCAAGCCAAACCGGTCAAGCTCGGGCTTGGCTCGAATTTCCAATGAGTCCACATATTCGGCTTGGCTTGATACGCCCTCCAAATCGAGCCGAACCGAGCTTTTTCGAGCCGAGCCGAGTGAGCTTTTTGAGCTAGCTTGGTTCATGTACAACTCTAATTTTAGGACATAATCCTAAAATGGAATCATATCCAAAGCTCAAGTGGACCACACCACATGAAAGAGTATGCTTACAATCTATTAGCCAAATCAAGTCGAGCTTCGAGCCGAGTTGAGCCAGTTCTACCCAGTTTGAGCTTGATTTGTTTCTTCAAATGAGTTGGACTCTGAGGCTTGGTTTGGTTTCAACTTCTATTCAAACCAATCCAAGCTGAGCCTTTTCAAACCAATTTGAGCTGAACTTTTGAGCTGGCTTGGTTTGTGCCCAACTCTAGTGATATTAACGGTCTAGATTTCCGTACAACTGCGTCACCTGTACATTTTGAAGAGTCACCACCATTTTTTAAATTGTGCAAAACTAGCTTAGGAGTTTATGCTCATTCCCTCGGCATATTCTCTCTCTCTCTCTCTCGAATGCTTTTTGTTTTTTTCTTTCTTGTCTTTTCCCTCTTAAGCAATCACATGCAAGCAAGGTTGGATTATATATATATATATATATATATATATATATATATATATATAAAGAAAAAAGGTTGTGAATTGAGACTTGCCGCATTAAACGGGCATTTGCCTTACTATGCCTACGGTGATCTCAGCCCTAAATAAAATAACTTAAAAATCACAAAGAACTATGATCAATAAAAGAACTATGATTTTTTACTTTAAATATGTGGGAGCTTGTTGATGTGGGGACCATCCAAGCTGGACCTATCAACGTTCTGGATTACCGAATCGCGGGCCACTTGTGGGTGGTTTACTATAGAGCTAGACACAAGCCAAGCCAGCTTGATGGCTCAACTTGACTCAGCTCATTTGGACTTGATTCAGCTTGAATTGAAGTCCATTTTCAAGTCAAGTCGAGCTAAAATTCCAGTTTAATTGGGGTTTCAAGCCGCACACAACCTCAACCCAGCTGGGCTTGACCTGACTGGAAGCTCAGCTTGACTTGTGTTTGGCTCGATTTGATTCAGCTTGGCCTAATAGTAATATATATATATATATATATATATATATATATATATATATATATATATATATATATATATATATATAATATAAAAGGTTAGAAAGCAACTCTTAACTCTATTTCACATGTATTTCTCCTTTTCTGTTTTATCTTTTACAATCCGCCCGCACTCCTCATGCTTGCACCCTACTTGCCGCCGCACTTCTCATCTGTCTGCTCTCCTGCGACTCCAACTCAAATGCAGCTTGAACTCAGCTTGATAGCTTGATCAAGTCAAGTCAAGCATAAAAATCTGACTTGATTCAAGACCAAACCATACACAAGCTGGGTCGCACACAAGCCAGGCCCAACTTGATTCTAGTTTACTGCAAGAGAAGTGATCCACTTGGCTTAACTCAATTGGAGTCTTCCATGAACATGCTTGCATTTGGACTCCTTATAGCATCCACATCACCTATCTCATCCGTTCATCAGTTCCAGGTCACTCTTCATAGGCTACCTTGCTAAAGCGATATCAATCAATTGATCCAGACCGTCCAGTCCGGAGCATAAAACACGGCCAGACAAGATTAATGGTAGAAAATAGATTCACACAGAGATGTTTAGATACATCCGCTCATTGAGATTTTCGCAGAGTAGGGGCTGGACTTAATGGATGGTCCAGATGAGAGTCTAAATGCAACCATGTGCATGGGATGTTTCCACACACTGTGCCCACTAGATCATTAATCTTGCTGGAATATAAGATTAATGGTAAAAAATATACTAAGCCTTTTACGAGCCAAGCTGAACCTGATTTCGAGCGAAGCCAAACAGGTCAAGCTCGAGCTTGGCTTGAATTTCCAACGAGCCCACATATTCAACTTGGCTTGGCTTGATACGCCCTTCGAATCGAGCTGAATCAAGCTTTTTCGAGCCAGCGAGCTTTTCGAACTAGCTTAGTTCGTGTACAACTCTAATTTTAGGACATGATCCTAAAATGGAATCATATCCAAAGCTCAAGTGGATCACACCACACGAAAGAGTGTGCTTGCAATCTATGAGCCAAATCAAGCCGAGTTGAGCCAGTATTGCCCTAGCTTGAGCTTGGTTTGTTTCTTCAAATGAGCTGGAGACTGAGGCTTGGTTTGGTTTCAACTTCTATTCAAACCAATCCAAGCCGAGCCTTTTCAAACCAATTCGAGCTGAACTTTTGAGCTGGCCTGGTTTGTGCCCAGCTCTAGTGATATTAACGGTCTGGATTTCCGTACAACCACGTCACCTGTACACTTTGAAGAGTCACCACCATTTTTTAAATGGTGCAAAACTAGCTTACGAGTTTATGCTCATTCCCTGGGTATATTCTCTCTCGAATGCCTTTTGCTTTTGTCTTTCTTGTCTTTTCCCTCACAAGCAATCACATGCAAGCAAGGTTGGATAATATATATATATATATATATATATATATATATATATATATATATATATATATATATATATATATATATAGAGAGAGAGAGAGAGAGAGAGAGAGAGAGAGAGAGGAATGCTCACCTGGGCACTTCCGGTGAGAGACACTCGTGAGCACTTTTTCACGGCTCATCGCACGTGATGTGAGCCCAAATCTGAGCCGTCCATGTAATGTAGCACCTAAAAAAACTCCTGGGGCTCATCTTTCAACTTGTTCCAGAACTTTGGTGGGCCATGAAAGAAGGAAACAGTTTCAAGTGCCTTGATTTGCCTCTTGCTTTCTGCTGCGGCCCACCAGAGTTTTGGATCAAGTTGAAAGATGGGCCACAGGGGTATTTTGGGGTAGATTCGGCCGGAGGGTAGGGAGTTTTGTTTTTGAGATTTTTTAGGAGTGGGCGGACAAATACGAAAGGGTGTTGAAAGAAAAGAATTAAAGCAGGTGTAAAAAAAATATATTTTTAATATATATATATATATATATATATATATATATATATATATATATATATATAAGTAAAAAATATACTAAGCCTTTTACGAGCCAAGCTAAACCTGATTTCGAGCAAAGCCAAACCGGTCAAGCTCGGGCTTGGCTTGAATTTCCAACGAGCCCACATATTCACCTTGGCTTGGCTTGATACGCCCTTCGAATCGAGCTGAATCAAGCTTTTTCGAGCCAGCGAGCTTTTCGAACTAGCTTAGTTCGTGTACAACTCTAATTTTAGGACATGATCCTAAAATGGAATCATATCCAAAGCTCAAGTGGATCACACCACACGAAAGAGTGTGCTTGCAATCTATGAGCCAAATCAAGCCGAGTTGAGCCAGTATTACCCTAGCTTGAGCTTGGTTTGTTTCTTCAAATGAGCTGGAGACTGAGGCTTGGTTTGGTTTCAACTTCTATTCAAACCAATCCAAGCCGAGCCTTTTCAAACCAATTCGAGCTGAACTTTTGAGCTGGCTTGGTTTGTGCCCAGCTCTAGTGATATTAATGGTCTGGATTTCCGTACAACCACGTCACCTATACACTTTGAAGAGTCACCACCATTTTTTAAATGGTGCAAAACTAGCTTACCAGTTTATGCTCATTCCCTGGGTATATTCTCTCTCGAATGCCTTTTGCTTTTGTCTTTTCCCTCGTAACCAATCACATGCAAGCAAGGTTGGATAATATATATATATATATATATATATATATATATATATATATATATATATATATATATATATATATATATATATGGGAAATGGTACTATGAGGTCGACCTCATGGGAACTTCCCATGAGGTCGAGCTGTGTGGGCCCCACTGTGATGTGTTTTGAACATCTACTCCATTAGTTAGATGCATCATTCAATGGTGGGCCACAAGCTAAAAAATCAGGTCAATCAATGACTTAGGTGGGACACACCACAGAAAACAGTTGGGAGGGGTTATCCACCCATTAAAATATTCATGATCGTTGATTGGGCTCACTGAAATGTGGTTCACAAATCTAGCCCATCCATTATGTGTGTTCCACTTGTAAGAGGGGTCAGACCAGGTTTCAGGCACATCCAAAACTCAGGTGGGCCCCACCAAGTGATTTTAGATATTTTAGGCATGTCTTCACATGGTGTTAGATGGTATGGCCCACCTGAGTTACCTATACGGCTGATTTTTGGGGTATCCCATAAACTAAAGAGGACCCATCAAATGCCCGGTGTTGATGTGCGACACACATCACGGTGGGGCCCACACAGCTCGACCTCATGGGAAGTTCCCATGAGGTCGACCTCATAGTACCATTCCCCCCCCCCCCCCCCCCCCCCCCTCTCTCTCTCTCTCTCTCTCTCTCTCTCTCTCTCTCTATATATATATATATATATATATATATATATATATATATAGATAAATGCTCACCTGGGCACTTCCCGTGAGAGACACTCGTGAGCGCTTTTTCATGGCTCATCGCATGTGATGTGAGCCTAAAATCTGAGCCGTCCATGTAATGCAGCACCTCAAAAAACTCTTGGGGCTCATCTTTCAACTTGTTCCAGAACTTTGGTGGGCCATGAAAGAAGCAAACAGTTTCAAGTGCCTTGATTTGCCTCTTGCTTTCTGCTGCGGCCCACCAGAGTTTTGGATCAAGTTGAATGATGGGCCACAAGGGTATTTTGGGGTGCTGCATCACATGGACGGCTCAGATTTTGGGCTCACATCACGTGAGATGAGCCATGAAAAAGTGCTCACGAGTGCCTCTCACGAGAAGTGCCCAGGTGAGCATTCCTATATATATATATATATATATATATATATATATATATATATATATATATATATATAAAGAAAAAAGGTTGTGAATTGAGACTTGCCGCATTAAACGAGCATTTGCCTGACTATGCCCACGGTGATCTCAGCCCTAAATAAAATAACTTAAAAATCACAAAGATGGGCTACTCATTACCTATGCAATCTATCAATGGATAGTTCAAATGGACAACTACAATGAACAACCATCTGAAATCAACAGTCAAAACTGAACAGTTAAGGTTAGCCAATCACACCCGATTCAAGCTATATGGTCCATCCATCCAGCTGCCAAACAGATCAACTACCTCAATCACTCTAGTTCATTTATCATGTCGGCAGTGAAGGAGCATGATCTAGTGCCCATCCATTAAATGGCCCTAACCCTACAATGATAGGTTAGTGGATATACCCAATTCCTTCCAGATCGTCCAATTCACAGACCACCTCATCTGTTGAGGTAATGCTGTCTCTTCAGTGATTGATTGGACAAGGTTCATTCAGAGAGAGCCCTCTACCTATTTCCATCAGTAATTCTACGGTTGTGATTGTCACCACCAGTGTGGTCCAATTCTTACAAGTGGGGCCACAACTATTGGATTCCACAAAACGCACCGCACACCATACACTAAAATAGGCTGATCCAACCATCTTGGGGCCACTAGAAAATAAGGGTTATTCTGCAACTGTTACATGTGGGTCCACCTTTGTCATTAAAAAAACAAAAGAAGAAGAAAGAAAGAAGAAAGAAGAACATATCAGAAGTGACTGGGATGAAAAACGTTAATCAATGAGATGCCTTACTGAAATGTCAATTTAATTACATATCAAGGCACAAATACTCAATTGAGCTACTTCTCAAGGTTTAAAAGTACCATCTGAAACTGGTACATATCAGGCCATATGTACCTGTATCAGCCCAAAACAGCCTCAAACAGGGCGATACGGGGGAATACTGGTGGTGAATGATATCATACTCAGTACACCAATTTTAAACCATGGTTGTAAAATTCAAAAAAAAAAAAAAAAAAAAAAAAAATTCAAAAAAAAAATTCCAATGGGACCCACATGCTGAGATGGTCCGATGATTTGAAACCGCCAATGTTATGAATTCTGTGCTATTAGGGCCATCATATGTTTGGAAGGAACTTCAGATAAATGGATGGTTCTGACCATCACTATGTGTAGAAAAACACTTAGAACATTAACAAGAAGATCGGGACGCACATGCACATCCTCGGTATTGATGTATGATGCCATACAAGCAGTCCCTCAAGCACGAGATGTCAAACGTCTCAATAAACCTGAGGTCCGACACTCTGACTTTGGCGGCAGCGAAACGCTGGTACTCCTCAAACACAGAAGACAAACACCAGTTCTGCAGTTTCCTCAAACAACCCACAACACAGCCTGTCCGATGCTGAAATGAATCACAGTTGCAAGATAGAGAATAAACTCCACATGAGCATTTGAGAAGATGCTTGCGTGTGTGTGTGTGTGTGTGTCGAGGTTAGAGAACATGGATTGATGACTCGGCTCTGATCCAGTTCGACACCACATGTCAACATTGAAAATATGCCCGACATGGACAGACTTGGACGACTCACACCCCAACTGGGCTAAGTTGCAATTCCGACTCAGGACCTAACAAGTAGGTCTTTGTCACTGGGTCCCCAATCCATTGTAGAGAAGAACTTTGATACACTAGCAGAGAAATGAAGGTTGATCCGCATGCACTAAGAAATTACACGTGGCATTACGTAACTTAAATTAAACCGTCAAAAGACAGAATTGACTGGTTCGATTTCCTAAATGGAAGGTTGTTTGACAATTAACAGATGGTAAAAATGAAAAATAGTTATCACTAGTTTCAGAAAAATAATTCTCATTAATCAGAAAGTTATGATCGTTTAGTCAACCCAAATGTTGGCTGATGGCCTATCAACAATGGGTCCAATGATTTGGACGGGTTTAATTTGAGTTTATTTATGCCACATATAAACTTTATGAGTGCCTACGCGTAATCCATCACACACTGCCAGAGTATCAACTAGCTCCTCAATCAAGGGAAATGTCAATCTCGTACATGTGCTGAGAAGGTATGCCAAGCACACTTTGATTGTTTCACATGGGTGCAGGGCCTATGTGTCCAAATGTGATAATAGCCTTTTGGTGCTCGGTTTGGCTGCTTTTTTAACCAATCAAAGTGCTTGTGGGCACATCTTTGCTCCGAGGCAAGTTCAGCTCAAATGTACTCTGAAAAGAAGAATGTATATCTACTCAAGCTATGCACAGCATCTGTGGGTTTTTCAGTTTGTACAAGGTGGGTCCATGGTTCAAGGATCCAGATGGCTCCAAAACATGGATGGGCCCATGCCAAAATAAATAAACAAATAAAATCTCCCGGATTAGAAGACCCTACACCAATCCACCCTTCAGCCTCCTTTCTTTCCCAACTATCTATTTGCTGGGCATTGATCTAACAGTTAGATTTCCTCCTACTAGTGCAATCTCTAGGGTGATCTAACACAGTAGGGCCCATCAGATCTCAACAGTGGATTACTGTGCCATTTCCACTTGCCCTTCTTGTACACATTGAGAACCCCAGGAAGATCGTATAGTTCCTCACTTCTCAATATGTTTTCGAAAAACAGAGTAATGTATGAGAGCCGAGGCCATGTGTGCTACATACCTTTCCTTGTTTGCAATGGATAAGAACTGGATGATTCCTGACATCTGCAAACACCAAAAGGAGATGGGGTTAAGCAGAAGAGATATTCGGAGCTATGGATGCTAGAACCCATGGTTCAGTGATCCAAATGGTACATGTGATGGGACCCACTTTGGATGGCCTATGCACCAAAAATATCCCAGATGGTAAATCATAACCCTTAAATTGAGAGATGGCAAACAGATGGTTAAGAAAGAAAAATACGGAAACTGTTAAACCCAACTGGAAAATACCCAAACATTTAATGCCTAGGATCCTCCAATATGGTAAACTTTTTTGGCTGCATGTGGCATCCAGCGCGGGGCCCATCATATTCATATCAAGGGGCGGGCTCCACTGTACAGGCCAGAAACCCCATGCAAACAGTAGATGGTCCTGGGCCGAGTATTATACAATTCTTAATTTGGAATAAGAAGTTGCATGTTATGTAAAGCTGTCATTCATTTCATATTACCAAGTATGACTCTGAGGGCCTCCATGATACTGTCCTTGGGTATGGTCACAAAGGGCTCCTGTTGAAGCAGATATGTCAGGACATGGCATTCAAACTGGCTAAATTGCATCAGATATTATAACTCAGATCCATGATAGTAATTCAAAACCATATTATAGCCCAAGGTGCAGGTCATGTAGAGAGTATGCCAAGTATCAGGCATGACAGGCCACCCGGAACCTGAAATTCTTGGCAACTGGGTATGGCAAGCATTCAGTTAGATTTATCAATTAGTATAGCCATGGTGACCATTTTGCTTACACTTCATCCTCTTCCACTGATGAAGTTCCTCATTACTGGAGCCATAGTTTTGTTGGGCCCCCATCTGGAGAGGGCCATAGCCTACAAATTGCAATGACTGAACCATCCAAATACCAAGCCTTCCATTTCACAAATGCAGCCAAATCAATTTTTTACACGATTGGTCCTTTTTCCCCAGACTTCCTTTCTGAACTGTCCATTTGTGTGCCATGAACATGGTGGCTAGAATGTACTACAGTCTGCAACTTTGGCTATGTGCAGTGCATAGCCATGTTCAAATTTTCCAATTGCCCAAGAAGATTGCCATAAGTATGGCCAAGATGATTAGAAATGGACAAAGCAACCATCTCTAGCCTTTGGTCCTAAGCAATGGTAGCAAACCTCTAGTTGAAATCTACTATTGTTCTTCAACCTCTTATCTACCCAGGTTAAATAACTAGAATAGATGATGCCTCATATCTTCTCTAACAATTTGATACATGCTATATGCAAAATTTTATTCTGACACAAGCCTTTTCCTAACCCATCTAGGATCACTGTTAGTGCTGCGGATGATTGTTCTAGAATTTTGGGACTTAGCACCTATCAACATGCAATGCCAAAACAATCCTCTAAATCATGTCATTCCAACCCAACAAGAAAATCAAGGTCTTACAATATGTCACCAGAGGAAGATAAATCCTTGACAATTGCACACACACTATGCATTAAGCAATAGCTCATACATAGATGCTTCTTCTGTTCCCTTGAGGTTCTTCCTAGTGGTGACATCTTAAGATACTTGGTTGTGTTTGAGGTTGAAATTCATCCCAAATCGCAAAAGTTATCAGAACAACCAAAGAAAACACCAGACCAAGGGGCAACGTTAGGGCTATCCTAACCGTTCAACCACTGCAGCACAAATGGTTCTATTGGCCGTGCTTCTGTTACTTCCTCATAACTCATTCTTTCACCAAAGGTCCAACTTACTCCAATCCAAGGTAGGATGACTTTAATCCTGTATCCCAGAAACATTTTCTTGGAATATATGTCACCATATCCAAGAAACTGTTCTTCTATGGTGCACAGGGAAAAAAAAAAAAAGAGGTATCCAATTTGGGCTGTAAAAAATATGTGTTTCTTGTGGTTTCTTGTGGAGCTAAGCCAATGTCTCAAAACCAGGACCAGTTTGGACAGCAAACAGCCCCAAAACAGGCTGGGCCACCATAACCAATCATGGAATTTGTAGGAACAATGCAACTGCAGCCATCAAATGTCAGACCCCATGACTTCTACTTAAGAGGCAAATAGTCTGGCTAACGGAAAATTATCTGTTAGTTTTCTCTGTTTTCTGTTATTGTAAAATAAAGCAAGAAAAAAGTTTCCAGGACAAAATGGACCACAGGTGGGCCTGACCAGTGGACCAAACTGCTCACAAGTAATGGTTCGAGGTTTGCACTGGGTTTGAAAAACATTGAGCAACGCAGCCAGGGAGAAGATAGTCATTTCGAAGATGCACATACATGCAATCTACAAACTTGAGTACATGCAATCTACAATCTCTCAAGTTTGCTAAATCAAGCACGTGACAATAAATGTCTTTGTCAAAACGAAGAAAGTGTGAACACAGTAGGGCCCACATTCTGATGGCAAACAGGTCGTCAAATGATGAATCCACGACAGGTCCTTATAAAAGCAAAGGACTAAGATTATTGATTGAAGCAGACTATGGAGACGAAAGAAAAGAAAAAGATAAAAGTAAAAGGTTCAGATTGCTAAAGCAGACTGTTATTCATTGTAGAAAATGCAAGCAGCGATAAACTGAATACCTTTATACGAAAAGCAAATATCAATTCAGTAGTAGATCTATCTGCAAATATTCTACTTGAAAAGAAACATTTTGACTAAAGCACAGAATCCTTTGGATCTATTCCCAAGCTCTTGAAGCACACAACCCTATCAACTGATAAGGAGTTACTTCAGAATATTCGAAGAAGAGGCATCGGCATCTTTGAATCAAATAAATTCAAAATGCCTAACGCTAAGGGTTTAGAAAACTCAAAATCCATGTGCAGACAAGCAGTTGTCAAAACTATGTCAAAAGCGACGTCATATGCTGTTAAAGGATTATTCCAATGATGCCATGTGATATATATATATATATATATATATATATATATATATATATATATATATATATATATATATATATATATATATTAAAAAAAAAAAAAAACTACATCATGGTGGCACCTGATCCACCCAACTAGAGTGAGTCACAACTCAACTCAAGGCTAAACAAGTCGATCTGAGTCGCCAAGTCTTTTAAGCATGCTTGCATGTGTTGGATTCCGTCATTTTGGTATATTCACCTCTCCATATTGCTTAAGTACTTGCAAGAATTACTCATCAACTTATCCAACCCTTAATAGTCAGTTCCTCTGCTCCCTTAGTTCTTTTGTTGTCAGATTCTTCTTGATAAAAGAACTTTGAGGGAGTCACATGGCTCAGATGTGTCTGGGGTAAAAAAAAAAAAAAAAAAGGAAAGAAGGGAAAAGAAAAAGAAAAAAGAAAGAAAGCTTTTGTAGGAGATGCAAATTGCGGGCCCACCAACATGATACCACATGTTTTGGCTTCCTGCAAATGAACCCTGCCATTGTGCATAGGAGGAGGCATCTTTCCTATCCAGTTTGATGGATCTGAACCTATCACTCACCTTAATTTATACATTCTAGCATGTGATGTGTTTGTGGTTCGGAAATCAAGATATTCATATTCTATGTATATGCATGTAGAAAGATGATTATATCAACCACCTATAATAACTGTTAAGGTACTATATGTAGGTTGAACACAATAGTGTTTTTTGATCAACAAGACAACAGGATAGGTTGGGCCCACCTCTGATCCAGCCTAACCAATTGGGTGGTTCCTATCATAGATGGGCCACGCCACAAAAGATCTCCTCCATTGGACAACATTGTCCATCTGATTGATGACCTGCAAATGACTTAGTTCTACCAATGGTCCGACTTTAACGGGATATCTCACCAATCATATCTATGGCCTGAGTTTTCCAACATGGCGCATTTTCCGGAAGGACCCATCCATGACAGGGCCCATCGGATGAATGGAAATGGATTGAAGAAAGGTCCACCTGTATATTTTTGCTACCAAACATGGTATATCTTGTCCGAACTATTATGGCATACATCTAAGTAACAAAGAAAATTACCTTTGTTCCTTCTATCCCAAACTGGAAAAGCTGAATTTCATGAGAGCGAAGGAATTCCATGTTTGTTTCAGGATATGGTTCGGGGCACAAATATCTGCACAAAAAAATCAAATAATTCAACAAAACTGGAATTCCCATTTTAAGAAATCAAATTTAAAAAACTCTTTCAAGATGATCATGGTCTTTCTAGACCAAACATAAAAATTATAATCCAAACCCTATGCCTAAAACCCCCAGTGTTCATAACTAGCATGGCAAAGCATTGGCCTCCTCAATTTCAATTCTGCCATCAGTCAGATCATGCCCCTATGTCCCGCACGCATGGATCCCACCGGGGAGTCCAACCAGCAAGAACCTTGCAGCTCAGGTCATCTACAGTGGGGCCCAAGGGTTGAATGGTGGGAACCACGCATTGGCCTCTTCAGTTTCACTCCACCATTGGATTGTGCCCCTGTGGCCCCCGAATAGATCCCACCTGGGGATCCAATCAGCAAGAGCTTCGCACCAAAGGCCCACCATAGTGGGACCCAGAACGATGGAGACCATCCATGTTTGACAGCCCAGCGGACTACGATTTCTGGTGGTCCAGCGTACTACCCGCCACAAACAACTCCGATTCAATAACCCTAACCCTAACACGCCCAAACAATCCAAGAAAAAAGAAAAAGAAAAAGAAAAAGAAAAAAAAAGGAACTACCAATTCCACCCTAAAAGGGCAATTTGGTCATTTCACATGTACAGGCATTATACCAAAAAGCAACCCTGTAGGGCCACAACTAGCAACTTTGTGGGGTGGAAATATCAATCAAATCCCCCCAAAAAAGAATCAAATACCAAAAAAAAAAAGGAAAGGATTCGAAATTCAGAATCAAGAATCCAAAAGAAACCTCACACGACGGATCGAAGCTTGAGCGATTCCAGGAATCCGAAGTTTGCGGGATTCGGGAATCCAGACCTGTAAATCCCTCTCTCGACCATCGCGAAATTCGTCGGTGGGACCAGAACCCCTTCTCCTCCATTCATAGTGCTGCCATCTTTCTCTCTCCCTGCGATCAATTCCTTCTCCTCCAATTCCAAGATCATCTTCTCCTCCTCTCCCAAAATCCACAAAAAGGACAGATGGGATGAAGGAAATTACCAAAAAGGGATTCTCTCTCTCTCTCTCTCTCTCTCTCTCTCTCTCTCGTAACCGAATTCTCTTTTCGGGAAGAATCGATATCTCGAAATGCGACGTAGCGATTCTGGAAGCTGGAATGGAGAAATCGAAGGCTTTTATAGCGGGAGGGAAGAGCGGAAGGCTAATCCTACGCGCATCCATAAGAAATTAAACCTACACGCGGATACACGTGGAGTTCTGGCTTGTTTATATCCAATCTGGTCCGTTTATCAGATGGAATATAAAGTTTGAATATTGTGGAGATGAATTTAGACCGTTTAAATTACAGAATGTGAATATCTATTTGGAAATGTACCTTTGTTTCTGGACCGTTCAATATTTTGTTAATTTTTGTCTTAATTGAAAATAAATACGGATATATTTGCTATAAAAATTATATCAATTGTGGGGCCCACATTATACACGGCTTGGATTTTATAGACATGGGCTATGTTGGCAAGCGTCCTCGCGTGTAGATATGTGTGTGGATTTTGCGTGTAGAACTGGAGTGGAAGAGCTCTTTCTGCGGCTTTTCTGGTTTCCCTGCGTACGGAGGCTTGATCAAATACATCTAGATGTGGTGAAATACAATACATCGGAGCTATATCCCTTGGTTTAATTGATCCA
Source organism: Liriodendron chinense (assembly GCA_003013855.2). Classification (NCBI taxonomy): domain Eukaryota; kingdom Viridiplantae; phylum Streptophyta; class Magnoliopsida; order Magnoliales; family Magnoliaceae; genus Liriodendron; species Liriodendron chinense. The sequence goes on along the minus strand of PVNU02003342.1, from coordinate 115,848 downwards.
AACCGTTTAAAATATGGACCTCACCTTCAATGGAGGATATATAATCATGAAACTCTCATGTTGTTGTTTAAAAATTTCTGTTGAATTTAAACTTTTTTCTTGACCATTGCTTTTGGGGTCATAACTTTGGATGTCTAGGATTTTGCAATCTTGAAGATTTTTGAAGTAGCAACATTCATCATTTTTCTTCGTCTGATCAATATTTTGGATTACTGAACACGTCCCAAGATCCAACGGATATAGTCTCGACGTATTGTATTGTGATACATCTCGATGTGTTCGAGCAAACATCTTCCACCATCTGCTGCTCGACGTATAGAGCCAGGTGACGTTTGCTAGGATACATCTCGATGTACTGCAAAAAGATACGTCGGTGATCGAGCCGTTGGATTAGACTTCGTTTAAACGACCCAAACCACCATCCATCGATTGGGTGTATTTAAAAATTCCTTGGATTGAAACATTGCAACCCATTGATTTTTCAAAGTAAAAAAGATCGTCCATATTCCAATTAAAATAGTCAAACAATCAAACGGTTTCAAAATATTCGAATCTAGGAGAGTTTATTTTGAGAACCTACTGGCGGGCCTGCACCACAATAGCCGTACAGGGCGTTTCCAGCCACGAAAATCACTGGGGCTGAGACAGATAAAACAAAAAATTGTTTTCTTTTTTGTGCCTAACCAACGCATTGCAGGGTTGATGTAGTGCATGCCACTTGTATGTGACCAGTTCTCTTTTTTTTTTCTTTTTTTTTTGTAGTTCTTTATGAAAGTGGGGCCCGCGGTATAAACGGCTTGGATCATTGAAAGATGACCCAGATCGAAGATTAATCTCCCAGATCGTCTACAACACCTGATTTACGTAATGCGTAAAACACCCACGCTCCGTGGGCCCACCATGTTGTATATGTAAAATCCAATCCGTCAATCAGGTGGGACCCATTATATTTACCGTACAATATAAAAATATAATGCAGATTAAAGACACATATGGACGAAACCAATAGGAAAATGTAAAATATCTCAAGGAGCTGCAAAATTCGTAAGGTGTGGTCCGTCGAAGGTCTATATCAGGCTGCAGTTTGTTTATTCTCTGCATCATCTTGATTTACATCTGATTAACAGTTTTGATGAAAGATAAAAGCCACGGTGGCTCCACATAAAAACCTACGGCTGGAATCCCATCCCAATTATTCCGTGTACTATAGCCTATCTGAGGTGTGGATCTACGGAATTTTTAACCAATGCTGCTAACATCGTATTTATAACCTGATGAACGGAGTGGATCTTACTTATACAACATGGTGGGCCCCACGGACTTGGATGAAATTACCAACTGCGTAAAACGGAGTATCGTAGACGATTCGAGTCCGTTTCGTTCGCTACACCCATATGAATGATGACACGTGGCAAGCCGGCTCTGGTAATTTCTTTTGGACGGTGCAGCGAATCCTGCAGCCCAGAGCTAAGCCGGGCCCACACTCATATATGTGCTATTTTCACGCTGTCCACCCATTGGCTAGCTCATGTTAGGGCATGAGCCACGCCACGAAAAAGTGTAGATAGTGACGCCCACCGTTCAAACCTTTGTGGGCCCACCATCCAACCCGTTTATAAGATTAAAAAAATATTAGCTTCATTCAAAATTTTGTGGCTTTACAAAGCTTTTAATGGTGACCGTTCAATCCCCACTGCTTCCTTCTTATGTATGGTCAACTTAACCCTTGGATCTACCTTAGGTTTGAGTTAATGCAGTGTGTAATGAGCTGGCAAAACTGATGGATAAAATGGATGTAGCAATGGGATGGGAGGTAGATTGTGGAGTGAGGTAGCGTGGTGTGGATTTTCTGTGGGGCCCACTATGATGTATGTATTTTTATCCATCCGTGTTTCCAGCTCATGTGGTCGAGCTCAAGCATTTTCAAAACACAAGTGGACCCCACCATAAAAAAAACAGTGAGGTACACCGTTGAAAGCTTCTTAAGGCCCACTATTATGTTTTTGAATGAAGGAAAAACACATATATGCGTTTGATACAAAACTTAGGTGGCTTCCAAGAAGTTTTGGATGGCAAAAAATTCAATTCCCGTTATTTCATGTTGGATGGCCCACTTGAGCTTTTGATATGCTTCAATTTTGGGGCCATGCCTTAGAATGCGATTGAAAAATGAACAAAGTGCATCCATAAAACACATACATAAGTGGGTCCTAGAGAGAATCCACACCATGCTATACCCACGGCAAGCTACTCATCATTAGACCTCGACTGGGGGCAACTTTATGCATGTATTGTACATCCATGCTGTCCATCTGTTTGGACAACTTCATTTAGTGCATGAGCCCAAAAATAAAGCATGTCGAAATCAAAGGTGGACCACATGAAAGAGTGGTGATTGAATGCCTGCTACAAAAAACTTCGGAAGGCCCAACTAAATTCTCACCTCATGAGGCCGGATCCTCTGTTGGCTCGAGTAGGAAACCCTGCTAGGAGTATTTTCATGGGTCCACATCATCACATACGTACGCAACTGGATCACATTTATGCTGACATTATACACTGTGATGTGGATCAATGAAAAGACTCCAAGATTTTCCTCCTCAGTTGTGGGATTCCTCACCTTAATGTTTATTTTCCATCTAACCTGCTAAACAGGTAGCACCGACTTTAGGGCTGACCTAAATGCCCATCGTAATGTTTATTTTCCATCCAACTTGTTGATAAGGTTACACTGACCTAGGTGAAAGGAAAAAACAAATATCTAACTTGATTTAAAACTTTGGTGGCCCAAAAGAAGTTTTTAACTATCGATGACCATTGTTTCATTTCGAGTGGTCCACCTGAGATTTTTATATGCTTCATTTTTGGGCTCATGTAGAGTGGAAAAAACGTATGGACGGTATGGATATACAATACATTCATCAAGGTGGGCCCCACGGTCAGGGCCGCATTGTGTTGGGTGAAGCCGGGGCTGTACCATCCGCGCCTGTTCTTTAGCTTTTACGTGATTCGGTGGCAGAGTACGACTCTTGCACGCGAGTTGGTTTGATTTCTCTCTTTTTGAAAGTTATATTGACGCTACTCTGAGAGTATATGACTCTTGATACACAGGCAACTTAGAAATTGTATACTTAGCATATATTAACTGGAAATAAACCGACTGAATTATACATCCAACTATCTATAAATAATAGTGAAAATATAAGATCTTTTTAATATTCTTACCCTCTGATCTATGGATTCTTGCCTGTTGAAATACAATTTCTAATGCCTGCGTACCAACTACTCCGCCAGAGTATCAAAATTTCTCTCGCTTTTTATAAATGGGACGATTGGGTACTACCCCCACCCGTCCCTATCTTGGAACGTCTAAAGAATATATGAGGGCCCACCGTAATGTATGGGATTTATCCACACCGTCCATCCTTTTTTCCTTATCATTTTAGTATTTTCGTCCAACGATCAGGAAATTCCAAAGATCAAGTGGACCACAAAATAGGGATTAAATACTTACCATTGAAACCTTTTCTGGGCCACGGAAGTTTTGATCCAGATCTATTTTTGTTTTCCCTTCATCCAGATCTATGCGATCTTATGAACAGTTTGGATGGAAATCAAGCATCATGGTGGGCCCTAAGGGGGTTTCAACGGTGGGTGCCATTATCACCCCTGTTTCCTGTGGTGTGGTCCAGTTGAACGTTGGATCTACCTCATTTTTTGGACTTGTAACTAAAATGATATGTAAAATGGATGGACGGTGTGGATAAAACGCACACATCACGGTGACAACTAGAGCCCGTGTCCGTAGTACCGAATCCGCGTCATGCTGGAATAGTATACAGTCACTCACACGCGCGCATGAGGCTAGTTCACACGTGGCGTCGCCCTTAAAAAAATTGTGGGTCCCACTGGAGACCCGTTGTATCACGAAATCGGACTGATTGGAGTTTTAAAGCTCAAATCTCCTATTATTGGTGAGTCCCATTATTGGTGGTTTTATTTTAAATATGGACCGTTGATTAAATTCATTTTGACGTTACATCTCATTGGCAGCCATTCAGATAAGTCTGACTTTTTTTATGGGGTTGGGAGCCATTTTCAGACGGTTTTGCTTGGAGGATTGGGTTATATGGCCATTTTGACGTATGAACTTACGGAATCTGATTGCGTCCTGCCCACGCTTGGACGGACTCGGTCTAGGCAGGGAATATGTGGCTCCCACCGTGATGAATGCTTTGATCCACTCTGTCCATATATTTTTTTCAGATATTTTAGGTTATTATAAGAAAAATGAGACAGATAAAAGGATCAAGTGGACCACATAGTAGGGATTGAACTTCTACCATTAAAAACTTCTCGGAGAGCCGCAGAAGTTTTTATCAAGCTGATATTTGTGTTTTCCCTTCATCAGTTGTTCATGTGGCCTTGTGAACAGGTTGGATGAAAAATAAACATCATGGTGGGCCCTAGGAAGGTGTCAACGGTGGTCATCATTATCACGGCTGCTTCATTTGGTGTGGTCCACTTAAGCCTTTAATCTGCCTCATTTTTTTCCCTGTAGTCTAAAATGATCTGGTAAAGTGTATGGACCGTGTGGATTTAATCCATACATCAAGGTGGGCCCCACAGAGCACCTGCCTGACCGAGTTCGTCAAGGCTAGCAATCCGCTTTCGAACTTGCACGCTGTCGAGAAGTATTACACTGACGATTACACTTGGAAAACATGTGCCTCGATCTTAGCCGTTGAAATCATGGGATCTGCCGGATATGTTGAATAATTGGATGGTCAGGTTGGTTGGAAGATATTGACGTGGTATCGATGAAAATCCTTGGGTTGAATTTCGACCGTTGACTTCGTTTTAGAAGTTGGCATGTGAGACGACGATGAAACCATGTGCTTGGCATGCTCTCATGGATCACGGGGGCTCGGATTCAATCAGGTCGGGTATTGACCCAGATCCGTCGAGTCTTTTCCGTGGGGCCCACTTTGATGTATGTATTATATATCCACACCGTCCATCCGTTTTTCCAGCTCATTTTAGGGCATGGAGCAAAACAATAGTCAGATCCAAATCTTAGGTGGACCACACCATAAGAAACCGTGGTGATTGATTATTAAAAAAATTTGTGGGCCACAAAAGTTTCGGATGAAGCTAATATTTATGTTTTCCCTCCATCTAGGTCTGTATGACATTATCAACAGGTTGGATGGCAAATAAACATTACGGTGGGCCCTGGGAAGTTTTTAATGGCAAGCATTTAATGATTATTGTTTCGTTCACCTGAGATTTGGATCTGTTTCAATTTTATGATCATTACCTAAAATGATCCGTCTAAACGGATGAACGGGGTGGATGTAGAATACATACATCCATGTAGTGTAAATGGCTTTGGATATTTTTATCCTTATAGTTAGCCTTCATGACGCTGGTAAAGGAAGGGTATACTCATTGCGAAAATGTAGCTGATTGATAAGAAATGGTTGAAATTTTATTGCACTGCGGTTTAGAGTGTACCTGTGTGTGGGCCACATAGTCAGATTTTTTAAAATATAATTTGGGAAAGAAAAACCTATTAAAAACTTTAATTATAAGATTAAACCTTATGAATCTTCATTTAGACTTATCTAAGTTCTCGAAAAATAGAAATCCCAATAGTCAATGATTAAGATTTCTATGATCAATAATAATGTGAAACGGTTGTCTATCGATGACGATCTTTTAACTTAGGAATCTCACTCATATCTAACCCAAGCCATCTTTTAACTTAGGAATCTCACTCATATATATCTAACCCAAATGAAGGATAAGGGAGAGCCAAAGACGTCAGTTCATACGTAGAGTTAAGAGAAATGCATACCATCTATGTGGGTGGACTTCACACATGTCACATTTGTTAAGCCTAGCACTTAAGATATTCTAACAGACTTTTCAAAAGGTTTTCAATCGTTGAAGTTTTATTTTAATTATTAAAATTGCTTTGGTCATTTGATAATGATCTGATGGTCCAGATATGAAGGTCCACTACTTGATCACCATGAGATATATATTTTTGGTGGACTGCCACGACATTGGAAAGTTTAGACCATGATTATATGCATGGATGAGGTGGATTAATGGACTTCTTTTACAGCTGGAAGACGCCTAGGCATTTTAAGAGCAGGTTACATGTTCAAGTGGTAAAGAGATATACTACCCCCACTTGTGGGTAGGTGCATCGTGTGACTAACCATCTGGGTGCGTTGCGCAATTAACAGGGTGGGTGCGTTGCATGACTAACAAAAAAAAAATGAACTTACCTTCATGGTAGGTTACACTAAAGTCGTAGGGTGGTGGAACACCATGCTAGATGCACTCTTTAAACCCCAATTTCTCCTAATATATATGATCATATCCCAAAGAATAAAATTCATTGCAGATAGCCTTATACGTCCGTTCCCTTGGGTGTCACTAAGAGGAGAGGAGAGAGAGTGTAAAGAGTGTGAAGATCATCTATATCTTATTTTACCTATATGTATGATTGTCAGGTTCATTTCTGTGGACGGTGTGCATCGACCTTGACACCTACCAGAGAATCCGACAAGGGCTTTTTCAACTCTCTATATTGGGATAAACCAGGGAGAGACCTCCTATGTTAGAGGAGCAACATCAGCTTAGAGATCTCTACATCACGACCATTATAAAACATATGTGATTCAAAACATTCTCCATTTATATTGCTTTTAAAAATCCAATATAATTATATATATATGAGTGGTCGTGAGAGGACATTATAGGTTTTGATTGGTAGAGAAATGTTTGATTCCACTACCGACTTCACTAAAACTCATTAGAGTGATGTTAAAGCGATCCCATATGACAATAATCATCAATTTCTAAAAAATTTCAATGAATCCTTCTATGTTCATTTGGCATGTATACCTATCAGATTTTAGTCCTCAAAATATATATCACATAAAAATAAGTTTTGGTGTAATTGGATTCCTGATTTGGGAGATCCGTCCCATTCAAGTTAATACGTTCACTCAAATTCAATGTTGTATTTGATTTTAATTGTGCTTAATGAAACATGATTAGAGGGGCTTATCAAAGTGATTTTTACATATAGGGTGTTTTTCAATGCTTTGATGTATGATGGTTTTAAATCATGTGGATGGTGTGTGATTATTGTATGGTGATGATAATTTTTATGGTATGTAGGGTTTTCATCCTATGTATTTTAAATCTCCTTTGTTGCATCTCAGATGAGCCAGATTAACCGAGATATGGATGTAACCACTAGATCTATGGGAGACTATTTCACACAATCCCATTAAATTTATGGACACCTAATCGTAAAGTGGAGAAACGAAAGTAATAACGGAAGAGTTTATAGGCAAGTGGAATCCAACAGAGGAGTGTATTTTATGCACATTACCAGAGGTGGGGTTCACTATATGGGCATCATCTGCATAGGCATTTCCCTACACGTGGGGTGCCATATGCCACCCCCTCTTTCCTCCTTGCACTTTTGGAGCCCTCCATTTTCTCCAAAAAAATGCTAATTTTGGGATATTTCAATTCTTTTAAAAATCCTTCAAATATGCAACTTAAATTTGAATTTTGAAAGATATGCCTCAACGTGTCTATATATTGATCATGACTGTCCATCTAATGTGTGTGGGCCTTGAAATGATCTTATAATCCTAATGTGTGTGGGCCTTGAAATGATCTTATAATCCTAGTGAGTGTGGGGTCCTATGGCTTGACATGGATGGGGTTTTATAGTGACTGGATCATTGGATTAGGGTGTGGGGCCCACATTTTGTGTAAAACAGGGTTCCACATGTAGTAATGTGTTGTGCCATTAACTTGCAACCCATCTTTAGCATAATTTGATTTTCTTTTAAAAGATATGAACCAACCATAATGTTAGCGCATGTCGAGCTCTTCAAAATCGTGGCTCATTTGTCCAGATCGGAGCATGGATCGCAATAGAAATGGACGTTCAAGATTGATCATTCCTTAAGTGGACCACATCTCGTTAACTATTTATTAATTTTAGATGAAATAAGATCTAAATGTGTTTCTCAATGCATTTTCTAAGGGCCTGTTTGGGCAGCAATATTCCATGGGATGGAATTGTTGGGATTGGACGCCTCAAATCCCATGCATGGAGGCTACCGGCCGACCGGTCAGTCATGGTGAAACAAGGCAGCAAAGCTGTTAGAGCTCTCTTTAGGCATCCGACCGGCAGTTTCCTAATTAGACTTGGTTTGTTGCACAAGGAGTTCTAATTTTATTTTCCCCTATTTAAGGGGATGTAATTCGGGATTAGTGTTGCCGCCAATGGGCTAAAGGATTGAGAGAATTCTAGGGTAAGAGGAAGAGCTATGTGGAAGCTTGGAGTTCTCTAGGATGAGGGAAAGGGATGGGTTTGTCTTTCTCATGTGAGAATTAGCTTTGTTAGCTTAGGATTTCTCTTGTGAGCTGTGATCCAGGTTGTGTTTCTTCTATCTCTTGTAACTTCTGAGATCATAGTAGATTGGTGTCGCTTTATGCCGTGCTTTTTTACCCATGAGGGGTTTTTTCCACGTTAAAATCGGATTGCCTCTTGTGTGTGTCGATTTGCTTATGTGATTGTCATTGAGGTGTGTTCCTCGTCTCTGTTGATTGCGTGTGTGGTTGTGTAGTGATTTTTTTATCTTCTTCGGTGCTTCCACAGACTGGATTTCCAACAAGAACATGATTAGATGGGATATACATCATTTATTGCACGCTAATTATATGTTTGACAATACCATGGTATTAGATGGGATATGGGATTAACATCATCTTTTACCATGTTTGGGATCAAATCCTTTGGCAAATACAATGTATTACGTGAATTCTGCGTTTGGTGGACATAGAATTGTAATCAACGAACCACATTTCACAACTGATTTTGGTCACATGTGCACATATGTAGTTTGATTGTCACGTGTAAAAGGTATGTACGGCTAAATGGTGTTGATAAAACACACGTGTTAATGTAGGGCTCACAACTAGACCGGATTGTGACAGATACCAGAAATCCAGTGGATTCCACCATTTGCATTGGGATACGTGATACTAGGATTAATTCAAATCTTTCCATTATTACAAATGCTGGATGAAAATGACACGGGGCCAATGCAATTCAATCCCACTTAAACCCATCTAATACTGCTACCCAAATAGGCCCTAAGATGGTTTGGTTGGATTGGACACTATCTTTCTAAATTTAGTCAGAATCGATCATGGCCATTTGATCTTATTTTCGACACATATGATTCATTTATGATCAAACTGCGTTAAAACTTGCTCGCTAACCCAATTAATACCACAAAAAACTTTTAATGGTTTTTACTGACCAAATGATGACCAAATTAAAAAGATTAGAGCAATTTTTTTTTTTTAGGTTGTTGCATGATGACATCCAAGCCGCATTATTATTGTTGTGTCTATACATGTTTATAGTATTGTTTATTGGTGATGTATCATCTATGATAATTGACCTTAATTGGATGTCCACATCTATTAGATATGTGGGGCCCACCAGTCTTAATGGTTGTTGATGCCACATGTCTAACCACTTATAATGTGTATGGTCTTCATCGTGTGAGCATGTTTGCATGATTACTTATCTTAATTGTTGATATTTGATTTTCTGTTGATCATATAGCTATGGGCTATCCCAAGCTGTATGAGTCAATAGAATGATAATTTAATGCCCGACATTGTGTGGGGGTGGATGCCCAATTATTTTATTTGCAAACATTGCATGGTTAGAATGGTGACTTTATCTTAAACTTTGATTGGACTAGATCTTGCTCCTTATAAGTTCAATCGACTTGAGATTTCATGGGAAAACTCTCCGCACTAGGATAGATTAGGGAGAGGCCTCCTAGGTCGGAGGAGTGACATCGGCTCAAACATCTCTTTATTTCGGTCATTCACAAACAAATATGATCAAAACAGTTCTCTGTTTAGATTGCTTTTAAAAATATGATATAATTGTATACATGTGGTTGTGAGATGATATTGTGGATTTTGATTAGTGAGAAAAAAAGTTTAATTCTACTTTTGTACGTCATTGATCATTGATTGCTTTTAAAAATATGATATACTTGTATACGAGTGGTCATGAGACGATATTGTGGATTTTTATTAGTGAGAAAAAAAATTTAATTCCACTTTTGTACGTCATTGATCATTGATTGCTTTTAAAAATATAATATGATTGTATACAAGTGGTCGTGAGACGATATTGTGGATTTTGATTAGTGAGAAAAAAAGTTTAATTCCACTTTTATACGTCATTGATCATTGATCTCCTAGATCTAAGACATAAGTGCGTTCTTAAAAAATAAGTGGATCCTTTCTTAGCCCACATTGAAGGTGGGGCCCACATAATGGACAATAGACTCAAAGGTGGGCTCCACATGATGGGCAATTAGTAATGGTAAGCCCCACATGATGGACAATCCACATCAAGGTAGGCCCCACTTGTTGGACGGTCTACATCAAAGGTTAGCCCTAATGATGAGTGGCCCATATCAAAGGTGGACCCTGCATGATGGAAGGCCCACACCAGAGGTGGGGCCCATATGAGACGGTCCACATCAAAGGTGGGCTCCACATGATGGGCAGTAGATATTGAATGTGGGCCCCATATGATGGATAATAACATTAATGGTGGACCCCACTTTATGGATAACCAACATCAAATGTGGGTCCAACATAATGAATGGTGCACATTAAAGGTTAGGCCATAATGCTGAATGGCCCACATCCAATGTAGGCCCCGTGTGATGGATGGTCCACATCAAAGGTGGGGCCCACACAATGAATGGTCCACATCAAAGGTTGGCCCTACATGATGGATGGTGGATGTCAGAAGGTCCAAACAAACTTGACGAATAATTACCTACTATGTTGGAAAGCAAACATGTCTTTTTACCTTTTGGTTGATAAGCATCTTGGTTGCTAAACATACTTGTCGACATAATAAGTAGAAATCAAGATAAGCTACTCATGAGTTATGACATAAATAACTTATCTAAAGTTAACTTACTATCCAAATGCTCCCTATGTTGTCTTGTAAAATAATCTAAGCCATTCAATTCATCAAGGGAACAAATTACCAACAACCATTGTTGTAGGGAGATTTCCGCAGCTATATATATATATATATATATATATATATATATATATATATATATATATATATATATATATGCTCCCTATGTTGTCTTGTAAAATAATCTAATCCATTCAATTCATCTTCATCAAGGGAACAAATTACCAACAATGTATCAAGGTAACAAATTACCAACAACCATTGTTGTAGGGAGATTTCTGCAGATATATATATATATATATATATATATATATATATATATATATATGTGTGTGTGTGTGTGTGTGTGTGTGTGTGTGTGTGTGTGTGTGTGCGCGCGCGCGCGCGCTTATACATTAAAGAGTAGAGATTCTCCGAAGTGGCATATGTGTCACTACCCATTTTGTCCTTCTCACCGTAAGGCCACAGCTGATAGACACACGAGTCACATTTCATTGGGCGGCGTCAAAGTTTCAATAACTTCTTATAGCGCATGACTTGGCTGTGACTAGGAACATTGGTGGGACCCAGACCATAAGTCCCACTTCAATGTAAGCATTGTATATCCACGGCGTTTATCTGTTTTGCTAGCTTATTTTAGAGTATGGTCCTAGAAATGAAGCGGATACAAATTTCAGGTGGACCACACCACATCAAATAATGGTTATTAACTATTAAAAACCTTTTGTGGGCCACAAAAGTTTTAGATCAAACTAATATTTATTTTTCCCTTTCATCCAGGTCTACGTGACGTTATCAACAGGTTTGATCATCGAAAAACATTATGGTTGGCCATAGGAAGTTTTTAATGGTGGACCATATGGATATGAAAAAAAAAAAATGCGTACATCAAGGTGGGCCATACGTTCAGGGTCCCATCCACATCACTAGTTCCGGCCGTCGCAGCCGAGTCAAGCCCTCTTTATGACCCTCGGCTGCAAGGTAATCCCTGTCGTCACTGTTCAAGTGAGGTTCTTGTGCCAAAAGGGCATACATCTTAAAAAGCTGCCTATCCACATTCAACGTACTTTTGAATCTAGCCAGGTAGGTCGGTCACGCTGCCAAACCATGGTTCGCCGACCCAGATTCGAGCTGTTGCCTGGTTAGGTTGGGACTCAGATGGAATGACTAGACAGATTAATAAATTAGTTTTTAATTTTATATTTTATTATAAAGACATACAGGTAAAAACATCAAAGATTTCTTTGTTTATTTATTTACTTCTTTTATTTTATGTGGTGGCCCAACTAAGTCGAAAATCGGTGCATCCCAAATCATCATGATCTGGCTCACCTAATGCCCAGATTAGACAGCAGTATACACACAATACGATGGGCCCCACACAGGCAATAGTACATAAATATAAGCCAGTAGTGAACAAAGGGAGGTGGATCAGGTGGTGGTGTGTTGGGATCTGTGGGGGGCTATCTTGATGTTTCTGTTTTATATCCATGCTCTCCATTCATTTTGCCTGCTCATGTTAGGGTGCAGAGCAGAAAATGAAGCAGATCTGAAGCTAGAGTTGACCACAGCACAGGAAGCAGTAGTAATTGAATGCCCACCGTTAAAAATTTCTTGGGGGGGGGGGGGGGGGGCATAAGCTTATCAACAGGTTTGATGGCAAGTAAACATTACGGTTGGCCCAAGAAGGTTTCAATGTTGAGTGTCAATATCTCCAATGTTTTCCTATCATGCGTTCCAGTTGAGCTTAAGATCTGTTTTATTGTTAGGTTCATGCCCTAAAATGAGCTGGTAAAACAGATTGATGGCATGGATATAAAATGCATACATCAGGTAGGCCCCACAGTGCTCAACACATCACTTCTACACTGCTTGAGTGGTGTGGGCAAAACTACCTAATCCGCGTCCAGGGAATAAGTCGGTGAATTGGCGGTTGAAAAGGTTGGCGTGGGTCCATGAGCTAACCCAACCCAATTTGATGTTGGGTTGTGCTATGGTCAAGCGGTCAAGCCCTACTCGAAAATAGCAGGACCCATGCCCAATCAGGCCAGACGCACGTTAGGTACTATCCAAATTATCCCACTTGGAGGCAGCTGGAGAGAGGGATGTCATATGGAAGGATTTGGTTGGCCAACAGACCTCCATCAGAGATGGCCTGGTCGAGTAACCGCACAACTTCCCCACCAGGACCTAGTTAGAGAAGAACGGTCCTGTCGGGGGATTGTGGGGCACACCATAATATATATGTTTTATCCACGCCATCCATACACTTTAATAGATAATTTAGAGCATAAGCTCAAAGCGGAGTCAGGATGAAGGCTCAAGTGGACAATACCATAAGTAGTGGGGATTAAATTCCTACCGTTGAGAACTTCCTAGGGTTCACTGTGATGTTTATTTGCCAACAAACCTGTTCATAGGCTCTAATATACCTATATGGAGGGAAAACATAAATATCAGCTTGATTCAAAACTTTTGTGCCCAATGCAATGCAATGGTAAATTTTCAAGCCCCTCTCTTTCCTGTGGTATGCTCCACTTGAGCCTTTCAATTTGCCTCCTTTTTAGGCTCATACTCTAAAATGATATGCTAAAATGGATAAAGCATAAGGCCCCACAAATGGATAAAACATAAGCCTCCAAATTAAAAGGCTCTAAGCAGGGATTTCCTGCTTGCTTGGAAGCCAACAGAGGATCAAACTCATAAATATCACTGTGGGCCCTAGGAAGGTTTGGATCCTACTGATATGTATTTTCCTTACATCCATGGCTTTGTGACCTCATGAACGGGTTGGATGACAAATAAACATCACTGTGGTCCTAAAAAAAAGTTTAGGACGGTGGATGTCATTATCACCAATGTTTCCTACTGTTTCCTAAGGTGTGGTGCACTTGAGATTTAGATATAGTTCATTTTTGGGCTCATGCCCTAAAATCAGCTGCTAAAACAGATGGACGGCTGGATTAGACACACACATCACCTGTGGGCCCCACAGAGTTTACTCAGTATGCTATAGTGTGGAGACTGGAGAGTTCTTCACTACACAATTCGCTCTCCATTTTATGAAATGGCTGTGATCGCACCGTTGATCATGTCTCATCCACATCAAAGACCAGTAGATGACGGTCCAACCAAAATGGACGTGTGGTCAGGCGTGTTTGAGGGCTCGCAAAAGCAAGATCCCATGAAATGCCGTGACCGAATCAGGCGGTGACTGGTGAGTACAACTTTGGCAATGTGTACCACGTGGCTTCAATCTGAGCCGTTCGTTTCAGAAAGCACGATGATGAGCGGACCTGAAGTGGGCAGTCATTTGGATATTTTAGGAGGCGTTCGAGTGTGCTGACATGTGGGAGAGTCACATCGGTGTTGAAAAGCGTACGTGTTGTGCAACTAGGGTCATTGAATGTTAGTCGGCAAGACACCCGTGGATCCGGTCAAGCGCATGCGACCCGGGAGCTCTGGTGTATGTGACATCCAATCCGTCCATTTGCTCCAGCTCAGCTCATGCTAGGGCGTGAGTCAGAAAATAAGGATGGTATGGACTCAAGTGGGTCACACCACAGGGAAAGGTGAAGATGGGTGGCTTGGGATGTGAAACCTTATTGGGACCACCAAAAGTTTGAATGCGGTTGATATTTGGTTTTTTTTTTTTTTGGACGGTATGGATGGCATATAAACATCACTGTGGACGGTATGAATTTCCCTACCTATTTTCCTTCAATGCGGCCCACTTGCGTCTTGGATCCGGCTCATTTTTGTTCGTATGGCCTAAAATGAGGTTACAAAACGTATGGACGGGGTGGATTTCTCCAAAACATCACTGTGGGCCCCCACCTAGGTTCCCAGCGCAGGAACTTCAGCCTTCGTCCGTTCTTTTTCTTTATCGTGGTGGGACTCGCCCTGTGAACGGTTTGGATGTGGTGAGCCCGAGAAGGATTTAGCAGTGGATATCCTCATCCTTACGCCCCAGTTGAAGTTTTGTCCGGCCTGGTAGAAGTGGACCAAGCTACACGTGTTGGGCCACCACACAATCCCAAAGCCTCACATAGTTTTTTGTCACCAGAATCTCTTGTATCAAGTGCAAGCACCACTCCACCTCTGTGGAACCCACCGTCCATCAGTTGTGTGCATAGGTCGGTACAAAACTCAGGTGGACCACACCATGGGAACAATGTAAAATCAGTGTGTGGCTCATATTAGTTTTGTATGGTGAGCCCAACATGGTCAGCCATGAAGGTTTCTATGGTGAGCCCAACATGAGATTTCAAATCAGATGGATGGAGTGGATGTCACATGGTGGGCTTAGTGGCTCACAGACGTTCATAGGACTCGAGGTGTTGCTTTGTTGAAATGGCAAAGCTCTGTGGGCCCCACCATGATTTATGTGTTATATCCACGCCATCCATCCGTCCATTTTGCCGGATCATGTATTATATCCATTCCATCCATTCATTTTGGGAGAGCCCAAGAAAGGCAAATCCAAAGCTCAAGTGGACCACGCCGTGGGAAACAGTGGGGATTAAACGCCTGCCATTGAAAACTTCTTGGGGGTAAATAAACATCTGGGATGGTAAATAAACATCATGGTGGGTTTCAATGGTTTGCGTCATTGTACCCTGTAATGTGGTCCACTTAAGCTTTAGATTTACCTCATTTTTTGTCTCATGCCTTAAAATGAACTAACAAAATAGATGGATAGTGTGGATGTAACATATACATCATGGTGGGGCCCATAGAACTTTGCCATGTCAACACTGTAGAGTAGACGTGGATGCTGTGTAATACACTACGAGATCCGAGTCCGGAACAAACCAGTTCTATGGGCCCACCATGATGTATGTGACATCCAACCCGTCCATCATTTGCTCCAGCTAATGTTAGGGCGTGAGCCAGAAAATAAGGATGATCTAGAGCCAAGTGGGTCACACCACAGGCAAAGGTGAAGATGGGTTGCCTGCCATGCGAAACCCTTATTTGGGACCACCAAATGTTTGAATGCGGCTGATATTTGGTTTATCTCTTCATCCCGGTTGGAATCACCTTGTGAACCGATTGGATGTCATATATAAAGAGCATGGTGGGCCCAAGAAGGTTTCAGCCGTGGATCGATGTCCCATCCCCATGCTCATGCCTGATTTTGGGCTCAACTTTAAAAATGAGCTGAAAAAAGAGAATGGCCCGCATGGATAAGACATATACATTGACACCAAGTATTAGAGGTGGGCACAAACCAAGCCAGCTCAAAAGCTCGGCTTGGATTGGTCCGAAAAAGCTCAGCTTAGATCCGAGCGAATGAAAGTTCAAACCAAACCAAGCCTCTGAGTCAAGCTGGTTTGAAAAAACAAACCAAGCTCAAACTAGGGCAGTACTGGCTCAGCTCAGCTCGAAGCTTGATTTGATTAAGGTTGGTTTGATTCGGCTCGTAAATTATAAGCACTATGCTTCCTGTGGTGTGATCCGCTTGAGCTTTGGATATGATTCCATTTTGGGCTCATGTACTAAAATGATATGTAAAACAGATGGATAGCATGAATAATACACATACATGATGACATGGATAATACATAATACATATACATGAATGCACACTGTTTTCTTACACTTGTAAAATTATGCTTGTGTACTTTTGTTTGGAAAATACTCTTATACGTCTATTTTGAAGTTGCACTCCTTGGAGGATGTTAAACATCATATAAGTAAGATCCGTTTGTACTTTTTTTTTTCTAACTTTTTAAATTCTTTCCTATTTAAATAAACAAGATAAAAAAAGAGCCACTACGTGTTTCAACTCGGCCAGCCCATATAGAAATTTTCAACCAAACGAATCTTGGCTCGAACCAGATTTTTTTGGAGCAAACCAAACTCGGGCTGCATGGGTCAGCTCGAAACCCAAACCAAACCGATCCACAAACTATGGTGGTACAAAAACAAGCCAAACCAAACTAGGGCTCACTCGGCTCGGCCCGGCCCGGATCGTTGCCCACCTCTACCCAATATGCAATCGATATAGAGAAAATAATGGATGGAATGGGTGTCCCACGTAAATAGATTCCTATCCCACTTAGGGTACTGTAACCAGTCCAGGCAGGCACTTTGTCGGTCCCACTGTGAGATATAGGTTTTATCCATGCCATTTATTCATTTTGGCAGATAGTTTTATGGCAAGATCCAAAAATTGAGGCAGATCCAAGGCTAACGTGGACCACACTAAAGGAAGCAACGGTGATAATTATGCCTACCGTTGAAGCATTCCTAGAGCCCACCATAATGTTTATTTGCCATCCAACCCGTTCATAAGGTCACATAGATCTGGATGAAGCAAAAACAAAATATCAGCTTGATCCAAAACTTCTGCTGGTCCTAAGAAGTTTTTAATGATAGGTGTTCAATACCCACAGTGTGGTCCACTTGAGTCTTAGATCTTCCTATTTTTGGGATTACACTCCAAAATAATCTTGAAAAAATGGACAGATAATGTGGATAACACACTTACATCATGGTGGACCCTACAGAGCCTTGCCTGACCGATTAATGTCCAGGTGGGGGTTAGGACGCAATCCACTACCGTGTCCCACACATCACAAGGCATTGCCGGATTTGATTCGGCCATGTGTTCTGGTCGGTGTGGTAAAGTACCTACTCAACCTATCAACTTTGAAATATGGGACGTGGATTAGCTACTGACCACGACAGTAGCCAAACACGCTACTGAAGTGACGTCACCTAGTTCTGTGGGCCCCACTATGATGTATGTGCTGTATCCACACAGTCCATCCACTTGGAGAGATCATTTTAGGCGATGATCCAAAGAATGAGACAGATCAAATCTCAATTGGACCCCACCACAGAAAACAGTGGGGACAATAGCACCCACCATTAAAATATTACTAAGGCCCACAATGATGTTTATTTGAGATCCCACTGTTTTCTGTGGTGGGGTCTACTTGAGCTTTGATTCTACCTCATTCTTTGGATCATGGCATAAAACGATCTCTCCAAATTGATGGACGGTGTGGATACAACACATACATCATGGTGGGGCCCACAGAAGTAAGTGACGTCACTTCAGTAGGGAGTTTGCTACTGTCGTGTTCAGCAGCTAATCCCCGTCCTGAAATATGCTTTGTGTGGGCCATTTCTAACCGGCGCACATATCCTAATCAAATTTCAAAATATCCCAAACACCATTGAGTTACATGTTGGTGGGTCTGGAGTGCAAGCATCACTCAAACTCTATCGAGCGCACCATGATGTGTGGGTGACATCTACTCCGTCCATCAGTTGTGTCACCTCATTGTCACCGTACACACCAAGCAACCACAAGAACAATGTAAAATCAGTGGCTAAAACCTCTAAATGCATCAGGTGTGGCCCATATTAGTTTCGCATGAGGATGAATTTTGAGAGGTCTCTTCATCCTAGTGGGGATCACCTGATAAACGGTTGGGATGGCATGTAAACAATATGGTAAGCAATAAGAAGGTTTCAATGGTGGGCCTCTCAATGCATAATGCTCCCCGAGGTATGGACTCGGATCCTAATATGAGGTGTCATATCAGATGGACGGCGTGGATGTCACACGGTGGGCTCGCAGACGTTCCTACAAAAGGTGCTGTAGAAGGTTCCAATCTGATCAAAAGCTACAAATATCTTTTTGGCCCACCAATTTGTGTATGTGACATCTACTATGCTCATCATATTTTCACCTTAGTTGAATCTAAAAATCAGGTGGGCCACACCTCAACTGATGAACGGCTTGGATGGCATGTAAAAATGCCACGGTGGATCCACACAACATCTGGAAAGATTCATGTGGGATTGACTACCTGAATTGTCGATCGATGGCACCCGGGTCTAACAACATGGGCCCACTGATGGATGGATGGAGTGGATGTAATACAAACAACTTGGTGGACCCTAAACTAGTTGTGGGCCCCAAAGGAAATCAAACTGGTGTGTCCCTTCATGCTAGTTTGGGGCACTTGATGAATGGGTTGCATGACATGTATAATGCGGTGGACCCACGGTTCACTTGGAAGTTTTTATGGCGTGTGATACAATGCAAAATGTGAGTCTTTGCATTCATTACAGGTAGAAAGCATGTGCATTTGTTTGCAGGCTGCATAGGTCCAATGTCCAGTTTGGTTTGCTCTGGACTTTTTCGTGAGTGTATGAGTGCACTACCATGCGTGCCATGTAAGACTTTTATTTGGTGGGTCCCATGTGATCAATGATTTGGATAATCTGATTGTTAGTATTTAGTTGAGCATATCAATGAAACTCACATCAGTTGTGATTGATTCAGATACGTAATGAAGTGGTGCGTTTGGATGGTGTTATGTATCCACAGTACTTATATCGGATATGGAATCATTTAGTGTGGAAACTATTTAGGGCTAATTGTAATAAATTGAACTATTACTAAGTCATTTTCTATAAATATATATCTTGGTCTTTAAAATTATACTTAAACAAAAGGTTTTAAAAACACAAAAGGAAAAATAATTTAAAAAGATATAAGGTACACCACCATTTAGGTACGCATTTCAGATTTAGTCAGGATACTATCGAAACCGTGAGTGTAGTGCCACTTGTATTGGAGAGGTATAAAAAACAATGGTGATAGGCAAGCATAGCTTGGATGAATCCTTGGATCCATTGAGGTAGGTGGATCCCTGACCATGAGGCCCATTGTGATGTATGTGCCTTAAATTCACTTTGCCCATCCGTTTCCACGTGATAATAAAAATGAAGCACATCCAAATCTCAGGTGGAACACACTGCATAGTGGTGATTGATATATAAAACTTCTTGTGGGCTATAAAAGTTTTGAATTGAGAAGATATTTGTGTGGTTCTTTCATCCAGTTCTCCATAATCCTATCAATTGGTTGGGTGGCAAATAAACATTCTATGGCCCCAAAAAGTTTTTAATGATATGTATTCAATTACCACAGTTTTCTATGGTGTGGTCCACTTGGGATTTGTATCTGCTTCATTTTTGGGATCATACCCTAAAAGGAGCCATGAAAATATATGTACAAAGCCGCCCCCTCATCGCAATAGGGGTGTCAATGGGCTGGGCTCTGGCCTGTCAAAAGCAGATTTTGAATAGGGGTGGCCTGAAGGCCTGACCCAAAACAGTTCAAAATCCGGGCTAAAACCAACCCCAGGCCCGGCCTGTTGACAACCACAGGGACAAGTGAATGCAACACGCGAACTCTGTGGGGCCCACAAGATGTATGTGACATCCACTCTGTCCATCATTTGCTTCCCCTCGTGTCAGGGCATGAGCCATGGTCTAGACTCAAGTGGGCCACACTGCAAGGAAAGGTCAAGATGGGTTGCTTGCCATGTCAAACCTTATTGGGACCAACTGATATTTGGGTTTTTATTCTTCTATCTGGTGGGACTTACCTTGTGAACGGATAGAATGTCATATAAACATGGTGGGCCATGCCCCACTTGAACTTTAGTTCGGCTTCTAACATGGGCTTACCTTAACGTGAGTGAGAGCAAATGATGGACGGATGGGGTGTCCCACACATCACAACTTGGTTTTACAACGTGGCAGGATTTGATTTGACAGGTGGACATTTTTGAGTACCTACTCAATCTAATAACTTTCAAACATGCTTTGCTTAAGCCCAATTGCAGCACGTGGCTAACAGTACCCAACCACTGGGTGTTGGGTCACCATGCAATCTAAGGAGATTGGCACAGGCTAGGGCTCTGAGAAGCCATTGTATTTTTTATCCACTCCGTCCATCTATTTTGAAATATCATTTTAGGAGAGAAGCCCCATCCAAGGGTCAAGTGGACCAAACAGTGGGATCAAAAGCCTGCTCTTGAGAACTTGGGGGGCTTTTGGATCAAGCTGATATTTGTGTTTTCCCTTCATCCAGGTCCATTTGATCTCATGAATAAGAGTTTTGATGACAAATGCACAGCAGGGTGGCTCTGGAAGGTTTCAATGGTGGGCATCGTCATCACCACTGCTTCCTGTGGTGTGGTCCACTTGAGCCTTGGATCTGACTCATTTTTTAGTTTATAGTTAAAATGATATGGCAAAATGAATGGACGGTGCAGATATGCTTCCTATGGTGTGGTCCACTTGAGCCTTGGATCTGCCTCATTTTTTTAGCTTATACGACAGAAGGTGCAGATATAAACCATATATCATGGTGGTTCGTCCGAGCCCAGCGTGTGCCGAGCTTGGGACATGCAGGAAGTTCGAATCCGATGCCTAAGTACTCCCCCACCAGTACCTGCTTAGAGACAGACCGTCCAGTCAGGGGATCTGTGGGGCTCATCATGATGTATATGTTTTATCCACACCATTCATCCATTTTGAGAGATCATTTTAGACCATAATCCAAAAATGAGGCTGATTGAATGCTCAAGGGGGACCACAACACAAAAATCAGTGGGGATTGAATTACCCATTGGGTGTTACCTACGAGAGTGGATTAGGTGCGGTCTGGCCTTAACCAAGATGGTGCAGCCCTTACCATGGGGCTCACCTTGATGTATGTTTTTACACCTGACCTGGTGTAGCCCAGATAAGTGATCTAGAAGCCGTGATGTTTTAGCACATTTCTATTTAGGTACGAGAAAAACATAATCACGGCAAGAAAAGACCAAAGGTGCATATATGTTGAGGACATGTACGTATCCTATCCTATTAGAAAACCAGAGTCTGCACCGCCCATGGTTGACTCTTGCATGACACATGACCAATGGGTGTAAGGCACGCACGACCCTTAGTGTTTAGAGGAAGTTTCACTAACTTGTCATTGCCAAACTCTCTCGTAAGTAATAATCGTGAGGCATGGCCAATTCAAGACTTTAATGCAAAAGGAAATTCTTCCATGAACATTTGATATTTTTCTAGAAGCCATGAGAAAATCAGAGCAAATGACAAGAATACATTCAGAAATAGAAATATATCACTTACAATGGCACATACAACAATGACTCCAAATCTGAGGATAAAGCCGTGATGTAACTGAAAGTCTCTTGCACAAGAAACAAGATCTTATGTATGGCCACCACTTCTTAGAAAGCTATAAAAGTAACACTTGAAGATGAGCTTAAGGCCACACGCTAATACAATCGCACACAAACTTTCAACTCAATGTTGCTTATTCTTTCGTCTCTAATAGATATCTATTAGCTTCTTAGCTTTATTTCATCCACCTTTGTCCAACACAATACTTCTCTAGACTTAGAGCCCTTAGTTTAACTTTTTAGCTTAGTTTTGGTATTGTTTAGTATATCACTGTAGTACGCTAGTAGTATAAATATCCGCGACCTCGTTGTTGGATCTCTAGATTACTGAATTCTTACTTAATACATCTCTAGTCATATCTTGCTGATCTCGCACCATGGCCGTTTGGTATTTTGTACAACTATATTATGATCATCCAGGTTTAGAGCACTATCAAGATCACGACCATTTTCGTCAACACAGACCACTGCAGATAATCTCTTTTCCTTATTGACTTTTCATCTTTGCCGGTTGTACTGTGTTGTTATTTTGATTAATAAAATTTGCAATCAATCCATTATTTTTTTATTTGACCATCTTTTATTGCTTATAACACAATCTAAGCTATCATTGTTGAAAGAAAAGTCATTGTCTTCAAGACAAAAATGACTCATTCAGAAGGGTCTAACCTTCCTCTTCCTAAATTGCTTGATGGTTGTAACAATCCATGGTAGAATATCTAAGCCATTCTTTTTTTTTCTTTTTTTTTTTTACAAATTTAGTTCTAATCTGACTAATTCGACGCTTGGTGTGAGAAGCATTCAGCTTGCTTTGAGTCAAAAAAGACCTTGGCATGCATGGCATCTACTTTAACCGCACACGTTCAACTGAAATCAGGTCGTTTGTTACACACGTGGCCATATATTCTACATCCATACCATCCATTCGTTTTGCCATATCATGCCTTAAAATGATGTAGATCCAATTCTCAGGTTGACCATATCATAGGAAGCCGTGGTGATTGACTGTTAACGAGCCACATTAGTTTTAGATCAAGCTGACATCCCTTCATCTAGGTTTGTTTGACCTTATCAACCAGTTAGATGGAAAATAAACATTACCGAAACATTACTGTGGGCCCTAGAAAGTTTTTTAATGGTAGGTCATTCAATCACCACTATTTCTTATAGCATGGTCTACCTAAGAATTGGCTTTACTTCAATTTTGGACTCATAACCCAAGATAATTTCGTAAAATAGATGGACGGCATGGATATAGAGTAAATACATCAAAGTGCGCCCATAGGGCCGCACCCAATCCGCTCCCATTACTTACTTGCCACATGTGTAATCTCTGAGTAATTCGCAAGGCCTTGCACATGATTGTCACATAGGGATGCAAGTTGCGAGTAACTCCTATTATAAGGGTAGCCCAAAGCTTTGTGGGGCCATCTTGAAGCATATTCGAAAGCTCGAGTGGACCACACCACATAAAACAGTGGGGATAATGACTGCATTGAAACCTTTCTAAGGTGCACAGTGTTGTTTGCTTGTCATCCAACCTACTCATAAGGTCACATGTATAGACCGCTTGTCATCCAACCTGTTCATAAGGTCAAATGTGTTGGGGTTAGGAGCCCTGCAGCGGAAGCAATCAAAGTAGGCGAGGAACACACCTCAATTTCAATGACAATCACAGTAGCAAATCAACACACGCAAGAGGCAATCTGATTTTTTATGTGGAAAAACCCCTCACGGGTAAAAAACCATGGCATAAAGCGACACCTATCCACTATGATATCAAATGTTACAAGAGATAGAAGAAACACAACCCAAATCACAGCCCACAAGAGAAAACCCAAGCTAACAAAGCTAATTCTCACATGATGATGACAAACCCATCCCTTTCCCTCATCCCAGAGAACTCTAAGTTTCCTCCTAGCTCTTTCTCTCACCCTAGAACTCTCCCAATCCCTTGGCCCATAGGCGGCAACCCTAATATCGGATTACATCCCCTTAAATAGGGGAAAATCGGAATTAGAAACTCTTACACAACAAACTGTGCAAGAGACCAAGTCCAATTAAGACATTGTCAGTCGGCCGGCCGAATGGCCTAAAAACAGTCCAGCAACTTTGCTTGTAATCTCCACTATGGCTGGCCGGTGGCCTCCATGCTTGGAGATTTGAGGCGTCCAATCCCAACAACATGAACCACTATGAAAGGAAAATACAAATGTTGGCTTGATCTAAAACTTCTTGAAAGCTTTCAACGATAGGCATTCAATTCCCAAAGCATCTTGTGGTGTGGTCCACTTGAGATTTGGATATGCTTCAATTTTGGGCTCATGCCCTAAAATGAGCAGGGAAAATAGACCGACAATGTGGATAAAACACATACCATCATGGTGAATCCCATAGAGAGAATCCACACTGGAGCCTAACGCGGTGAGCTCCTCACCCACCGCTCATGCCCTAAAATCAGCTGGAAAAACAGATAGACAGTGTGGATAAAATACATACATCATGGTGGCCTCACAGAGTATCCATGCCATGCTATAGCATGGTGTGCTCTTCACTGGGCTGTCAATAGGCCAGGATTAAGCCGGGCCGGCCCGTAGGTCCTGACCCAAACAGTTCAAAATACAAAGCCAACCCCTGGCCGGACGGTTGAAAGCCCTACACAATCCGTGTCCAAGCCTCAACCAGACATGGATTGCCTAGTGTCTTTGGACGGTGCTATGTGGGCCCCACCATGATTTATGGAGTTTATCCACGCGACCCTTCAATTTTGCTGGCTCAGTTTAGGGCATGAGCCCAAAAATGAGGCAGATCAAATCTCAGGTGGACCACATCCCATCATTGAAAGATTCTTCAGGGCCTTGAAAGTTTTGGATCATTCTAATATTTACGTTACCAGTTTTGGGTCAGATTGAAAATTAGCAGGTTAACTAGAGGGGCAAAAATGATTTTATTATTGGGATTTTTTTTTCCCCTTCATATAAATGCCTATCTTTTAATTTATTTTTAAAAAAAATTATTTACTTTTAAAGTATTTCTAAATAAATGCCCACCTTTTCGGTTGCTAGTAAAGTAACTATTGACTGTCAGAAATATTTGGCATATAACTATGTGGGGCCCACCATAATGTCTTTGATATCCGCTCCGTCCATCAGGTCTACTAGATCATAGTAGGATATGAGCCCAAAAACTAGGTAGATTCAAAACTTAGTTGTACCACCCCACAGGACATAGTGGGAGATGGAAATACACGCATTGAAACCTTAATGAGGCACACTATTTTTTTTACACACACTATACTGTCAAATTTATGTTCTTACAACCGGTTCATAAGGTGATGCCCACAAGGATGGATAAAAACACAAATATCAGCTTCATTTGAAACTCCTGTGGTCCCAGCAATGTGAGTTTCAATTGTGGGTGTTCAGCTCCCACTGTTTTCCACAGTGGGGCCCACCTGAGTTTTGGAATCTACTTAATTCTTGAGCACACATCCTACCTTGAATTGATGAAGCTAATAGATGGAGTAGATGCAACAAGAACATTGTTGGTAAAGAGAGACTTCAAGTCCCCACACATGTGAGACACGTGTGAAGAAATTAGGCTGGGGTCGTTTGGCCCGGAGGATTTGGGGTATTCTAAATCCATGGTTGTTTGGCGAGTTGGATTAGAAGGTACTCCCAATCCATGGATTTCAAATCCTCACTTTGTTAAGTTTTGAAATCATTTTCTTTTGCTTGGATTTTCAATTTTTACCTTCTTTTTTTTTTTTTTTTTAAGCTCATTTTTAAAGGTTACACATGCGATATTAGGCTACTAAACTATTGGGCACATGGCCTATTGATGATATCCCAAAACAGTCAAATTATCAACTGCATCACTAAAATTACTTTAATAGAATGTTCTGAGGAGTCCAAACATTATCCATATAAATTAATGGTTAAAAATCATTGGTTAATCCCTCGGTTGTAATCCTATGCCTGTGGCCATCCAAGGCTTAAAATTTCATTATTTTCGGCCAAAGTATATATTTCAAGGGCTTATTACAATCATTGTGTCAACCATCACATATTTACCCTAATTAGGGATATTAAAGTTGACTTAGTAATTAAATTCAAACTCATGTAAATATATTATATAATTTTAAGTACATAGTTACTTTTGAATCACTGGGGATTTTGAATCCAGGGTGTCATACACAACTGGAGGATCCTAAATCCAGGTATTTCAAATCCATTGGATTTCTAATCTGGGTATTCCAAATCTATGGTGCCAAATGATGCCTGAGTCCCATGTATTCTTAGTTCTCATCAGTCCTGACTAGGTGATTGACGGGACAGGTTGACTCGGCCGAGTCCCCAATCAACTCTCCTGGTTTGACAAACTATATCACGAAAAGTGCCATGTGTACCATTACTATAAAGAACCGATCACCTATAGGCGACAGCACCCAACGTAGTGGTACTTGACATACCCGCCATCTTTTCTGCCAACATGCCACTTATGTTATAAATCAACAACATGGAAATGATAGAGCAACCATGAAGATCTAAGATTAAAAAAAATCAGGTGGATCCAATCACCAGGTGGTCACACCTGTATGTTGTATCAAGTTTTCGATTGATTCCAATAATGTGGTCCAGTCATGATGTGATTGGTACTGATGTCACACACAAGTGGCATTTTGGCAGAAAAAAATGATATGTACCACAAGTTGTTGTGCCTTACCTTATAAAGAAATGATCACTAGATCTTTTCTTTTTCTGCTAACATGCACCTTATATAGGACATTGGCACCATTAAAAACACTAGACATCACCATCAACCTTATATAAAATCAGGCCAATCCACTCACTGAATAGGTGGGAGGGTTGGTCACACATGGTCTAAATGAAGAGGAGTGTCATGAGGCTGGTGATTGCAATGGGAGAGTGCTTCTCCTTGTTTGGTCTTAATTAGTTAGATTTTGTTGTGTTCTCTTGTTGCCTTGTAGTGGGGTTGTCCAACCTTTTTGTAGACTCTAATTCACGAAAGTGAAATGACCCTCTCATTTGGAGAAAAAAGAATGTTAATTCTCTTCTTAATCTTGATTTTAATGATTTAAAATGATTTTGAAAAATAAATAACATTAATAATAATATGAATAAGATAAACTGATTATGAGCTTCATTAACAAAGCCCAAGTAGGGATTACTCAAGATCTCCACCACGAACGACTAGGATCAAGAGGTCCTGATGGTTTTTGACCTAACATGGGCCACACCTATGTCTTATATGGGGGTGTTTGATTTTTGAGAAATACATAGGTGGGATGAAAAACATGGAGCAATGTACACCCACCATTAAAACTTTTATACACTGGTTGTTGCATGCCTAAATTTTGGAATGGCTGTAGTTTCTGGTGTGTCCCTTCATCATACTAGTTGGGGGCTCTTGATGAATGGGTTGCAATGCGGCGGGCCCCACATTTAATCTGAAAGTTTCTATGGGAGTGTTACAACGCAAAATGTTGCCCAAGTTCTTTTTACCCCTCACCTTCGAAACGTCTACACAGTCATGGGCCATGAGAAACTGAATTTTTGGGGCTCACATGAGAGTTTTGTATTCGATGTGAGGGGGAAAAAATGTGCATTTGTTCGCAGGTTGTAGGGTTTTTTTTTTTTTTTTTTCCTTCGTATTTTTACATTATATTAGTTTGTGTGGTTGAGATTAGACATTACTATGGATAATGAGTGGTATAAATTAAATAGGGTTATGTGTTCAATATAAATATCTTCTTTCCATTGTAATTTTCATTTCTGATGAATTAATAAAATTTTATTATTCTCCCTTTGAAAATGAAAGAAATGGTAGATTCCTTTCTCTTATCCTTTAGATTAAGTCAGTTCTGATGAATTAATAAAGCATTTGTTTGGTCAAACCATTCCTAAAAGGTTAGCCACAAATCACAACCGTTGTCTCAATCACCCAACCCATACAAACCATTTACCAAAGCTCGAATGGCTCCTTGAATTCATGTCTTAGCATCCAATTATCTAGATTACATCACACGTATGAACATGTCCACATTACACGTGGCATGCTGATGATATTCCCAAATAATCCAATTATCAGCTACATCACTAAATTGCACAAATAAAATTATCCAAACTGTGCAAAAGTTAGCCATCTAAATGGATGGTTATAAAACATTTGCAAGTTGGTTGTTTATGATCCTTACTTTTGTGGCCCACCAGAGGCTTCAATTTTCTCATATTTCAATGTGTTTATTACCATCATTCTCTCAAACATCACAATTGTATGTTAATTTAGGATATTAAAGCTAATTTGGGATATCACATATATTCCTGTGAATATATTAAAAACTTCCGATACATCCGATTCTTTTCATATTTACTCTCATCCAAAACAAAATATTTGAATTTCAAATGCATTTCATTTACCTCCATCCAAACACAATTGAGTAAGTCATTTACTCCCAATTCATTTATCTCCAATTCCATTTCTCATTTAAAAGCTCTCAAACCAGCCTTCAGGAAATCAAGATTCTCAAACAATGAGTAGAGTTGATAACTAAAGACCGTGAGATTCAATACCGACAAAAGCAAGTTGATGCCTTGAAATGAGTCATCGCCTTTATTTTTAAAGTGACGCCCAATGCTACGATAAGGTGTTGGAGGGTTCATCTTCACCGTTGATCTTGTTGAGTTTGCAAGTTGTAAGGATCGGGCCTTCAATGAACTGATTGAATCTCAAAACTTCGTTGAACCTTTTCATTGAAGATAATATCTTTGACGAGGAGCCCGACAAATACACAGATTTCATTGAAGATACAGTTTTCAACAAGAATTCTACTAAGCATCATCATGATGTTGGAGGACCGATATTGGATGAAGACACAAGAAAGTTGGCAAAACATTCATGGACAACCGTCAGCTAAATTTGATGTGGCGGCGATGTTTGTGTTGGTATTTTTGGATATATATGGGCATGTGGGGGCCACTTGTGGTGGTTCCCACCCAAGTTTTTCCTCCATAATTCCGTCTTTATGTTTTATCTTGGATGCTTAAATTTGAAAATTGAATTCTAACATTTGAGATTTAAGCATCCCAGATAAAACAGAAAGGGGATATACAGGGAGGTATGTCCTTGCCTAAGCTATGTTGACAAAATAGCTATCTATAGCTCATTTGTAGAGGAGTTGTGGCAGAATTTTGTCAAGTGGTTTGGACTAGTTTCTTTGATGCACATACAAATCAGCACATCTAAATTTGTTCCGCAATGCAAATGGGGCCGAAGTTCCTTTCATCCATGATCTTGAGACACCTGCAATGGTGACCCACGAGACATTGGATTTTATAGGCTTCGACATGGGAGTCCATATATTTAATCTGGGTGGAAAACATGTGTAATTGTTTGTGGGCTACATTCTCAACATTTAATTTGCTATTCTTTAGTTGCTTAGACTTATTTTGGTATTTTTACATAATCTGCTTGTGTGGTTAAGATTAAAAATCAGTATGAGGAATGAGTTGTCTATATCAGTTAATGTTAGGTTTTTAGTATAAATATCTTCGTTGCTTTGTAATTTTCAGTTTTGATAAATCAGTGATGTTTTATTTCTCTCTTCAGGAAAAAAGAAGGAGAAATGGTAGATTTCCTTCTCTTGCTCTTGAGATTTGGTCAAGCTATTATATGAGTTGCAGGCCACAACAGATGGGGGTGGTCCAAAACTCTTCTAAATTGGAAAATCTCAGATGCCAGTATTTCGCAAATTTTTTTCTTTCTAAAATTGTTGTTGAATTTTCTATCAATTCTCTATTCTTAGGTAGGTAAGGGTCCATAGTATTAGAAAGTCCTAATTTTGTATTTTTTTTTTTTTTATCCAAGTACGTCACATATGATGGGTCCTACTATGTCAATGGCCATGATTGCAGAACTATGGATGGCATTGTTCATGTTTTGGTGCATCTACACTATAATTGTTCATTCTAATTTGAGAAATGATGTCATGTAGTATTGGATGTTGAGTTAATGCAAAATGTTTTTAATTTCCAATTATGTGCCACATCAGTAGAACTTTGGGCCATGAACGTTGTGAGAAAATATTTGTATGTAATTGATGTAAAGCAAAGCAAAAAAAAAAAGAAGAAGAAGAAAAAAAAAGAAGTTAAATGAAAACTCAAAAGCGTAAGAGAAAAATAAGATACAAGAAGCACAAAAATTTATGTAATTCAATAATGCACATACATAGATCGAGTCGTAATATAAAACGTTCTTTTTCATTAAAATAAGAGAAAACAAAAAATACAAAACATACGACTCTCTCCTAGTTTTCTATATGCACAAGAAACTCTCTTGAGGAAGACACCTTATGCCTGCTTGTGATTCTCCTTTTGCTAACAACACATTTTATAAAGAGAATTTTTGCCTAAATTAGGTTTCACATGTATGAATTGACAAAGAGAGAGGAAGTCGTTTCCTACAAGGATGCACTCATACCTATTTGTGTACACACGCCACCACCTTCACAATGAAAAAAGGGTAGACCTTACCGAGAAAATTACAAGGAGCAAAAATCAAAATAGTCATCACCCATACTTTTAAGTCAGACCATTTTCTTTTATATACAATAATTTCAATAAGGTAGCCCACCTAATGAATCAATATTTTGCTTCCCATCCAGGTGATCTTTGTGATGCGGCCCAAGTTTTGCTTGGCTTGGATGTCATACACTAGTAACACATCACTGGAAGCTAAAAGGGGTTTATGCTAAGTAAACATGCAATCTTGTGGATGATAATTTCTCTTCTAATTTTATATCGAAAAGAGAAAAGTATTGGTAGACTAAAAGAGCACGTGGCCACATATAAATACTACGGTATTTTTTATTTTTTTATTTTTTATTTTATTTTTTTGAGGATTTTATGACTTTAGCATGTTGAAAGGTCATAATGACATTTGGGTTTGTTTCTACATAGTCAAAATGAGCTTTTTTATGCTTAAATGATATTTTGAGTCATACCTCAGGTTGCATTGTATGTTTGAATATATTTTTTCAAACTTGGTCTCATCCCATAATTAGCAAAATAGGTGCTAAATGTTAATTATAATTGAAACACAATTGCAGCCATGGTTGCAAATCGAGGACCAAGAAATGCATGCATATACATATTAATTGATTGAAACAGCAAGGGCCGGGTATGACCGTATGAGGATCAAATGCATAGCTTCTACCATTACATTCCTTTAGATGCACGACATAGCTTTGAGTGCTTGAAGTTGATTATGTACGGTCTTGATTAGCGATCTAAGCCTCTCATGCATAGATAGCCCTAATTCACCTTCTCCCACTTCTCTCACTACATGTGTGCAAAATATGGGAAGCCTCACTACATTTGAGCTTGGTTAGAGAGGCTTAAGAGTCTTTTTGTATTTATAGGCTTTCGATCTCCAGATCTTACCGGACTTTTAACATTCCCTCTTAATGCTACTACTTTAAAATTCAGCTCTATACATAGACAGGGCTTGAAACTTGAAACTTAGGTTTTCTTAAAATGAAAGGAAGTTCTCCTTAAATGAAAAGAATTGCACATGCATTCATGCATGCTTGTAGACCATCACAAGACTAAAAAACATTAATAAATTCCATCATATTAGTTTTCATTGATTCAATAAAAAAGCATGTGGAAAAACACTTCCCCATTTTGCATAAGCATGTCCTTAGGCCCTCTTGGATCAACTTCCATAAAAGCAAGTGCATGTCAACCTTTTCAATCAATATTCAGATTGGTTTCTACGGGGCTTTTATCACCTGTGGGCCTAGTAAGGGGCTAGACATATAGATACGTAATTTATACTGTGGTCTTTATTTTGTTTTGAGTTTTGGGTCAAGTCAACTAATCCAACCCAACTCCATTGATAATCCATATGTTCAGGTCATGTCAGGTAGGGTACAAAAGGCCCGTGCCATTGCCATTTACTTAATGGATCAAATTTCTAGCCTGATCTTGACCCACTACCCATTTAGCCCAAACCCACATAAAAATGGTTGGGCTAATTGACCCACAGGCCAACCCAACCCATTGCCACCCTTAGGACTGCAATGCGTGTGGGTTGGGTAGAGTTAAGGATCAACCTAAGCCCAGTGCCCAACCTCAAGAAGATTAGGCCCAGTGCCCAACTCAAGGTACTAAATATTCAGCCCTATCAAAATTCAGGTTGGGTCGGGTAGATCAAGTTGGGTTGAGCCCAGTTAGCCTACAACTAATAAACTACTGCCTAAAATGAAACATCTAATTATCAAATAACACTATTAAAGTAAAATATGCAAGTACTGAAATAATACTGAAAAATTAAAGCCTACAATTACCACTTATAAACAAATAAAAACAAAATGGACAGAGTGGACGTCACACAGATGACATGGTGGGGCCCATACAGCTTGGGTGTTGTGTGGACGGTGTAAAACAAGTTGTAGATTATTCTCAGCTTTCTAATGGAATCATGACTCGTGGGGTTGATTGCGGGTCATAGATATTCAATGAAGAGCCCTTAATGGAGGGTATGGAACATGGACAACATGTGTATCAAAGATCCCTAACATTAATGTAGTGTGCAATGTGAACATTGTATGGACAAAAACTAATGGTGGTCCAATACAAGTTAAACTTGAATAAATTCTATTTTCCATATTGGTCAGGATCTTACATTTATATCACGTATATATATAAGTTATAATATATGTTATGATTTTACATTTATATTAGGTATATATGATACAAAATCGATTATGATTTTACATTTATATAATGTATATTTACTTACACATGAGCCTCAACCTACCCTAGGTTACGCTGGGGTCTTAGTTGAAGATTTTCAAACCAAAAGTCCAACCCAAGTTCAACCCAGCATAAGAAATGTCCGGGTTGACCTAACCCAAGTTCAGCCTACATGGGAATAGGCCTGGTCCATTGCCAGGTCCAGGCCTAGATTTTGAACGGATTGGACTGGGTCATCCGATCGGCCCTATTCAAGAATTTTGATTCCCATTGCCAGCCCACATGGAATCCTTCCAATAGTTTGAGAAATTATAGCATGCTCAACGATGAATATCATGATTTTTTACTCTTAGAAATCTCTGCCGTACATATGGTGGGCCACACTTTGAACAGTCAGAATAGAATCCACTCGCAATGGAATTATCTAATTATCAGATCAGTGAACTTCTGCCGGTTGAATGTGGACAGTTACTTCTATTTTGTTTCCGCACACCATTTGCAAACCCACAGATCCAACGGTTGGAAATGTCCAATTGTTGTAATTCTTGTCCAGTGGCTCACCTACGGTAGGACCCACAATTTGGATTAACGTGCTGTGGAAATGTCCGTACTCAGCTGATTATATCATCCACGGTGGGCCCCATCAATGGTGTAGCAAAGTGATGGATTGACAGTCAAGACCGTCCTTCCCGTGGTCCTGCCATGGAATGGCCTGTGGCACAAAGAATACGACGCAGGGCAACCTCAACCATCTGATCGATGGGCTTTTCCTTCTTTAATGTGGACCGTTCATCATTTTCATCAATTGGGCCATCGTTATCACTCGTTGTTTAACTTAGTCCTTAAACCAGATGAACGGCTCAGATAATTCAACCATGCATCCACGCGGGCCCCATGATGTATGCGGACCAACCAAAGCAATGGAACTCAAGCTCTGGTTGCCACAAAATGGTGGGGAGGTATATGATAGTCAGTCATATGACGCTTGATACGCAGGCACTCAGAAATTGTACACAAATTAAACCGACTAAATTATAAAAATCACTGTCTTTTAGTGACCGTTTCAGAATCAGATTGTTTCAATGATCCTAAGATCTGATTCGTGGACACTTGTTTGTTGAAATTGGACCATTGAATTTTTCTTCACTCTCAACCGTCCAATAAATGTCTAACAATCCAATATCCATATAATCAAATAAGTCTATTGTTTGGCACATGACTCAAACAACCTAAGAACCATAATTTGGACAGTTTATATGAATAAATTAAATGCTAACTACTCAAAATCCAAGTGCCTGCTTATCATACATCACACTCTGCCAGAGTATCAAAATTCTTCTATCATCCTGTAGATAAGGGATAAGGCAATCAACACCAACCGTCCAATGAGAAGTGGGCGTTTGAACACCTCATATCCTATCAAACCATAGTCCAATATCCTTCATATCTTTCATAGACATAATCTTTTTATTTCCATTTCTCTCCTCATCAGTTGCAGAGGAATCAATGGCTACAGCTTCAGCTTCTCCCATGGTCAGCCAGCTCAAGGGCAGATTGCCTTCTTCCTTTACAAGGGGCCTGATCATTCCCAAGGGCATTTCTGGAAATCCCTTCAGGGTCTTGCCTTCCAAGAGAAGGCCATGCTTCACCGTCAAAGCTATCCAGGCTGAGAAGGTGAGGGGTATTTTGGTCTTTTCACATTTGATGTACGACTAGTTCGGCCGTCGAATCATCGATCTGGATGATCCTGGTTGTATGGTAGGCTTACGATACAACCAGTTGCATTGGGCACATGGGACCGTCCGATCATTGATCTGGACAGCCCAACAGGAATTTGAACGGATGATCCTGGTTTTACTCTGGACTAGTTGCATTGGGCATTTGCAACGGTCCGATTGTTGATCTAGACCGTCCGTTCATTACAGGCCATTATTGGCTGGCCACAATCAAACTGATTGGATGATTCTGTTATACCGTAGGCTTACGATCCAACTAGTTGCATTGGGACATGGGACCGTCTGATCATTGATTGGACATGCCGTTAACTACTAGATCTTGACCATCCATTTTTGGTTGCTATTGATCCGATGGTGAGAATCACCTAATTTGAGTGATTCTTGCATCATCACCCGCCATAAAAGTCAGCTAGAATGAATAGAAAGTCCAGATTGATTGTTAAACTGTCACACAGTTCCAAATCAGGAAGTTGTATCTAAGCCTACAATACAACTAGTTGTTTTAGAAAAGATGGCAGTGACTCTTCGTACGTGCATGGTTGTACGGAAATCCTCACCGTCCAAATTAACCTAACTGTGGATAGAGCATAACTGAGAAATAGCAGTGGGAATATAATATTAACCATCTGATTTTCCCCTTCAAATTTGGACAACTCGTTATTTTGCTTCTAGCCGTTCATGTGATAGCCATTAATTGGATGGTTAGGATTGCTTGGTCATTATGATTTTCGATATATGCTTTCTCCACAATGGTACACACATTTGGACTCGACAAAACTTCGAAAAAATCAATAAAACGGATTTAGATATGAATATATATGCTCCATCCACAATGATGCATTCCGATCAGACAATCTTAACCGTCTGATTTTGAGGGTTGAATTGGAAGAACTGACCACTAATGTGATATCCACCAGTTGGATGGTTCAGATTGCTCGATCACTATAATTTTAGGCGTATTATATATTCCACAATGACCCTGTGACTTGGACGGCTGTTGATTAATGTACATACAGCAAACGTACACTGCAAATACCACCATTGCTCTATGTAGTACAGGAACCATCTGCTGGGGACGTGGGGCCCACCGATCAGGTCGTGGTAGGCCCCATTTCTTATCAGTATGAGATCATGGGGGCACATGTACGTCATCTAATCAACGGGTACATTAGGCCCGTTATTAGGCCTGGCAACAGGCGGGCCTGGGCTTTTCAGGCCCGTTTTGAACATGGGCCGGGCCTATTGAAAATATTGATTATGATACAATGGTTCAAGATGGTTGATCGACCCGATCGGGTCCCATTTGATGTTGCAGCCAACTTTTCAAGTGATTCAGCCCATCAACGGTGATCCATTCATCGGAAGCCTCGAGACCCCCGTAACATCGAGCCCATTGATTGCGTGGTACCTGTCCAACCTGCCGGCATACCGCACCGCGGTCAGCCCACTTCTCCGGGGCATTGAGGTGGGCCTCGCCCATGGTTACCTCCTTGTGGGCCCATTTGTCAAGACTGGCCCACTTAGGGACACACCATATCATGGGGCAGCTGGATCGTTGGCAGCCGGCGGCCTCGTCGTGATACTAAGTATCTGTTTGACGATGTACGGCATCGCCTCCTTCAAGGAAGGTGAGCCGTCGACGGCCCCATCGTTGACCCTGACCGGACGGAAGAAGGAGGCCGATAAGCTGCAGACCGCTGATGGGTGGGCCCAGTTCTCAGGTGGGTTCTTCTTTGGTGGCATTTCTGGAGTCATCTGGGCCTACTTCCTTCTCTATGTTCTGGACCTTCCATACTACGTCAAGTAGGTTTGTGATTTCTGTGGTTTGTTTTGGAAGGGAATTATGGGAATTTTGTATATTTTGATGACTGATTTATTACTTTGATTAAAACAATGTTCTATGCATGTAACTATAATCTATCTCTATCTCCACTTAGTCCCTGTGATGGCCTGATTCAAGTGGGACCCATGTTTTGGTGATCCAGACCGTTAATCTGATGGACCAGATACACGATGCTTCTGAAGATCGTAACCACATGGACTGTTTGCAGTGCAGCCAATCAGATGTACGGTCTGGATCACCGGAGGCTAATCGGCGGCTAACTCGCCCAATAGGAACGCGGAGCGTTGGCCCTAATTGATGCGAATATATGACCAATTGTATATTACATTTATTATACGGTCCAAGAAAAGTTTTTTAGGACCTATTTTAACAAATGAATTAATTAAGTCTAAATTCTGAAAAGATGAATAAACAGACCCCATATAAAAGAGATGCTATGAATATTTCGAAATAGGATATACTGACTGAATAAATTGCATTTGTCACAAACTCATACCAATTCACAGAATAGTTCGAATTTTGATGTAAAAGGTTTATCGATGGGGTTAACCATTTCGATAATGTATCAAAATCCGATCCTACTTGATCGAAAGGAATTCCTATGGGCCCAACAAACAAAGTAAATAGTACCAATACAAGTAGAGGAAATAGCATGGTATTGTCCGACTCACAGGGATACATGGAAGTGTCTTTATTGTCAAAATGAGTACTAAAGGATGACATCAGATTTCGTACATTCCCATCAATTTGATATATCTTCTTCGAAAAAAGGAAACCTTTTGATTATTATTCATTATTGATAAAAGTAATTTTTTTTAACCGATTCCGGTCCTTCTTTCCCCCATATAGATATTGAACAGAACGAGCTATTTTTAGTGCCATTGTAATTTTGAAACCGAATGTGTAAATGCCCCTCAAAAGTAAGTAAATACATCCGAAACATATAAAATGCAGTTAATCCTGCTGTGGAACAAGCTATTATCGTGAAAATCGGTGAATACAACCAACTATCATTAAGAATTTCATCTTTGGACCAAAAACAAGCAAGAGGTGGAATACCACAAAGAGAAAGTGTACCTAATAAAAAAGTCGTTTTTGTAATTGGCACATATTTGGTTAAACCACCCATAAGAACTATGTTCTGACTTTTATCTGGAGAATATCCAACAATGGGTTCCATTGAATGAATAATCGATCCGGATCCTAAAAACGATAATGCTTTCGAATAGGCATGAGTGATTAAATGGAATAAAGCAGCTCGATAAGAACCTATCCCTGGAGCTAACATAGCATAACCTAATTGAGACATTGTAGAATAGGCTAAACTTCTCTTAATGTCTTTTTAAGCAAGAGCTAAAGTAGCTCCTAATAGTACCATTATTATACCTAGCAAAGAAATTAGATTCATGATATAAGGTATGACTGAAAAGGGGAAGAAGCCGAGCGACAAGAAAAATTCCCTTAAATATGTGCCCCACCATTACAAACCTAACATATTCTCAAGTCAAAGTGTGACATATTCATCTTGCATTGAAATGGGCCACTAAGTAATCTTTCCTGGCCCATTGAGATGTTAAATGGATATATATACATTTGTATGATGATGTTTCTGGACAGAAGATTCCAACGGCTGGATTTTAAGGGAGTGTCTGGCAGTCCCCCACTGGTGGCAATGGGCCGGGCACTGTCTCGAGTCGAGTTGCAACTCTCCCTAGTCGTCTGAGTTGGGACTCAACTGGATGACTCAACAGTGTCTAACTGGATCGGTTGACTTTGTCCGAGTCGACTCGAACCAGTCGCATCTAACTTGCCCAGCCTCTGTCAATCCATAGGCAAGGGCCAAACACGGCAAGCCCAAGCCTGGGCTGCTAAATATTGGTTGGCAGAGCACCAATCCAGGCAGGCCCAAAAATTAATAAAGTTCCTAAGTCCCACATAGATGTTCCTAATCTATCCGTTGTTTTAATGGGCCACACATGGAGTGGAAGAATTAACATTACAGGAATGAAACCAACGGTCTAGATGCAAGATGCATGTGTTTCCCTACTATAGGATAGAACATATGTAAACATGAACTGGTTGATTGTGGTCTCAATTGTACTGCAATCCTGCATTGTGTCAGTGTATTCGAGTGCAATTTCAAATATCATGGCCGATGATCAGCCTGGGGTGGGCCGGTTCAGGCCTCATCATGTAGACCAATTGCAGGTGGGCTCACATGTCACAGGCCCATAGGCTAGTCCACATGTAGGCTACCTAAATACAGTGCTGTCTTAAATGCCAAATCACTGAGGGCAATACCCAGATGCACCATCGTGTATAGTCTCGCATACCCAACCTTGGCAATAGAGCAAAATGCACCATGGCCTAATCCCTAATCACTGGCTTTAATGGCTTGAGCTTTTAAATCAAGAGGTGATTTAACATGGTATCATAACAGAGTATATTTAAACATCATGTGAAAGTTGCATAATCTAAGTTTGAGCCAACCAATGACTAGGGCCCACTTTGAACATGCTCACCTGAATAATTAGGATGGCCAAAAATGGATGGTTAGAAAAGGAAAAAAAAAAAAAAAAAAGCATCAACATACTACATGCAACTTATGCATGTGACCCACTTAATGGGAGGAGTGGCCTGACTTTTGGGCCCTACCCAATGAGTGGCATAGATCTTGCTTACATGCTACATGGGACACTAGTGCTGAGGGGACTTACGATTTCTCGTGGATGCCCCGTACACAAAAAAAAAATTAGTACTCAGATGATAACTATAATATCATTGTTTTTTCACTGAATTGACTCAACCAGCTTCGAGTTTGGTCTGGAGTTGGCTGGGTCAGGGTAATTCGGTCCGACTCACATAAGCGAAAGGTGAATCGGAAGGTCGCTTAAGGCAACTTTTCTTTTTATTTTAGAGACCCAACCGGTTCACGAACGAAACCATACATTAGCCTTTTCCAAGAGGGACTCACAGCTGATCCAGACCATTGGTATCAGCCCCACCTCGGATAAGGCTCTACTCAAAAACTCCTAAAAATTGGAAGATCTTAACCATATACTATTTGTTCTGGACCCTCGCTCTTAACCATCTATTTCTAGGCCACCGATCGAACAATTGCTTTCAAGCTTGGAGTTGGGGGAAAATCCAGTCTCCATGGTAGGGCCCGTTGATGAATAGTCTGCATCACTGAATAGCGGGCCCTATTCACACAAACTATCAATGAATTGACTATTAATCTGGTGTTTGTCAAAATGTCAAATGCTAAATAGACAGTTCTAAGACTCAAGAGTCGACCTGATACCGAGTCAACTCAACCCTACAATTTTTGGAGCCGAGTCACTAGGAAGCTCACTGAGAACCATGACATGACAAGACATGCCGAGTCAACTCACTGACTCGGCCCACTCAATCACATGATCCTGAACTGATATTTGGCGAATCAAAATCAATGCCACAATATTTCAAGCCTAGTCACTAGGAAACTCTCTGAGAACTGTGACAGGATCCTGACCTAACAGGAGGCCGAGTCAACTCACTGACTCGGTGGTGCGACTCTGACCAAGTCACTCCAGTGAAAGTCTTTTGAGTTTCCAACCCTATGATCTGAATGTCCCAGTCACCATACCATAAGTTCCATTGTTGGTCATTTCAGCTATATTTTAAATACATTCTATTTATAGTGTTTTTAAATATTCTTAATTATTAAGTTTTTGTCGAGTGAGGTGAAGACTCAACTGAGTCAACACAACCCACCAGGCAATCGAGTCAAGTCTTTGGGTTTTTGAACTATATGCCCATAAGTATAGGAACCAACATTCAGTGATCAATTTAAAATAGCTGACAACCTAACTCAGCCAGCTTCCATTCATGGAGTATGAAATATCAATAGATCCCTACCGTTCTAAAAGTGGGCCAGACCAATCCATTCATGCTAACAACAGAATGTGGACTGTCAGAAAGTTCATTCATTTTTTTTTTTCCGGACCATTCGGTGCATGCATGTCTGGTCAAACAACCAGCCTAAGATTTGGATCAGGGCATCCAAAAGGTGGGTCCACCTAATGTGTAGCATCATCTGCATCTACAAGCTCTAGTCTCTTGGAAGTGATGAATCTCTCCCAGATATAGATAGGTTCGCCTATTTTTCTAGTCTTACACACCCAAATGCTACTCTAAATTATGAACTGATCCCTACACAGCCTGCTGCATGCTTAAGAGCATGTGGCCTCATCTTTCCCAAAGTGTTGCTTGTGCAGGGCATCCAATTCATATAAAAAACAAATGGGCCCACCATGAAGATAGCCTGTTTCGAAAATCACGCCCATACAGTTATTAGGTGCGCAACACCTG
Organism: Liriodendron chinense; assembly: GCA_003013855.2. Classification (NCBI taxonomy): domain Eukaryota; kingdom Viridiplantae; phylum Streptophyta; class Magnoliopsida; order Magnoliales; family Magnoliaceae; genus Liriodendron; species Liriodendron chinense. The sequence goes on along the minus strand of PVNU02003342.1, from coordinate 75,046 downwards.
TAAGCTTGAGACAGAACATTGGCATCCATAGATTTCAATGGTGCAGCCTGCCTGATGAGTGGTTCGGCCTGGTTTCGACACCAGGTGATCTTTCATTGTGGGCCCCATCATTTACATGGATTGGATGGCATGTTCTAGGCAAGTGACACGTCAGTAGGAATGACAAGAATGCATGCTAAGTTAACATACAACGGCTGTAGTCGATCAATTCTCTTCTTAATTTCCCTGTTTTCCTTGCATGTTATTTTGGATTGAAATACAAGGACTAAAATCAAGATACCATAGAAAATGGAGGCAGATTTTAATACATTGTTTCATATAAGAAGCCAAATGTTCGATCCAACCAATTCATTCATAAAATTAAAAAAAAAAAAAAAAAAAGAGATGTGCTATCCGTACGTTTTTGCAGTGAGAAAAAGAATCTGAAATGAAAAGGAAATAAAACCCATTAATTCCATCTGTATGTTGTTAAAACCCTCCAAAATTGCGCAATGCTGCTATCAAAACAACACAAGTACAAAGACCCAAGACTGTTCACACCATGCCATCAAGATCCAAGAGCGTTCACACAGGGCATGCAAATGCAGTGTGGATTCTGGACTGAGACAATAGGTTTTTACCTTGGGCTTGGATTCAGTTCTCATGCAGAGCCTTCATTAAATATAATCTGCTGAAACTCTGGCCTGCCACCCTGCAAAAATCCAATCGAAAAATAATAATGGTGATGATAAGGATGATAGATTCCCCATGGAAAACAGAAATCTCATTCAACAATAGAAAAGCTAACAAAAGGGTCAGCAAGTCCACAAACAAAGCATTAGCTTGTTCGAGATTAAAGAAATGATTTTTTAGCCTTCCAAATAAAGCACGAATATCACTAATAGAAAATGCTCATCACATTCTTTGGACACTGAATTGAAAATGTCCAGATTGGCACCTTCGACAATTAAAGCATCATTGAAAGAAATTTAAAAAAAAAAAAAAAAATGAAAAGCCCAGGCAATACAATTGCTGTTTTGTGATTTAATGATTGATGAGAAAATATATAATAAAAAAATTCTCAATAGTCAACAGATATTGATAAGAAACAAATGAGATATGCATATAAAGAAATCTAGAAAACCACTCTCCAATACTAAAAAACAACCGTGAAACATTTTTGGCCAATGATTCAATCACTTCAATAGCTTCTCAAGCATGCAAAAGAGGGAGAAGAAGAGAAAATAAATTAAAAAAATTCTAACTCAACTTAGTCTAAGATCTCAATTAAAGAGGAAAAACTAGAAAAGGTGTCACAGACGCATACACTGGAAGGTATCGTCTAAAATTTCTTTAAGTGTTGGGCGTTTAGTGAATGAGCCAAAAATAGGCCCACGACCATGGGGGGTCAGTATTTCAGAGCCTGTTTCAGACGTGTCTCGGACTACCGCCAGAGTTGTCCATATGAGCTGTATAATACATCATTGGGGAATGAATGCCATAGGATATTAAGATATACTTAGATTGCCATATGCACCACCAATCATTCACCTCTCTTTCCACATTGGTGCTCGTTTAGCAAAATGTCTCAACTCTAAAAATGCTACTGGTCGAAACACAAAATTGATGCATAACTTATCTAGAATGATTTTATAGATGGTTATGATCATGTTGACTTATGTATTGGGGAATGATAGTTGGAAATCCAAATATATATTTTTTTTGTCGGTCTACAGAATCAAATGCCGCTTTTCCAATGCAATTCTACATTCAAGAAATGTAACAAAAACATAAATTATTAAAGGATCTGTGTACATTTTTTAAAGAAAAATTCTTAAAAGACAAAAATAAGGAAAGATAAGAACATGGTGTGCCGTAACAGCAGTAACAGGGCCATAAAGGCTGTTACGTTAAAGGTAACAGTGGCAACCGTTGCACATTATGGGGTTGTAAAGGCCGTAACAGCCGTTACGGAAAAAAATGACCTGTAAAGGCTGTTACAGCCCCCCTAACGGCCTGTTATGCCCCTCGTAAAGGTTGTAATGGCCTCATAATGATCCATTACGGGGCCAATACAGGTTTTTCAGATTTTTTTCAATAAAAAAAAGAGAGAGAGACCGTAACAGCTGCCATGGGGGCCGTAACAGCCGTTACAGCCCGTAACGTAAAGGTAACGATGGTGGCCATTACGGCCACCATTACCATCACAGAATACCTTGGATAAGATTCATTAATTTTTAAATAATACTATGTCATGATAGTGTTAAACTTTTTAAATTTTTCTGAGTTATTTATATTTTTCATATTTTTAAGAAATTCAGAAAAAATCTTATGATTTACAATGCAATTTGCAATTCGATACAATTCAGCCCCTAGTACGATTTGCAATACGATAATGCTTTTGACAACATTGGCTATGAGCAAGAACTGCATATGCATATATAATATAAACATAACGTGCAAAGGATAAAAGCAATTTACGAATATACAGGCCATAACCTGGAAGGAACCTAGGAAATTTTATTATGGCTGGAAAGGGGAAACTGTATATGTTTCCCATACTGGTAATTAGAAAATCCCTGAGATTAGGACTAACATAACCTTGGAGTTCTTACCATCTCCCAAGACTATCTATGGCTCCTCATTCCCTCAATAGATCGATCAAATATGGTACACGGAGCAGTTCAAGTGTAGAAAGTACCTCATGGTGGAATGGATGCCTGTATTGAATAGCTCGAGTAGAAGATGTTAGGATGTAGAAAACGGGTGTGACTAATAGCATATTCGGAACAAGCCATTTATAGGCGAATGTAGTAATAGAAGCATGGAGGCAACTGTAGTGTGTACTGATGGAAGTAGTCAAGATTGGGGGACAATCTCAATCTCTTCCATATGAGACGCTCAAAACAAAATCTTCTATCCATAAATTGACTAAGTTGGTCTGTTGATTAAAAAGAATAACTCAATTACAGTGGAAAACAAAAAGAGCGATGGAGTTTATGAAAACTCAGCCAATTTCTTAAGCCTTTAAATGACGAGGGTATTTCATCTATCTGGTACTTGCTCTTTGGGAAACCTAAGTAACTTGGCTGAGCACAAAATCTGAGCATGGAATCCTAAACCATGGTTCAAACTGGCATAGCATGTTGCTAAGGGGATTGAACTACCACCAGTCAACTACCTCCATCAACCTGCCATGACAAGAAAAAGTCTATCTTATGGCCTGGAAATGCCACAGTCGCTATTGAAACCACAGCAGCTGACTACAACCAACTAGGAAAGGCCTCCATCAGAATTCCATTTAAGCAGGTGAAGCCAGCACACTTTCCAAGCATAACATCATGCTATGTTCTTTATGATAGACGTTACAAAGACCAATGAAGTGAAGATGTCTTGTTAACAAAGCTTGGCATGCCCGAGATGAAGAGATGAAGACTACTCCAGAGTCTTCTACAAACCAAGATGAGAAACTTCTATAAGTCCATGACACTTCTCACTGTTTCTGGCTTCTTCGAATAGCGGCAGATTGAATCATTCAAAATATGTGTAAGTGCAGGGAATAAAACTGTGTGAGGCTAGAAAAAATTGCAACGCTCACGTCTAAGCAGGTTGCAACTATTACAACTTGGAAAGCCTGTCAAAAGCAAGTTACACGTGTGCATCCCTCCCTCGCAACACTCACATCTAAGCAGGTTGCAACTATTACAACTTGGAATACCTGTCAAAAGCAAGTTACACGTGTGCATCTCTATGTGTATGTGTGTGTGTGTGTGTGTGTGTGTGTGTGTGTGTAGTGCATAACTTGCTAAGGGTGTGTTTGGTTGCACCAAATATCATGATATTTCATGATCAATCAGCCTACTTTGGTGCAACCAAACGCACCCTAAACCTTTGCAAATCATCTCCATTCAAAAGAATACATTGGTAGAATTTATTAGAGAAATAATAATGAAGCAAGAAGTACAGGAGCAGGGTTTACTATTCCTTAGTTCAAATTCTTGAAAAGGAAAAAAGGGCATGAGAAGATATGATTGCAATTAATAGAGAAATCTCAAGTTTCAATTTATAGAGATGATATATGGCATACCCATTGATCTGGTTGCAGTAGTTAGAGATTTGATTTGTGATGAGAAAGCTATCCAGTCGTGATGGCTCGGGAACTGGTTTAAAGATGGGATTCAATGGATCCTCCTCAGGCAACAGTTCTTCTCCTGCAGCCTTCCGTGCCATATTCTCTGTCCTATAAAGTATAAACAAACAACATTTAAAAATTGCATACAAGACATTTTCACAACCTAGTTGGTCAACAAGAAGGCTTAACAGTTGAATTACGAATGTCAAAGCATACATCACACATGCAGGTATTTGAACTCCAATAGGATAGATAAAATAAAAAATAAAACTTCTAGAATTTACTGAAGGAGAGTGATTGATAATATGCATGAAGTTCCAAAGAATTCCTGCATAGATGATCCTCCAAAATGTGTGTGTGTGTCTGGGTGTGGGTGGGTGGGTGGGTGGGTGGGGGGGCATTACAATTAGTTCTTGGCCTAGATGGCTTGTCATTTATCCACAAAGACAAAGTCAACCTAATAAATAAATACAGGAGTGCTTTTAGCCAAATTTCTGGTAGTTGTGCATACCTCCGAATAAATGGACTGATATAAATCATCCACACTGACTGATAAATGCATCCTATCTTTTCTACTTAGGAGTACTCCAATTTAGTGCTACGACACCAAAGGTAGAAAGGGTGGCAGGTGAAACCAGTGGCTCTTTAAGGATTTTTTTTTCTTTTAATGTACTCGTCGATTTTACTGCGAACTCCACCAAATAACTTCTCTAACTATACACAATGCCATGTGCAAAACATTTTTGCCCATTCAATTAGTTTTAGGAGAGTCGTGTTCTTTAAGATTTTATGGGACATTAAATGAGATTTTCAATATAGAAAAGGGTGTTCATGAAAATTTGAAAATCTGCATGATCATAAACTAATGGCTTGGATTTATCCAAATAAACAAGTGGCTTGGATTTTACCCACTTCTCCCCCACCCCTTTTTGTGCATGAGTAGCACACTCCCATGCTTGGCATCCTTTCCCTCCGTTTTTCTCTCCCCTCAAACTCCCAATTCTTCTCTCCCTTCTCCACGTGCATTATGCATGCCACTTTCCTAGTTTATATTAGTTATTCTAGCTTCTTCTTTTTTTGAGGCAATGCCGTATAAACGCCTATATTTTGGTTAAATTCCAAAAACAAGTTTATTTTTAAACTCTTTCCTAAAACCGCTTAAGGTTTCTAAATAATGTCAAATAACTACATATTTTGACTTTGACTAACGTCTGTTATACAGTCTCTCTGCATATATTTCAAAAAGAAAATGATGCCCTCTTTAACCTTTATTCCTTGTGAAGGGTACCGGAATCCACTCTGACCGTGGACTACGCCATGGGCTCCACAATGGTGTGTTAGTTTGATCCATGCCGTCCATTTTTCATAGATCATGATTTGAGACCATGAGCCAAAAAATAAAAAGATCCAAAACTTTGGTGACCCAAGAAGGTTTCAACGGTAGGCATCTCTTTTCCTAGTTTTCCCTCTTGTGTGGCCCATTTAAATCTTGGATCCAACTCATGTTTTTTGTTGCATGTCCTAAAATTTTCTGGCAAAACAGGTGGATGGGTGGATTACTCACAGACATCACGGTGGTTCCCACCAAGAATTCCCGCGAAAGGGAGCGGATTAGGTGTTATCCAGGGAACAGCTTAGTGGGTGCTACCCTTACCGCGGGACCCACATTGATGATTTTTTGTATATCCACGCCATCCATCCGTTTCTCCAGCCCATTTTAGGATGGGGTTACAAAAATTATGCAGATGCGAATCTCATGTGGACCATGCCACAGGAAACAGTGCTGATTGAGTGCCTCATCATTAAAAATTCCAAAGAGCACATTGTAAGGTTTTAGTAATGTTTATTTGCAATCCAACCTGTTGATAATGTCAAGAAGATCTGGATGAAGGGAAAATACAAAGATTAGCTTGATCCAAAACTTTTGTGGCCCACAAAAAGTTTTTAATGGTAGGTTTGAGATTACTTCCTAAAATAATATGGAAAATAGATGGACTGGGTGGATATACAAAAAATACATCAAGGTGAGCTCCACACGGTTAGGGTAACACCCACTAAGATATATCCTGGGTAATCGCTAATCTATTTCCCCTGCGAAACGTTTTGCGGAAAATCTGCTTCCTGTGAATTGCCTATTGACGCTGCCAGAAGCCACCTCACTACTGGACAGTGCTCCATGGGCCCCACAATTACATATCTGTTTCATCCATGTCGTTCATCTAATTTTCAAGATTATTTTAGGGTACGAACCCAAAAATGAGACAAATCCAAATCTCTAAGTAAACCACATTACAAGAAAATATTGGTGATTAAATGGCTGCTATTAAAAATTTCCTAAAGCCCACTGTTACGTTTGCTTTCCATCCAACCTATCGATTAGGTCACAAAGACCTGGATGACGGGAAATCGCAAATATCATCTTCATCCAAAACTTTTGTGGCCTCCAAGAAGTTCTTTATGGTGGGCGTTCAATCACCAGTTTCCTGTGGGTGTTGTCCACATGAGATTGCCTCATTTCTGGGCTCTTTCCATAAAATGGTATGGAAAAATGGTTGGATGGTGTGGATAAAACATATATATTACGGTGGGGCCCACAGAGCACCGTCCATTACTACTTGCCACTGGCCGCATCCTTAGGCAATCTGCGTCCTTCACGCTGTGCATGGGAGCTAACTATAGTCCTTTTTCCAGAAGCCAGATTGCGTCCTATCCACCCGTATCCAACTGGGAACAGGCAGGAGCTCTGAGCGGCCACCAGGATGTATGGGTTTTATCCGCACCGTCCATCCATTTCTCCGTAAAATTTTATGGACTAGGGCCAAAAGTTAGGAAAATCCAATCCTCAATTGGACCACACCACATGAAGCAATGGTGGTAATGCTGCTCACCATTGAAACTTTCCTAGGGCCCACCGTGATGCTTATTTTCCATCCAACCTATTCATAAAGTCATATATAAGGTAAACCACAAATATCAGCTCCATCCAAAACTTCATGTGACCCCAAAGAAACTTTCAACAGCATGAGTTTAATCCCCATTGTGTGGTCCACCTATATCTTGGATCTACCTCATTTCTAGGCCTATATCCTGAAATGATACGAAAAATGGATGGACAGTATGGATAAAACCCATACATATGTGACCAATCAGGAGCTCCTGCTCAATCCTGCCGGAGACGGGCCAGGCCACGTTCCTTTTTTCCAAGGGTAGAAAAGTCTTTTAAAAAATATAATATCTCATACATAACGGCATATGATGGCAGGCGTATTTTTGGCTAACATGGGAAAACGTTAAGCGGGTTTTAAGAAAGAGCTTAAAAGCAAGCTTATTTTTGGAAGAAACATAGGTGTCAGTATGGCATTGTCTCTTTTTTTTTTCTGGAAAGATGCTGCTCGACAGGCCTTGACAATGATCCTTCTGCGGGTATAAAGAAACAGTATGACTTATGGCTTCATAAATTTTCAGTGGCAGATGAATTGGACAAATGAAACCAGGAATGACAGTAGGGGCAACTGATGTATTATTAGTAGTCAAAGAAGGCTGATGGTCTGGGCATTCATAACAGAGGTTCGAATCAGGTTTTGCTTAAAGTGGTCATATAGGATGGCCAACCCACTTGCAAATCTTTGACAGGAAATCTCATAATCAACTCCCTACCATCCAAATCTTAGTGCGCGAAATAAGAAATCAACAGAAGAAGAAAAGGAAAGAAAAGGAAAGAAAAAGCCTCCTCTCAAAAAGAGGCTTGGAAAGGGTCGAACAATTGTCCTATGGCAGAGATTCTAAAATGGCTCAGTCAATCCCACTGTGTTTTGCATGGCAAATGGTGCAATGCATTTTACCTTCTTAAGCAGTTTTCTCAAGTCTATGAGGGGAACCCTCATATCCGGCTATTTCAGTAAATTGCCAGTGAAAATGTTTGGCGGTAGTACCCCGATTTCCCGAGTCCATTAAAAGAAGGCATCATATAGATACCTAGATTACATATGGAGACTGGAGAATGTTTACATTCCACTCATCAAGATGGGAGGAGACAGGAAGATGGAGGGATTTCACATGCCACAGAATGACAACAGAACTTGTGTTTCATAATAAAGTCTCTCTCTCTCTCTCTCTCTCTCTCTCTCTCTCTCTCTCTCTCTCTCTCTCTCTCTCTCGTAACTGCATAACTAGCTTTAGAGAAGCTTGCATTCTAATAGGTTGCAATACCACTTTGTCACGAAAATTCTGCTTGGCTGAACCAAAGGGGTACAAAGTGACTAATTATGCAGGTGGCTAAGAGGCAAGTACTCCATGCAGCTTTTATATCGCAGAAAAGAAAGAAACAATGGAATACATGACTTAAAACTTTAAGACAAGGTGAAAGTTCTCATGTATCTTGGTGTGGAAACAATGGTTTTTCGTTCATCAAAAAGAGAAAAAGAAAAAACAAAGGAAAATATAACGCAAGAAAAAAATACTTGTAAATATGTTTGTCATGGACAAGAGTCACAAGACGAATCCATACAAAGTAAGCACTGATTGAATCAGATAGGAAGGATAGTCCTATCCAGCTGGCTTTGAATAGGAGATGAAAGGAAATGTATAAGACAAATGTGTCTTTAACAATGTATCACCCCCTTCCACCACCTGGGATGTTGGGTAACCAAATGCCCAATTTTCTCACATTAAATTCTTATTGGATAAGAAGTCCAAAAAAGGTACGTACTCACCTCCCATCCAAAAAGGTTTTGGAGTCCCATGGGGTTGTTTGGATTTGGGCAAATTTGTACACAACAAGTCAGAGGACTCAGAGCAATTGTACATGTCCATGGTTTGTCAACCCCCTTCTGCACAAGAACTAATGCACTTTTGTACAAGTAGCTATGAATATATGACCGTTGGACCATGGACTAGGCGTCTCTGGTGGAGAGGTGAAACTAGTTGTCAATGACACATTACAGTTTCAGTGTACACGGGGATCACGATTCATGCTTATCCGGGCACATGCCTGACATGTTCCCATGTACCATGTGTTCGGCCATCCAAGTTCAAGCATCCCATATGTGCATGTGTGCCACTATCAATCTTCAAGCACTAGAAAATGTGGCAGATGTGTCGATGTGTACACGCACGTGTAAATGTGCCACTAACAAATCTTTAATTTAAATTCTCCACATGTACTACAATTTATCCCTATCCATGTTCCGGGGCGTTTGACAAACAAGGACAGAACATCTAGTTGGCAACAGCATGTCCATAACCAACTAACCTTGATTGCATGCTGTGGATTGCTAGACATGACATATCTTTGCCCAAATCCAAACAAGACCTAAAAAAGAACACCTACAGACCTACCAGATACTATGATGAAAAATCTTTGGTAACATGGTTAAAGTATATCCAATGGCTTACCTTCGTTTTTGAAGCCATGCTTGTTGCTGGGATTGTTGACGAGAAAGGTTTCGGTAATAGAATTGGAACTGAAAGAAACATAACATTCACTTCCCATTTTAATCTGACAGCCAATAATACGAAAAGAATTTAAGGAAACTTGAGAAAATAAAGCTAACCTTCTGCTGTTCCACTGAAAGATCCTCCATGCATTCAATCAAAAATTCCACATTCTGCTCCATAAATGGATTAGTTGACAATGACAGACGATCATAATCACACTGCCACAGAAAATTGGACTTCAAAAATTAAGGAAGAAACACGCAAATGTCATGTGGCTGACAAAACCCCCAACTAACGGGAAAAAAAAAAAAAGAAAAAAAAAAAAAAAGAACCTGGGTAACAGGAGTGTCAGCTTCTAGCTCGGTCATAAAAGCACTGATAAGCGCAGAATTAGAAACTTTAATCTGTTAAACATGTCAAATGGAAAGTAAGCACCCACCTGCTTTGGTAAGGATCTCTTTAAAACACAACATGCTACAGAAAGAGATATCCAACACTACATCGATGGATTAAATATGCACTTCGCAGTTTCTTTCCTATATCTCAAAGCACAGAACCCAAACAAATTATAGTAACAATGGAAGGAGGGATGAAACACTCACAGGAATTTCCTCAAAGATATCCACCCATGACAAGTTTTTCTCTCGCAGCCTATTATAACAAAAGACAGCCTATGAGGTTAACATAACAGATCATATTGATAACTTTCGAAGGAATAAGCTTCATGCGCAACAAAAGATGGTCTATGACTATGAGGTTCCAACTAACACGTCCTATTCATATTATTTTCAAAGGCATAAGCTTCATACTTCTCTCCTGTAAAATTGTTATTGCGGTAAAGATCCATGAAGGAATCTGAGAGCTTCAAGGCCTTTAGAGCCAGAACACCTTGATTGGACCTTGATGGATCATATATAATGCAGACACATCGTCTAATATTCTCCTGCGATAACAAAAATATCAAAAAGAAATCAGCCACTCGACCTATTCGAGTGTGTGGATATATATATATATATATATATATATATATATATATATATATATATATATATATAGAGAGAGAGAGAGAGAGAGAGAGAGAGAGAGAGAGAGAGAGAGAGAGAGAGAGAGATGCTGCTGGAAACGGGGAAAAAGGCAGCATCGGGGAAAAAAAAAAACAAGGAAAAAGGAAAAACAAAACAAAAGAAGAAGTGCATGAGCAATATATATACATCAACATGCAGTACCAAGGTGTGCACTATCGTGGAGATGCTACCTATGGAGAAAAATTGAAGGTTGACTGTGCAATGATGAAAATTAAGCAAAAAGAAAGATACCTTGACAATTTGCTGCAAACCTTGCTAGAAACACTCCATAATCATAAATGCAATGTGGAAAGCATCATTACCAATGCTCTCTCATTGCAGGCACTGAAGAACATTAAGCTTGACCAAATCATCAAGGCAATTAGCGGAGCCGAGCACAACCTCGGGATATGTGCAACCTCATTCATTTGGAGATATGGTGGGCCTCATTTGGAGTTGTTTTGGTTGCGCCAGCCTCCATCGATAGTTTCTTCCTTATGTGGCAAGGGGGAGGGGGGCCAAAGAAAAATTAAAAAAAATATGGCGTCTATGCTTATTGGCGGGCATATGGTCCATATGGCAGGAAAGGAACAATTGCTGTCTCAGAAATGGTGGAAGGCAGTTCCTCAAGGTGGCGAAATCTCTTGTAATTGAATGGCCTCTATCCTCTAAGATCTTAAGAGTCCTTTCCAGCTTTTTGGGGGGAGCTTTAGTCTCCTGGTCCTTGTTTATTTGTATTTTTGGCTTCGGCCTTTTGTTTATAATATTATCATTGTTTCAAAAAAAAAAAAAAAAGGAGCAATCATTAGTTAGCAACGCAAAACAGCCCATGACCCACCAGAATCAGATAACCTTCCACTCATTCAGCTGAAAGATACTGCTTGCAGATCAGAAAAAAGAAGAAGAAGTGCTCCTAGTCCAAGTCAGATAAAAGAGCCATTATACCCACTCCAAGGACCAAATCAACCATCTAAAATACCTTCCCCGAGATTTTAAAACCTCAGTAAGTGCCAACTCAAAATGAACCCACCCAAATCTGTGTTAAGGCTATTTTGGCAGATCCTTTGTCTTCATCATCGAACTCTGAGGGGTTAAGATTTACCCAGTGAAGATGAAGGCCATCCATGAGATGCCTCCACCCAGAAACCTGAATAAGCTTAAGAGCCTTCAGGGATGCTAACCTACATCTGACAGTTCATCTGGGAACCTAGCAGGCCATTGCCAATCATTCTCCTGCTTGATGAAAAAGGAAGTGCCTTTTGGGTACCATGCAAAATTATGGGGAAGACTCAGAATTCATCCAGTTTCACGGATTGGGAGAGTTAAGTCCATTAAAAATGTGGAACTCAAGACAAGTAGGAATAAATGTAAACAAAAGAGGTTCTGGGATTTGGAGCAAAGTTTTCGAAAGGAGTAGGATACATGGTTGGGACCGGCAAAACGATGAAAACTGCAGAGGACATTAAGCATGATGATTAATCATTATGCATGGTTTATGACATTGCAAATGGTGAGATCTAGTAAGAAATGTTTTATGTACATGTCTCCCACCATATACCACACCCTTGGGATAAGTAAATTATTTTGGGAAAATTTGGGAAACATAGCATGGATCACATAATGTATCGCAATCTGGGGGGCCAAAAAAAAACTTTAGAGAGATTGTTGAATTTTTCAGTGAAACTTCAGAAGCCGTTAAAAGACACATGACTACAGCTAGTCCAAGGTTCTATGGAGTATTTCAGCCCATCCTGTTTTGTTGTTGATATGGAAGGAGAGGAATAATAGAATTTTTAATCGCAAATCTGCAGTTGTCTATAAGATTGTGAGGAAGAACAAAAAATATACCTTGGTCTCAGATACACATGGACTTACCAGTGATTTGAAGATCAATAGATTATGGCCTGATATGGTTGTATCATATCCATATTGGCATGGTACAATACATGTTACAGAGTTGTATTGGCCCGTCTTAAAAATTTTGTGCTGTATCGGCACTGGTACGTTGTATCTGTATTGGTTGGATCGATATGGGGTCACGACCAGCTCCTGTTTTGCACTTTTTCCCATTTTTTCTTCTTGTTTCAGATTTCTTTAGGTCAGGGATTGTTTTATTCCCATTTCCAACCAGATCTATAGTTGTTTTGAAAATCAAAAAACTTTTTTGGCCTTGATCAAATGATCGAATGCCTTGTAATCAGGTCAAATCAGCCTGATCACCCCAAATTGATCAAATCATGCTTGATTCATGTTCGATGTGGAAATTTTTGCATTTTTTTTCGATTTACAGTGATATTTTTTTGAAACTTTCAGCTTTTTTTTTTTTTAACTACTTGTTGTAACGATTCATGAAGAGTCTTTTAATATTAGGGCTGTCAACGGGCCGGGCCTGGGGTAGGTCTTGGCCCGGATTTTGAATTGTTTCGGGCTGGCCCTATTCAAATTTCTGATTTTTCAGGCTCGAGCCTGGCCCATTGACACCCCTATTTAACTATAGATCTACAGATTTCACACATGCATTTCATAAATAATTTTTTCAATATTTTTTATTTTTGGGTTTTTTCTTTGGGTATTTTCTGAAATTTTTATTTTTATTTTCGAAAATAACCTCAAGTAAATGAATCAAATGATAGACCTAGGTAAATCTATGTTTTTTTTTAACATACATCTATCCTTTTGCTGCTGGATTTTAATTATGTTTGCATAGCAGGGCAATTTTTTAGATATCTTTCAAATTCTCTCTTTTTCTTTTTCCAAAATTACTTTAGGGGAATGACAGATTTCTGCTGTTTAAACATAAATCTAAGTTACTTGAACATAGATTTACATTTTATATGCTGTAACTTCATTTTTATAGTATTTTTGCCCATTTTTTGGCAAATTTCAAAATTCAGATTGGGGAAATGAAATTTTATTGTTGTTTGAAAATGGATCTATGTTGTTTGGACATGGATCTACCATCTGAGCTATAATTTTGTTTTTTAATGTATTTTCGACCATTTTCAAAAAAAAAAAAAAAAAAAAAATTGTGTTCTCTTTTTCAAAAACCAATTTGGGGAAGTGGACAAATGGATGAAATGGTAAATGAATGCATTCACTTTCACCTCTTTTTTTATATTTTTTATGATTTTTTGTTGTTTTTTATTTTTATTAAAGTTGAATGTTATCATCGTATTTTTTTAATTGTTTTTCATTGAATGTGAGTCTAACACATGAATATATGATAGTGTATATCATTATACGTTATGTGTTTTACAGCCTTACTATTATGCTGAGAGAGAGAGAGAGAAAGAGAGAGAGTTACAGATTCTTGGTTATCTAATTTCCCCCTATTATCTAATATATTTTTTGGCTAAAAAAATCTGTCCAATTCAGGGCTGATGCCAATACGCACCACTGTATCATATCGGCTTTTGGACGGGCTGATATACCCACCAATACTGATAGTCAGAACCATACCCGGCTGTGGAGCTTGTGAATTATGTGTTTGAAGAAATACGAGATTTAGATCAAGGAAAAACATTCCATTTGCCCATTATTGAAGGGTAAATGTAATTGCTAGTACCCTTCCTAATCAATTGCAATGTCGCCTTTGTTTTGTAGCAATGAGAGGAACCGAACTTTTTTCTTGCCAAGGGATTGAACTGAAATTGAGGGAAAAAGGTATAATAGTAGTAGATTCACCACTCCCACTTAATTGCCAAAAATAGAGTAGAAAACATTCTCTAATGAACTCTAGCTACTGGGTGGCATGGTTACAAGAAATACTGCAGATTCATAGGAAAAATTGTAGATACTGTGGGAAACATTGCAGATATTGCAGGAAATATTCAGGAAATACCGCAATATATCATCATCTATTGTCAATACATGGGATATTTTGTTATAACCCCCATGTTTCATATTGGTACCATCATACCAAGCAATATCGATAATATCAGATGATATGATCAAGAAATTGAACATTGTTGATAGGGAGGTGATGGTCTATGTATCTGCTCATGGTTAATATCAACAAATTTGAATTTTAACTGACAAACAGAAAGGTGGGTCTGACTAATTTACAGGGAGACTAGCTGATAGGCTACATGGCTACAAGCAATAGAGGATGACTAAACTTGAAAAGTCTTTAATTGATACAAACTGGAAAAACAGAACAAGAATTATTTATCCATGGGCAAATGCTACAATACAAATAAATAAATAAATAAATAAAATCATTAGCTTACCTGATAATTCATGAAGGTCTCTATTAGTTCCACTGTTTGAAAAGATCCCAAAAGAGTGGATTGATACCTGTCAAAGTTTCATGAGAAAAGGTAATTACCAAAAGGAATATCATGAAAAGAATAAAATGGAATTATGCAGCACGTCAAGAGATCAAGGTGTAAGCCACGTACATCCATGGTTTTTTTGTTTTTTTATTTTTTATGTAAAGTAAAAGGAATAATTTGAAAATGTTTTTCACTTTCATAGATCCCAAATGAGTGACTATTGTTTTCTTCAAAAAAAAAGGGGGGTACTAAATTCGATATAGTGCAAGGATCAAAGTTTTGCTTTATTTGTTTATTTGAGTGAATAACAAATCACTGAAGGAAATGCACTCGCACATATACAGATAATCAAGGTTGAAAATTTTGAGACTCATATTCGACTTGGCATTACTGAAACATTTTGATTTGGGCAAATTGAATACTAACTCGGGCAAGACAATTTTTTTTTTTTTTTAATTTGACAAATAAGAATACATAAATGTAAACGCATAACAGAAACATTTGAAAAGTTTTTCACTTGGCATAGATCCCAAGTGAGTGATCCAGAAACAAACAAAAGAGGCACTAACTCTGATGATAGCGCAGCAGATCAAGATTTTATTTTATGCTATTTTTCTGAGAGAGAGTAACAAGCATTGTAGGCAATCATTCGCACATGCACGCATAAATCACGGTTGGAAAACTTGAGACTCAGACTCGACTCAGCCTACTCCAAAGATCCCAGAAAAAAAAAAAAAAAGCATTAAAGATTTGCTCACTTCTCTTCCTTTACCATTTCGCTAAAAAAAATAGGAAAACTAAACCTAAAACCCTATTAATTTTCTTCTTTTTGCCTTCAGCATTGCCTAATGGAAGCCCTATATCAATGGTAGAAAAAATTCCAAATTTTACAATTATCTCAATTGAGAAGCCTGAGTACTAAGGTAGCCTTCGATAAACCTGAACAAAAATTCATCGTGGGGCAACCCTTCTAGAGAGGTTGGATGCCATGCAGACATCATGGTGGGTCCCATGCATATAGTTGCATTTACAACCATGAACTTAAAAGTCTTGAAGTTGTTTTGGGTCTCGGAGTGAGCATAGCCAAGAGTGAGATGTTGGGGGTGCACTTATCCAGGGAGGAGGTGGATTAGTTCATGGGGGTGTTTAGTTGTCGAGCGGGAGCCTTCCCTTCAACCAACCTTGGTCTTCCCTTCTGTATTGGGAAGCCAGCAAAGCACTTACGGGACGCAATGGTAAGGGGTTTCGAAAGGAAGTTGGCTAAATGGAAAATGTTGGTATTTATCTGTGGTCGGATAACTTTAATCGAGTCAGCTTTGTAAGACTTCTTGTAAGTAGAGGAATTTGTAAGACTTCTTGATCATCTTCAATCGTATGTCTCGATGAGAAAAAAGAAGAACAAGTTGATTTGGCTAAGGGACAAATCGTGCCGCTTCTCGGTTCATTCATTCTAAGGGTGTTTGCATAGCTAGCCGGGGGTTAATCGATGTGTTCATACGACCCACGTGTGGCACTACGGGGCCCCTCTGATAGTAGTGGCATTCGGCTGGCTGGTTGGAATGAAGAGAGTTCACACCATTGACAACCTTCAAAGAAGATCATGGTGTTTCCCAATGCATGCGTTTTGTGCATGGCGGATGCAGAGTCAATCAACCATCTTCTTCATCCATTGTAACTTTATTTTGGAGATGTGGAGTCATTTTATCAATTTCGTCGGCATGTCTTGGGCTATGCCAGACTCAGTTGAGGAGTTACTCCTAAGTTGGAATGGTGTGAGATTCGGCAGGCATAAGACTGTACTTTGGTTCTATTTGCCATCACTTGGTAGAAAATTTTGGGGGAAAGAAATAGTAGATGTTTTCGCGTCTCTAGCAAGGAGGCGAAGGTGTCCTCAAGGGTGAAATCTTTTGTTCTGCAATGGGCTTCTTGTATAAAGTCCTTCGATGATTGTAATTTAGTATTTTCGCTTTGTTTGTAGTTCGTTGTGCCATCTCAGCACCATTTCAATAACAATTTCCGTTACCATATATATTAAACCATGAACTTAAGCAGCGTTTTCAGGGTGCAACTCACCTAGGGACAGAAACCAATACGACTCACCACAATTGAGTCCATTTCAGTCCCATATTGGTGTTGTGACACATTTTCATTCCAAAGTCAGTGTGGTGCCTAATTTCATCTGAGCTGAAACCAGTCGATAATACCAAGTCATATCGAACAATTTTTCAAAACTTGTTTACTACTAGTTGAGTATGCCTACTTTTTGTGCGATTGCAGGACTTCAGGCCTATCCCTACTTCGGATGAATCGCTCTACTGGAGGCCTTCTGCATCTGGAGTCTTCTCCGTCAAATCTTTCTACAGTCAACTGAATGTGGGGTTCAACTCCTCCAACTACTGTCACACAGGAGTTCAGTGGTATTATGGTCTCCCTCCGAAAGTGTCGGCGTTTGGCCGGTTAGCTACTCGTAATCAAATCCTGACGATTATCAACCTGAAGAAAAGAGGTCTCTCGATGCCTAATGCCTGTTTCCTTTGCCTTCAACAAGAGGAATCGGTTGACCATCTCCTTATTCATTGCAAGTTTATGGAAGACATATGGTGTAGAGTGCTTTGCTTGGCAGGAGTTTCCTGGTCGATGCCTAGATCCATCGACGATTTCTTCTGCAGTTGGCACGCAGATCCAAGGGGGGCATTGGGGAGAAGAAAATGGTGGATAATTTCCTTCGTAGTTATCTGGGTTGTCTGGGCGGAAAGGAACAAGAATTCTTCCTCAGCTACTGTTTTTTCTAGGGTTTTGGTGCTTTTTAAAGATTGGGCTCCCTGATCTTGGGGTTGTGGGTAGTCTTAGGGCGTTTTTCTAGTTTTTATGTTTTCTTGGTTTGCTGTTTTTGTTGTTTTTAGTTTTGTCCCTTGTGGTGTTGTTTTCTTGTTGCCGTTTTGGCTCTTTAATAAATATTCTCAACTCTCCAAAAAAAAAAAAAAAAATTTGAGTATGCAGCATTCCCTTCTTTTAAGTGCTAAACTCAATTATTGCAAAAAGGTTGCAGGAATTGTTCTCACACTTCACTAGAGTTCTCTTGTCAAGGACCCTTCATCAACAAAAACGTAATTTTATGAGTTGAGACTCAAACTTGAGATATACTCTTATTTTTATAAGAGTATAACCCTCAAAAATTATCTTGAACTCTTCATTAGTAGAAACCTAACCTAACAAGTTCGGACTAACTCGACGCATACTCTTAGGTTGTTTATGAAGAAGGCATATTCTTATAGTAGAAAAGCTCAAAATTACCTAAGATTTTACATGAGAAGTCTAAAACACCTTCAAGTAGCTGACTTGTGAGAATATTTTGAATTGGTGAGTCACGATCTAATGCAGCATGACTCAGTTGTGTTGGGTTTTGCAATAGAATAGGAATTGCATGACTCAAACAAGTCTCTCTTGACTCGGGAAAGTAACTGACTCACATAAAACGACAAAACTCAACTGAGAAAAATGATCTTGAATTCTTCATAAATAGAAACCTAATTTTACCAGCTTAGGCTTTGACACGTACTCTTATAGTCTGCTTATAAAAAAGGAATAATCTTTATAGTAGAAAAGCTCAAAATTACCAATGATTTTTTTTTTTTTTTGAGAGATCAAAATTACCTATGATTATAAATGAGAAGCCTAAAACACCTTATATTCGTTTACTAGTGAGAACTGAGAATATTTTGAATTGGTAAAAATGTTGAGTCACAATTTAACCAGTATGACTAGACCGTGTTGGGTTTTGCAGTAGAATAAGGATGGCATGACTCATCACAAGTTTCTTTTGACTAGGGACAGTCACCGAATCACATAAAAACTCAACAGACCTGGTTGAGTTGGACCCTTTTTGATATAGGGTAAGTCTTCTGACTTTTTTTAGTTAGTTTTGCTCAAGAAATGGGACAACTACGGAGAGCCAGAGTGAACTTGGAGAGTTTTCCAACCATGGCATAAATTGGAATGTAAGAAGCTCAAATGAACAACCCAAGCAACTATTTATATATGTAAATCACTGAATAAAGATCACGCATATCCATCATACTTCTACACCAGGGTATTTGTTGGTCATTGGGCATGAATGCTCTATTTTTAAAGAGACTCGATCCCTTCATGGTCCTTGTAATGACTGGGAAAGGGTGTACCTCAGACGAGTTTCTCTTAGTTTAAAGGGATTTGCATGTTGAACATGTAGTGTTCCATGCCACACAATGTTCAACAGGACAGGGCTGACCTGGTCCTATGCTCCATCCTTTGCGTGCGCACGAACACACATGCATTCCCTCTCTCTCACTATCATTTATGCATACATGCACATCTTTTAATCACAATCTTGTTGTGACAATCCTATTGCAAATCCCAGATGCTTCATTCTCTAAAATAATGTGTACATTTTTTGGTGCTTATGCTTCTTCATCCAGTAACCACTTGCAAGACTATTGAATTCCGAAGTTACTTGTGGGAAACGAAGGTACCTGGCAGTTAAGACCTAAATACAATTTATCGAATCGGAGATTCAAAGAACATTAACATGTTCCAACCCAAGATCACTAGCAATTTTATGATGGTGTCCAAACCACTTTCTTCCTTCTTAATGAAACTTAGCAATTATTAAAATAAAATAAAATAAAAGTCTCCAAACCACTTTGTTTTGAGACCCTCCAAGATATCAAATATTGGACAAGTTAAAAGAGTCAAAATAGAATCTTAGACATGTTTATTTTTGTAATAAATCAATTGTAAGGCATATTGATATGTATAAGAGAACTTACCACCCAACCGTGTTATTATCAACATTGACCTCTCTCAAGCATCTCATCATTTCAAGCTGATAGTTAGCCCCATCTGCTTCAATTTCCTCATCCTCTTCTCGAATCTGTAATGTTTAATTTTTTAAAAGGACAGCATGAACATTCAAGAGGAGAAAAAGACAGCTTCCACAATGAGACAGAATTGGAGTAAATGCGGGCTCCAACTCTAGAACAAAATAGGATAGCTTCACATACCGGGAAGGGGAAACAGTTGGTAACTTCAAGAACACTACCAACATCCAATCCCAGAAGCTGTCCTGTAACTAGAGCAGGCGAAAACTCCTTGCAGTGTTTGATAATCTTCAAAATAACCTGTAATGCATAAAACACCCAAAAAGGAGAATTTTGAGAATGCTCTCATATAATCCAGTATTCCTAGAACATGAGGAGATGGCTGACAAGCACATGCCTTAACATGTAAGCCATTTGAAATATGAATTTCTTAGTTTAGCCACTCTAGCAAGTGCAAAAGACAATTCTAAACTTACAACCCTTTTGTACCCATCTCTGTTAGGTTCCACTGCAGTGATTGGTTCTTGCAAGTTCTTTAAGTGCATGTTTAGTTGTTGCCTGGGGAATTCATTCCCTGAGGAACACTATAGTTGGCCTAGTAATTTCTGGGAATGACTATTAAATTTTTTTGGTTGATAACTAGGTCTCCTAGGGAAACATGGGAGTAAGTCTAAAATTCTGTTTCAACTACCCAAGAGGCTGATTGGATCCAGGAATAAGTTAGGAACTGGTTAAAAGAAGGCTAGAACAAAAAATAAAGGTTTATTATGTACAAATTTCTAAACAAGTTTGGTAAGCACAGATTATCTGGAACCTTTATTTTTATTTATTTATTTATTATTATTATTATTTGCTTGTGGGTGGGGGGGATCCAGACAGTTGTATGGTAGTTGGGGCAGCCGTACAGTGAGTGTGTGTGTGTGTGTGTGTGTGTGTGTGTGTGTGTGGATAGAGAGGGTGTATCAAAATTCCGGTTGCCAGCTGGCCGGCTACAATCCTACTTGCGCATCGTTTGAATGTCAGTATTGGTGGGAGCAACAGCCTGGCTGAAATACAATATAGGCATCTTATCTGTATCGGCTAATTTATTCGAAGCCAAAAATTGGGGGGTAAACCCATAAAAGTATTAGGAAAATGAAAAAGAGAGAAATTCAACAATTTACCATTTTTTTGTGTTATGGATGTGTATATAATGGTATATCAGACCACTCTTTGATAAGAATGTTGTTTGTCGACTTGACCTACTAAAAGTCAACCAACCTCGCATGGATATGTGCATAATGGCGTATCGGACCATTCTTTTATAAGAATGTCGTCTATCGACTTGACCTACTAAAAGTCAACCAAATTGGCCCTAATTGAATATAAATCAAGCTTGATTTAATGGATTAAGGCCCATTACATTGGAGCACATAAAAAAGAAAATGAAAACATTAAAATAAGTTTTTTTCCCCTTAAAATGATCCATTTGCTTCAAATTCAATTAATCAAATTCCACTAAAATCTTTTTTTTTGAACCCCAAAATAGGCATGGATGGTGCAACCCGATTATCAAGTCAATGAGATCTCAACACCTGAGTCGCAAAAAAATGGACAAGAGTACACCCACAAGAATAATGGAGTAGAGATGGAGAAATAACTTTATTGATATCAGGCTTCTTCTCACAATACTTAAGAAAAACTCACACTGAGAAAATTCAGAATGCTTGCCTCCTACACTACCCCTGCTTTTATAGACCCTAAATAAATCTTTAATGAGGATCCTCCCAACTCAAAAGATTGATTTCAAATCAATCATAGTTGATTTTAAATAAACCTAATCTACCTAAGATGGTAAAAGCCTAATAATAGTAAAAGCAAATCTAGGAAATAATCCTCAAAATCTTCAATCAGATCTTCAATAACATCCCCATATCCATCACATCTCCCATAACTCACAAATAGCAAATTGCAACTCTTGATATTTAGGCCCCGAATCTATAAATAATCAGTCCAAAATTAGCACATGTTGGGCACTATGATAGGTCGTGGGCTTGCATCATTCCCCTTAGGTGGAAAGAACTCGCCTCTGGCAAGTTGGATGCTTCATAAAAGTAGAGGTTCGGATCCAGTATTTTCAATTCTTCACCCATGATCTATGTGCATTGAATAAGGCTTGTTCTTCTATTTTATCAAGTATTGCTTGTATCGGCTCCATTGAGTGTCAGTAGTCTCCATGCGCAACACTTATACAACTTCTTCCTTCTTTTTCCTAGTCAGTGCACCATATCCCAAAACCACAGTCTCGCTAACGAAATGTGGGATGCATTTATGGGGAACACATCACACCGCTCTTCATCCTTATACTTAAATTGAATAGAGAAGGAAACTAAGCAACTAGCATTAACGGAAACTTCTTCCCCTTTTTGAACCAACAAATTTGGAATAAGCATGGATGCTTATGTTCTTTAACTTTTAATTCGTCCACCATTTCTTGTGAGACATGTTCTCAATGCTCCCCTCATCTACCAAAATTGGGCATATCTTCACACCAAAAGTGCAAGTGGTGCGGAAGATATTGTGTTGCAATCATCGCCCCTCATCAATCACCTGAGGTACCGATAGCATAGTTTGTTGGATAACCAATGCCTCGTCCCTGCTAGCATATACATCTACTATATCTTCTCTAATATGTGCCCTATTCTCATATGCATGTTCTTCATATTCCGTGTCATCTTTAACTTTCAAATCATACGGTCAGGAGTATCTTCAACATATTCTCCTTCCGTAGCCAAATTCACTTTAACTATGGACTAATGTTTAGGACAGTGAAAAGAACATGTCCCGGTAGCCCACACTTAAAGCACATGAGAGGAGTTCTATTGCCCTATCTTTGGCGCACTAGCCCCTCGTCCATAATCACATCCGCTCTTCCCGAGTTGGGGTTTGGCTACATTGTTGGACATTGGCCATCCCTCAAAATATGGAAGGTCCTGTGGTCATCTTATGCAGGAAGTTAGGATGTTGTCCCATTGTAGATGAACAACCTCGTAGGGCACCAAATTGTTTCCCCAAGTCCATGATTAATTATCCCACCGGCTTTTTAATGCAAGTGTGTGTGCATCAGGCATCTTAAATGCATCTTTGAGAGCCAATTTATTTTTTATATCTGGATTAAGACCATTAAGATATCTTGAAATCTTCTGGTCTTCATACTCATGATACCCTACCCACAATTTCAATGTATGGAACTCATCGGTGTATTCATTTACCAAGTTGTTCCCTTGGCGTAGATTGTTATATCTTTGATATAGGTCACGAGCATAAATCGTGAGTGGAAACTTCCTTTTAACTTCCTCTTCATTTTTTCTAAAAAATTTACTTTCTCCTTACCTTGACGAATTCATTCAGCTTAGAGTTCGTCGCAATACGCTAACGCGTGATCAGAAAACCTCATAGCTACTAACTTAACGTTTTGATTTTTCCCGATTTCCTTATACTCGAACACCTTTTTCACCTTACTTAGCGAGGTCGTCGACATGCAAATGACCATAGGATTCCGGAATTTCTACCTTCATGCTAGGCTTTCTATCACATTCTAATATCGAAGGATTCAATCATTGTTGTCTTCACAAGCTAGGTCCGCCCTTTGTTGGTTAGGACCTTGGCAAGGACTTACCCTTACATGTCCACATGTTCTAACTTCAATCTCTAGATTCCCTCAACATTGGAGATCTCCCATTCGATTAGTGAGATTATCTGTCGTATGCATGAATTAATCTACTCGCTCTTTGAACACGCGGATTAATTAGGTTACTTATACAAACTCTTCCTGTGTCACTTCTTTCGAAGTCATTAAGAGATGATGTAGAGTCGAAAATCCCCAAAGATAACCCACTTTGGTACCAAAATAATGCAACTCGGTTACTAAGTCAATGAGATCTCAACACCCAGATCACAAAGAAATGGACAAGAGTACACCCAAAAGCCCAATGCCCTCCCCCCAAATGAATCTTTAATGAGGATCCCCCAACTAAAAGATTGATTTGAAATCAATCTATTCTACCTAAGATGGTAAAGGGCTAATAATAGTAAAAAAAATCCAAGAAAGAATCCACAATTTTTTTTTTATGACTACAGGGTGTCCCCACCTCTTTCTAAGGCAAGACTAATCTCTACGGATGCATGCAATTACTGTAATAATAATCCTCAAAATCTTCATTCACATCTTTAAATCAGCCCCGTATCATCCATTACATACCCCATATCTCTTACAAATAGTAAATTGTAACTCTTTAGGCCCCAAATGTATAAATAGCCAACCCAAAATCAGCACATACTACACCCAAAAGCCCAACACCCCCCCCCAAACAATGAATCTTTAATGAGGATCCCCCAACTAAAAGATTTATTTCAAATCAATCTAATCTACCTAAGATGGTAAAGGCCTAATAATAGTAATAAAAAAAATCCAAGAAAGAATCCACAATTTATTTTTTTTGACAACAGGGTGTCCCCGCCTCTTTTTAAGGCGAGACTAATCCCTGCGGATGCATGCAATTACTGCAATAATAATCCTCAAAATCTTCATTCGCATCTTTAAATCAGCCCCATATCATCCATTACATACCCCATATCTCTTACAAATAGAAAATTGTAACTCTTTATATTTAGGCCCCAAATGTATAAATAGCCAACCCAAAATCAGCACATGCTATGCCTATGGTGGGCCGTGGGTCTGCATCACTAGATCTATTCTAAAATGATTTTTTGAGCATCCTCCATGGTTGAAATAAAAAAGAAGAGGAAAAATGAGAGAAAGTTTGAAAAAGAAAAATAAAGTTGGCCTTTACGGTTATATCAGTCGATAGACTCGATACAGACTAATACAGGTCACTTTTTGCGACAAGCTGATACAGACTTGTATCACGTATTGTATCAGGCTGATAAAGATATTTTGAACCATGCATTTGCTTGAATGGTGGTGGTGGTGTTAGGGTTTAGGGTGTGAGAGAAGTGGTTATAAAAAATCCACTACATGCAGAGTAAAAAAACTGGACGTTTTATGGTTAAAAGTTTAGGGTACGTTTGGTTGCACCAAATATCATGAAATTTCATGATATCTCATCGTTCATCAGTCTAATTTTTTTGCAGAATATCATGAAATTCCATGATATTTGGTGCAAGCGAAACGTATCCTAAAAGATTAACCAAGGAAAAAACTTTTTCCAATTCTTATTTCTTAACCAAAAATGGTAAGAGACGACCGGTGACTTTTTTTAACTCAACTGGCTATCCATGTATCCAAAAAGCCTCCACGTTTCCATTCCCCAGCTAAAAGCTAGGACAAGCTTTTGAGGAAAAGCTCAAGAATGTAAAAATTGTCCAAAAATTGCAGACCAAACTTCTTCTTCTTCTTCTTTTCTTTCTTTCTTTCTTTCTTTTTTTTTTTTTTTTGTGAAAACCAGGAAATTACTAAGCCAATAAATGTAAAAACCAGTAACCAAACACCCCCTGAATTACAGATTAGGATGCCCAATTGATTTTGGCTGGAGAATGTAGTTCCAACAAAGTGAAATGCCCAAAGTCTGATCCACCATGCTCTAGTTAACATAAATAACCAGTCCTAACCCAAGAGTAGTTACTTTTATTTTTTTTCTTTTTTCTTTTTTTTATTAAGTTAGACTTGAAACAAAAACAATTGCATTCCATCAAAATACTAAGTCGTCTTAAATTTGGAAATACATTGTTGCGATTTATTATTTTTTTTTTTGGAAATAAATTGTTGCAATTTATTATTTTATTTTTTTTGGAAATACATTGTTGCAATTTAGTTACAGCAATAGAAATCTATAGCACATGATACAACCTTAAAAGAGGGATTTTTTTTCCACAACAAACTAATCTAAGGAACCATTTCAATGAACTGCTCAAACTAATCTACACTCCTCAGATGTCTTAACATGGCACATCACTGTGAGATCTAAGTTGTCCATCAAGTGGGTCCCATTGGTGAGATGCCATGGCTCAAATTTGTCAGATGGATTCCAATATTAGAAGTGAATGGATGGCTGGAAAAGGCTTGGAAATTTTTTAAACTGCCATCGTCCGTTTGTTTCATGAACTGAGGCCCACCTGATCAGTGGACCAGCCTGATTTTTGGGTCATGCCATCTAAGTGGTGGAACCCTCCTGAAGTATGGGTTGGATCTCCTAACCATGTGCCGTATTGGTGTGTTGTATCAGTGAATTTTGGTTCATGGCATCTTCAAGAAGGCCTTTTTTTTATAGCCATTCATTTTTCAAATCATGGATAGGACGGTTATGATGGCCTGACAAAAGTGATTCCTTATAACCATAACCGATCCATTGCGACCTCCAACAAACAGATTGCCCAAATTGTCGGTTGGGCCTATTTATACAAATGATCCTAAGCGTCCATTTTATAGGCTGTCAATCACATGGTTAGAATCATCCAATCAGTGTGAATTTTAAATGGTGAACCATTAAATACACGCTGGACCTGACGGACGGGCTAGATCGATCAATTGAATCGTCAAAGCATCCCAATGCAACTAGGAGCACTATAACCACAACGAAACTGACATTCAACCACAACGAATTCGACAGTGCCCATCAATGCTAATGAGAGAGAGAGAGAGAGAGAGAGAGAGAGAGAGAGAGAGAGAGAGAGAGAGAGAGAATTATGGAAGAATTACCAGCCCTTCGATCTGAACGACCCTCAACGGAGAAGCGGTCTCCTCCGTAGAAGCCGCTTGAAGGAACGAACGCGCCATAGCTTCAGTAGCATATCAAAAAGGGGGGGTGAGAGATTTCAAAGAAATTCAAAGAGGAAAGACAAAGGGGAAAATAAATAGAAGATGGAAGGGCAAATATGAGAAAAGGAAAGAGAAAAATATGAGAAGATTGTACGGACGGTTGGCCATGGTGAGAGAGCAGCTCTTCTGCTGAGGCTTTCTTAGGGCTTTGGGTTTTCTGCAGACACTTGGAGATAGCTGCCTCTGGCGAGGGTCGAGACAGAAGAGGATTTATATAAGGATCTATTACGCGGGTTTTCTAATTACCACATACGTTCGAGCTGTGTGGGGCCCACCGTGGTGTGTGAGTAGCATCCGAGCCGTCCATTGGATGATCGCCCTCATTTTTGGGCTAGGAAACGAAGTAGTGGACCATATCAAAGAGAGCAATGGGGGACAATGGGGAGGGGATGTCGACGGTAGAAGAATTCGAGATGGAATGTGAGGCCCACCGTGTCATCCAGCCCGTTAATCAGGTGCGCCACACAGGGGTGAGGGGGCGTACTGAAACTCTTTAAGAATTTCCTAGATTTAGGTTGACAACAGCAAGTGAATATATACTCTTCAGGTTGGTACCTGTGGTGTTTCTCGCCTGAGTTTTTTATGGGGATGATGCTTGGGATGTACGGTTCCCATGAGGAAGCACACCAGATGCAAGGTTTGGATTTCACATACAAATGAAGAACGTATGTGATCATTCCCCTGTTAATTGCGACCATGGAATCCATGACTCGATGTTCTTAGTATGTGGGACCATGCCCCTGAAATCTTCCAGGCTAGAAAGATCTCGGCCGCTGATGTTTGGACCCTTCGATTGATTGTAGACTTTTACCGGGACGCGGATTAGCTACTAACCTGATAGCAGGGAGTCTCACTGCTGAAGTGACGTCACCACATTCTGTGGGCTCACCATGATGTTATGTGTTGTATCCACACCATCCATCCATGCGGAGAGGTCATTTTAGGGCATGAGCTAAAGAATGAGTCATATCCAAAGTTCAAGTGGACCCACCACATAAAATAGAGAAGACAATAACACCCACTGTTGAAACCTTTTCCGGCCCACCATTATGTTTATTTGATATCTATTTATAAGTTAACATAGATACAGAACAAGGAAAACACAAGTATTAACTTGACAGAAAGTAGTTTTTAATGGTAGGCATTCAATCCCTACTGTTTTATATGGTAGGTCCACTTGAGATTTGAATTTTCCTTGATATTTAACTCATGCCCACTGTATTATTGTGGACACAGTGGCAGGAATACAGGGCCCACCGTAATGTATATATTTTATCCATAGGTTTTGCCAACTTATTTCAGGGCATGGGCCCAAAATTGAAGCATATCCAAAGCTCGAATGGACTACACTAAAGTATACGGTGAGGATAATGACATTAAAGGTTGAAACCTTCCAAGAGCCCACGGTGATTTCTATTTGTCATCCACGGACCTGGATGAAGGAAAATCACAAATATCAGCTTCATTCAAAACTTTTTCAATCTCTACTCTTTCTGGTGGTGTGGTCCACTTGAGCTTTGGTTATCCTTCAATTCGAGCACATGCCTTAAAATGAGCTTAGAAAAGATGTACAAAGTGGATGTAGATACCTGATGTTGGGGCCACCACGCAATTGGACTCCAGTCCGGTCCATCTATTTATGGGTCGCATTTTCAAAAGGTTATGATTTTACCGTCCGGTAGAGATGGTCCATCAAGGGTGGGTCCAATGGACCAATGGTCTTGATTACCGCACTGAGCCTCAGGTGGTGTCCTGCAATTAGTTGGGTCACTAATCCTGCAAATCCACTCCGTCCATCAGATGGTAAACCTTATTATGTTCACCGCATATACAAAGATCAGCGTTGGAAAGATTCAGATGGGACCCATCGATGTGGGCAATGGGACACACCAGTGGGCTCCCCATTAGTTTTGGGTCAGGATAAGTTTTACATCTTCACATCATCCTGGTGATTCCAACCTGATGAACGGGTTTGATGATAGATACACACCATGGTGGCCCCACGCACTAGCATTCCATCCCTATTGTTCCATATGTTGTGGCCCACCTGAATTTTGAATCTGGATGATTTTTGGCCCCAATGGCCTAACATCTAGGAGATTACTTGATGGATGAAGTGGATTTAAAAATACAAAACATGGTGGGCCCCACAGAGCTGTGGTATTTTATGCACAGCGTCAAACCGGTGCTGTTGAGGATTCCCGTCCCATGCTGAATTACTTGGGGCTGCACGAATTACTTGGGGCTGCACATTTGCCCGGGTAAGCTACCCGACCCGACCCAATAGAAACCAGAGCCATCCCGATCCAACTGAGAAAACTGTCTAGTCTTGGGTGGATGCGGCTGGATCGTTTTTAATTTAGGTACGATTTAGGGTACATGTCAAACCCGCCTGACCCGACCCGTTTCGCTCAACCCGAACCGCCCCATTTATACTAGTTTATTACTATTAGAAATATTTATATGGTATTATTAATAGGTTGAATGGTTAATAAACATTAGGGTGGACTCTATAGTCTTTTAATGGTGGGAGTTCAATGACCACTAGTTTTTATGGTGTGGTTTGCCTAAAGCTTTTATCTACTTCCTTTTTAAGATCATGTCCTATAATAATCTGGAAATGTAGATGGACGGCATGGATTTACAATATATATACATCGAGGTTAGCCTCATGGTTAGGGTCTCACCCACATGGCTGGTTCCAAGTCTCATTGACTCTCACCTAAGCTGAGCTCATCTCACACTCACATGGAGCGGATTAGGTGACATTCGAGATCCACCAAGGCAGGTGGCCCTAACTATGTATCTTAAATCCACACTGTCCAACTATTTTGAAAGATTATTTTAGGATATGCTACTAAAAATGAAACTAACTCAAATCTTAGGTGGCCCACACCATAAAAACATAGTCCTAATCCGGCCCGACCCGACCAAATTTAGCAGATAGGAATGATAAGGTTAGGGTTGACCTTTTTACAAGTAGGGTAGGGTTAGGATTAGGGTTGGGTCAACCCAACTCGCCAAGACCCGAATGAGAACCTGGACATTGAAATATATTTAGGTTCAGTCTAGGGTTTGGCATCAACCCGGAGCTAACCTGACCCGTGTGCAGGCCTACCTGGCCACATTTCCAACCGTCGCTGGAAAACGAGGTCCACGGCAGTCCAGCGCAATCCTTTGCCATTGGTTGGCCCGTGGCAATCGTTGATTTGGACCGCCTATTAGGTCTTTAGTACATGTGAGAAGGAGATGTATTAATCGGGGCCACCCATCTAGTGGGCTCTATCATGGACAGCTCATATTTAAAAAATCACACAAAAATTAGACAATGCTGTCCATCACATCCCCGATGAATGTTTGGCCATTAACTATTTTCATCTCCCACCGTCTCTTTGAATGCCATATTTCAGATGGACAGGAAAATCAGATATGCATTGTATTTGGAACCATCATCCATCTGAAGTAGGGGCAAAAAGATGGACGGACCCGATTGATTCATTACCCTACCAATATTGAAACGTGGAGGGTTGGCTCTACCATTTTCTACCCCACTATGATGTATGTGTTTCATCCACGCCGTCCATCCACTTTTCTGGATCATTTTATGGTGTGAACCCGAACATAGGGTAGATCCAAATCTCAAGTGGACCACATCACATGAAACAGTGTTGATTGAAAGTCCACCGCTAAAAACTTCATAGAGGCATCATGATGATATTTGTTTTTTACCTAACCTGTTGACCTAATCAATAGGTTGGATGTCAAATAATTGTTACAGTGGCCTAGGAGGTTTTTAATGGTGGATATTCAATCACTACTGTTTTCCTATGGTGTGGTCCACCTGAAATTTAGATATGCCTCATTTTTGGGCTCATGCCATAAAATGATCTGAAAATATGGATGGACGGCGTGGATAAAATACATACATCATGGTGGGCCTACGAAGCACCGACCACGGCCCCTGGCTAGTGGGCAGCATCACTGGCAAAACCGGCGTCCGGGCAAACCCAATAACACGGTGTGGCCCATCACATGATCGTTTTGACCAATGAAACGTACTGGGACCCGTGGATTCTTGATCCATGATGTTGATCTAGTGGACCCCACATCGAAAGAACGATGCCCAAAAATCTCTCCGGGGGACCATCCGTTCAGATAAAGATTCTGCAACGGTCCATAATCTACGAACGGAGGAGATTTTCCGAGGCAACCCAAGGGCATTTTTGTCCACACAAAAGTAGTCTATAAAAACGCAAAGGGGTCCCCGTAAAACCCTAGATCCTGAGCGAGAGAAGGAAATCATCTCTCCAAGGGGAATCCAGACCTTGGAGGGGAGATGTCT
The DNA here is from genome assembly GCA_003013855.2 of Liriodendron chinense. NCBI lineage: Eukaryota > Viridiplantae > Streptophyta > Magnoliopsida > Magnoliales > Magnoliaceae > Liriodendron > Liriodendron chinense. The sequence goes on along the minus strand of PVNU02003342.1, from coordinate 44,146 downwards.
CTCAATAATTCTGGATTGGGATCTGACATCCAAACGGCATCTCAGAAAGCCATTGCCTGCTACGATCGGCTCTTGGCTCGCTATGATGCCAACATCTCTCTGTTTTTTTTTGTATTTTTTTTTTAACTAGAGATTTCTACGCCTTTATTTGTTGAAGATGAAAGACGGATCTTTGTTTTCTTTCTTTCTTTCTTAACTCAGACATGTGGATCTTGGATGATCCAACGGGTGGGTGCCCAAATGCTCAGTTGGTCGAATGATCGGAAGCGTCCATCCTAGACCATTGATTTCTTCATTTAAAATGTAAGCAAGGCCATGTTCACTTACACGAAAGGTAGGTTATTCAATTCAAATCATTTTGGACACACCCAAAATCTTGAATTTTAAACCCAACTCCTATTAAAAAAAATCCAAAAGAGGAGGTCGGGTGCAAAATTCTTGTTCTTCAATTCTAAGCTTTTTATACTTGTAAATAAGTTAAATTACTAATACGAGAAAATAAATTACAGATGATCCAAAATTAATAAATTATAAATTAATTATAAGTAACAAGTTGTATATTCACACTAATAATAAAGAAATTCCCCTATACTAGTTTATGAAGTCACAACCTTTGGGCTAGCATCGACTCCCAAGTTGGGTTGCCTAACATTGCTGTGTGACTAGTAGTGAGAGTGGGTGAAGCTCACCACCTTAATTAGAGTTGAACTCGAGCCAAGCTAGCTAGTTAACTCACTCAACTTGACTCGAATGAGCTTGATTCAATCGGATTGAAAGTTTAGGTTTGAATTGGGTCGAGCTATTTTTTATAAAGCTTGAAATAATTTTGATTTGAGTTCAAGCGGACCCAAGCTCAACTCAGCATGATTTGAAGCTGGGCTTGAACTTGACTTGGTTCTACTTAACTCGATTTGGCCCAATTTTAAATACCTTAAATATATGGTATATAAAATATTGATTGAACTCGAGCGCCCTAATTCCTACCATTCTAAAAAGAATTCACTTGAACCCTTTTTTCACCTTAGCCGACCTGGGCCTGAAAGCTCGAACTTGGCTCGAGCTACGAGCTACTGATCGAACTGAGCCAAGTTCACCAGTCAGGCTCAAGGACCTAGCTGAGCCAGCACCAAGCTCGAACCGGTTCGCTCCTTGGTCCTCAGGAGGATTGATGATGGTGAATGTAGACTGCTGAATAAATGTCATTATTCTAGCCTTCCAAATCTTCTTACATGAGCGGCTCACCTTATATACGAAACCTGCTTGAAATTTGGGCTGAAGAAAGTTTAGGGATGGTACCACCCTATGGACATCCCACATCCTTCACACATGTGCCATGTTGTTATGTGTGGTGCCTTTGTGTTATGGGCTACCCTGTGGAGTCTCTAGTCCTAACATCCATGTTAGGCCCCATCCACGGTACTAGGACCCACAATTTGGATGGTATGGGTTGGGTGCATGTCTTCCAATGTGTAGATCTGAGGCCCACAAATTGAATGGTCTGATTCCCCATGGTGTACTTACGGGCACGTGATTTGAATGCACGTTGTAGTGCGCATCGTGCATACTCGTCAGGGATGTTTACTTGTGAGAATCAACACCATGTCACTCACATATGGGTCTAATGTTCAAAGGCCCAAGCCCAATAGAAGCTCATCATGGGCCTAGCACGACAGGCCCAAGTCCTAGCCCAAGGAACTTGGGCTGGGCCTGGGCCGAAGCTGTCCCGAAATCTTGATTTGAAGTGGTACTGGGATTTAGGTTTAGGTTTAAGGTTTAGGGATTAGAGTTTGGAAAACTAAGCTAAGAGGGATTAGAGAATAGGGTATTGCTTTTTTAGGTAGGCCCCAAATCAGCCACTTCCACTCATTGTGTGGGCCACACTCGTATTTCTCTATTTATCAATTGCTAGATATTATTTTCTACGGTGTAGCCAGCTTGATGGGTGGATGGGGCTGATTTTTGCACTAGGCGGTCGTCATGGTGGGGCAACTTATTTGGAAAGGTTAGATGTCAAATGCACTTAATAGGTTGGAAGTTATCTGTTGGGTGGACCACAGTTTGTGGTCCAACAGTTCGACTTGAGACCTCATATGTAATTGGTATGTAGAAAAATACTAAAACTATTTTAATGAAGGTCTGGACTGGGCTGAAATGATCCCCGCCCGGCCCAAAAATTTATCCTACTTTATAAGTTCAAGCTTAGCCCAACGCTGGATTGGGGGATTTTTTTTTTCTTTTTCTTTTTCTTTTTCTTTTTCTTTTTCTTTTTAACACCCACACCAGATCGGCACTTGATCTGACGCTTGAAATAAAATCTGTCTACCATTGAAGTATGGAGCAGACCCCACTCAAGTGGAGTCATTGGTTAGGCAAGTCATTCACCCCATTACTACCCTTGCACATGAGTGCAAGCCGTACTAACATGCTTGCTCGACACTACACGTGGCGTGCATACACGTGCTTTAATGAGTGAATGACTTGGATACGAGCTCTTTTACGTTTTATTGGAAAGGAAGCGCTCTTAAATACTAAGAGTAGAAATCCCAAAAGCTGCGACGTTAATTTTCTCGCTGCCATATGCTAAAGAGAGGTAGGGCTGTCAACAGGCTGGCCTGCCTGCCTATTCAAAATTTGATTTTGACAGGCCTGCACCCAGCCCATTGACAGCCCTGAAGAGAGGAAAATTCAGTGATGCTGTAAATGCCATTTCATACATAAAAACTTTAGAATAGTGTTTAGACCAATGCAAATGTTTATAGGATAAGCTTAATTTACAAATCAACGTATGGGACCCATTGCAATATTTGAACGGCATCTAATCCATTCATCATGTGTGCCCCATCATAGTCACCTTACATCATAAGACGCAAGTGGGCCACAGCATGTAAAATCATATAGCTAAAACCTCTAAATCATGGGTTGCAGCCGACTTGGGTTTTAGATTAGTTATTCTCTAAGGTGTCGTTTGGTAAATTGAAGATTAAAGTCTGAAAATTAATTTAAGTGTTGAAAAACGTAAAGTGTTGAATTTTAGTACTTAATAAGTACTTGAAAAAATTTGTTTAGTAATTTATCTGAAAATAAGCATTTTTTTCATAAAACTTTTTTGGTAAACAAAAGTTATAAACGTCTGAAAATTGTAAATTTGTCATATTTACCCCTATTATTTCAATCCTACCTTTCGTGTTTTCAAATTTTCCCCACAAAATAAAGCTAAATAGTGAACTCTTTAGACTTTTTTATATTTGCCACATATAGTAAATTGATTGCATCAGGGGGCAAGTAGACAATACTCATCCCAAAGATAGAGTACTAGAGCTAAAAGTTGGTTGGGTTCAATTGACCTGTGATTGACCGATTGACCTGACATTGGGTTGAGCTTGGGCAAAAAAGTATCATATTCGATCTCGAGCTTGGGATATGCAAACACCAACCCAATAAAGCTTGGGTCAGACTTGGGTTGAGCTCTCATGTTGCTTGACCCAACTCGAATCCAATCTATATACAAGTTACTTAGAATTTTATTATACTTTAGTTAAGTAAACTTATTAGCTTATATTATTTAGTAAGTAAATTTATAATGTTTGAAATTTAATATGCTTGAATTTGACATACTTAAGTGTTAAAGGAACAGTTATCTTATATTTTAGCTTTTTTTTTTTTTGTAGTAAAAGTGAACTTTTTTAAATAACTACGTATATAATTAATAACGCCATAAGTACAAAAAATAAAATATGTATTGAAAAATAGTAAACTAATGTAATAACGAAAATATTAGCATGTTTCAACCGGCCAATCCGATCAATTTGATCGATCCCGCTTGGGTTGGGCTTGGGTTGATAATTCCCAACCCGAGGTTGGGTTAGGGTTGAGGTATAGGATCCTTGGGTTAGGTTTGGGTTGAGCACTAACCCGACCCAACCCGCCCGACTTTCAACCCTAAGATATACACTTTAAATTTTCACTTTCTATATGTGTGGCTTTTAGTTGTGGTCAAAGTGCATTGGTCCACACCATTGATGGACTCCATTTTAAATGTGTGTGTGTGTGTGTGTGTGTGTGTGTGTCTATAATGTAGCGGGTTTCCCCAGTTCAATTCTTAATTAGGCAACCCATGCATCTTGAATGTAAACCATTGAACGTGTCTATTACTATGTGCATGTTTGGCTCACTTGAGTTATGGATAGATTAAGAACACTAAAGTGATTGAGAAATAGGGATTTTATCAATTTTTGAGCTAAAATAAGTTGGGTTAGGCTCATGTTTTGAGTATTAGCGATATTATCGATACCGCAAGGCCAACGACACTGAAGCTTAAATTTCTAGGTATTATGATATATCACTACGTGTCGACGCTACAGTAGGGGTGTTAATGGGCTGGGTTAGGGCCGGGCCAAGCTCTGTCCAAGCCTGTCCCGCCTCTCTCAACTTATGTCCAAAACCCGACTTGGACCCGTGACAGGCCACAATAGTCTAGCCCAAGCTCGGCCTAAGATACAAATGCTGGGTTCGGCCCGAGCCTGAACCTTCACATAAAGAAAGAAATTATCTTTTAATCCCACATTTTTCCATATATATAAAAAAATCATCAACACTATAGAGAATAAAAGGAGTTTTAGGAGGGAGATGGATTTTTAGGAAAAATTTGTATAAAATTTAAATTTTAAAAGGAGATAAAATATTTAATTTAAATTTTAAATTAAAAAATATATTTGGGTCGGGTCGAGTTGTCGTGCTTTTGAACAGCCTAGTCCAAATCTGGCCTGTTTGAAAAATGGGCTTATACTTTCACCCCGAACCTAACCTGCGGGCCTGATACTCTAGTTCAAGCTTCAAAAGGGGTTATACTTTAGGCCCGAACCCAACTTGCGAGCTTGATACTCTAGTTCAAGCCCAACCCAATACAGGCCAGGCCCGAAAGCCCATCGAGCCAACCCGATCCATTGATAGCCCTACACTACAGCATTGCGCCATTTTTCTTTATAACATTCCCTATATCAATGATATCATCGTCAATATAATGACACGGGAGGTTAGGGTAGGAAGAGTTGTGTAAATATGTGAGAAAAGGTGGGAAATAGAAAAATAAGGTTTTTAATAGATTTTTTTTTTGTGGGAATTTGGTTCTTCACTTGGCCTTGTTTGCATTCGTGGAGAGCGTGAGAAAAGAAATAGTATTTCTCAAGAAAAAAAATTTCCAAGAAATTGTGGGAAAGAAAAGATTATTTCTACCATTTGTTTTTGGAATAACATTTTCATAAGAAATTATATGTTGTTTCCAAGTAAGATGTTTGGAAAAATAAAATATTCCAGAGAAAATTTCTTGGTAGTAATAAAGTCATGTAGGCCTACAAAATTTGTGAGCACATCATGTAGGCCTACAAAATTTGTGAGCACATCATGTAGGCCCCACATTATATGGGCCCAAATAAGGCCTTTTATTACAAATATTGATAATCTTGTAAATAATGTACATAAAATAATACATACAACACGAGTGGGCCCCACTTTAGTGTAAGACTTTACTACAACCACAAATAATATTGCATATGAATTAAACAAAATGCCCTGGGCCATGAATCCTCCATCACAAAATATACGTAAATTTAAAAATATATTAAACATAAGTGGGCCCCACAGACATAGACGTGTGGCTCGAATCACTCTCAAATAAGAAGGAAAGTGTGGAAAAGGAAATCTGATTTTCGAGGGGGGAGGAGGGAAATATTTTGGGGGGAAAGTTAGAAATATTTCACGGGTTAGAAATTCGATTTCTCACTGTTTCCGGTAGATTCGGCTATGCAAACGGCAAGAAAGGGGGTTTCATGAAAACCCTCTTTCCTTTCCTTCAATTTCATCCCATCCAAACAGGGCCTTAGTTTCAACTAGTCATTGTAAAGTTTTGGGAATCATAATACATGACTAGGGAAAAAATTGAATATCCAAAGATGGTTGGGCTGGAATTTTCGAAGGTATGAAATGTTAAAAATAAAAATAAAAATTTAGGGTCTTCCTTTTTGCGTTGATTTCTTTCTATGCAAGTGAATTCTCTTGCATTGACATAGGTTTGGATGAAAATGGAGAGATTGTAAGAATGAAATGGTAAAATTTATAGAAAATTCATCTTTTTCCATTTTCTTACCAAAAAAAAAAAAAAAAGTACTTGGGAGTTTCTAACATGGTGATGAGGAGGGCCTGATCTATGATTCATGTTAATCTCTTGATTATTTCATTTTTATTTATATTTTAAAAAAATAATGTTTTTAATTAGAAAAATCATTTCAACATTTTCTTTCTCTTGTACCACTTAGTGAAGGTAAAAGACTTAAAAAAATACATCAAAAGACCCAAAATTAAGAGGAATTAAGAGCTATTCTCAGTGCACACCTGTGCAATAAAGCTCCGTCCACACTACACATGTGGCAGTATGGGATCTGATCCATCCATCAGGTTCGTCCGATCTACTAGATATTTTCCCATAAAGAAAATCTTGTGTCACAATATTGGAAACATGTGAATGGGTTGGAAAAACTTATCCATAAATTGTTTTTACAAATTGCAGGCCACATAACTAGTGGAATCAATATAATGGTTACAGTCCAAGCCATACTAGTACATATGTACTGTGTATATGTGCTTTATTGAACATGCGTGGGCTTTAGGCGTCATTTGGCATCGTAGATTTGGAATACCCGAATTAGATATCCCTTGGATTTGAAATGCCCTAGATTCTTGCATTTGGTACATTGACAAGAGTTTGAATTTAATTACTAAAACAACTTTAATATCCCTATTAATGATAATTATCTGATATTTGGCACAATGATTGTAATAAGCCCATTGAAATATATACTTTGGTAAAAAATAATGAAATTCTAAGCCTTAGATAGGCCCTAAGTATAAGATCACAGCCGAGGGACTAACCAATGATTTTTAACTGGTGACTTACATGGACAATGTTTGGAATACTCAAATCATCCTATTGAAGTAATTTTAGTGATGCAACTGATAATTTGATTGTTTTGGGATACCATTCATAAGCCACATGCCCAATAGATTAGTGGATTAGTGACACATATGTTACACATGCCACTCTCAATTTATGGAACTGGTTGTGCACTGAGTAAAATCTGTGGAGGCCACATTGATTTATGTATTTTATTCCCTCTGTTCATCCATTGCACCAGATAATTTTAGGGCTAGTTTGACCCCAAAAATTAAGTCTATCCAAAGTCAAGTGGACCACACCACAGGGAACACTACAGTGTGAATTGAGCGTCTACTGCCGAAAACATTTTAGGGGCTACAAAAGTTTTGGATAAAGCTGATATTTGTGTTTTCCCTTTATCAATGTCTGTGTAATCTTATGAACAGGAGGTGGGCCATAGGAAGGTTTCAACGTGGAAATCATTATCCCCTTCCCATTATTCCCACTGTTTTCTGTGGTATGGTCCACATGAGCTTTAAATATGCTTCAGTTTCATGCTCAACTCTTGAAATGAGCTTGAAAATGGATGGACGGCCTGGATAAACCACATACATTCACGGTGGGCCTTACAGAGTTCACTCAGTAGGCATGCTACCCGGCCTATTCCGGGCTCGTGACAAGCTGGGCTGACGGGCCATAATGATGTATGGCTTTTACCCACACAGTCCATCCATTTTGCCTAATCATTTTATGTAATGAAGCAAAAAACAAGGCAGATCCACACCATGAGAAGCAGCGGTGCTAATGAGGCCCACCATTGAAACCTTCCTAAGGCCATCTTGATGTTTATTTGCCATCTAGCCTGTTCATAAGCTCATATGGACCTGAATGATGGGAAAAGACAAATATCAGCTTGATGAACCCCCAATAAGTTTTCAACTACAGGAATTCAATCCCCACCGCGTAGTCCACTTTAGCCTTGTATCTACCTCATTGTTTGGCTCATAACATAAAATGATATTGCTCATAACATAAAATGATATGGAAAAATGGATGGACGGTATGGATAAATGCCATACATCATCGTTGTCCCTCATAACCCCAGCTTGTCCTCAGTTGGCAACAGGCGGGGTAGTACCCAAACCACATGGACCAAGGGATTTTTACCGCAATAGCCCCAGGTATGGCTATTTTTATAAAAAGGTTAATTTCTCATGAGGCTCATCTTTTTTGGCCTTTTCACAAGAAATTGAAAAAATCTCTGATCGATGATGCCACTCTAACTGCCCCCAGCACTGTAGGTCCCTTTGAGCACTACAGATCCCCCATGAGCATTGTGGGTCCCCCATGAGCACTACGGGTATATATGCATGCATGCATGCATGAATGGTTGGATGGATATGTGTGTGTATGTGCATGCATGCATGGATCATCATGCATGTGTTTAAGTATGTTTATATGCATGCATGTGTATTTGTGTATGTGCATGCATGCATAGATAGATGGATCATCATGCACGTGTTTATGTATGTTTGTATGCATGCATGGATGGATTGACATATTTATGTGTATATATACATGCATGCACGCATGGATGGATATATCATCATGTATGTGTTTATGTATGTTTGCATGCATTGATGGATAAATGGTTAGATGGTTGGATGTGTGTGTGTGTGTGTGTATGCATGCATGCATGGATTGTTGGATGATTAGACATGTCTGTATGCATGCGCGGATGGATGGATGGTTCGACATGTATGTAGTTATGCATGGATAGATGGAAGGTTCAACATGTATGTATGTGTGTATGTATAATGGTTAGATGGTTGGATAGTTGAATAGTTAGACATGTATGCATGCATGTATGGATGGATGACTGCTTAGATATTTATGGTTGTATGTATCATGGATAGATGGTTGGATCATAGGATGAATAGATGGTTGGACATGTATATGTATGTATGCATGGATGGATGGATGGACAATTAGAAATGTATATAAGTATATATATGGATGGATGGTTAGCTATATATGTATATATCCATGCATGCATATATTTATGATGCATGGATATATATGGATGCATGTTCATTTTCATGCATGCATGGATGGATCTATTATTTATTCGTTGCTTTAATGGATGTACGTATCATATGGATAAAAATATTCAAAATCCTATATCCAAACGCATATTAAGATTCCTGCCCTCTCCTTTGATGGTGGAATATCTCAAGCACCTTTTCCTTTGAATCAACACCCTCGGGACATTTGCCTCCACCAAAACAAATAAATGTTTGGCTAGATATTCTGGTTGGAAGTGGTGGGCCCTGTTGTATGGCCAGGGACAGGACCCACCATTATTTGTCCAGCGTTTATTGTTTGCAGCAATCAGAAACTTGGTGCAGCATTTCCTATATAATTGTTAGATTTTAGCCATCGATTTAAGGACACCCATCAAATGGCTAAGATCGTCTTCACCCCAAGTGAGTGATTTATGTTGCAATACAGTATTCTACGTCAACTAATTGATCAGGGCCCACCAAGTAAAGATGCCAACTGTGCATTGGCCCCTGCCCAAAATCCATATCCATTGGTGGCCCAACCAATAGATGGCTAATTATAAAAGTATATAGGTAATACTCAAATATATTGCCGTTATTCTAGTAAGGTTTTTCATCTTCATGGCTACTCAATGAATGGATGATCTAGATCGTTAGATCACGGAGCCTCATGTACTCCTGTGATTGGAAGAAGGTCCACATTGGGGCCATTCCCCATCCAATGGGATTCATGATTTACGGATCATGGACACCCATTAGATGAGGTCCATCAGTCAAGGTCTACTAATCAGGTGGGTCACATATTCATTATGCAAGCACAGCTCATTAGTCATCGTCAATAGTCAAAGAGGAATATATAACAGGATCTATGACCAGGCTTTCAACAGTAGTCGAATCTCATAAGTGGGTGGATTGGTTTGTAGTGTGCCACTTTTGATGGACCATGTCCCTAAAAATATCGTATACAAGGCAAGTTGAACCTTTAGTTTGTGGCCCACTCTCAAGATAAAAAAAAAAAAAAAAAAAAAAAAAAAAAAAAAAAAAAAAAAGCAGGACAAAGGTCCCCATTCAACTTTAAAAAATCCCCCTAGTTGGTATATATCTACAATCCTCTGGTCTATGAAATTTTAGAAGTTGGTATATATCTACAATCCTCTGGTCTATGAAATTTTGGAAAGTGGTCCATCCATTATGGAATGCAATAGAAACATCGTTAGCTAGTATCGACTACTCAATCACGGCCCACTTTATTCAACCGTGCAAAGCAGCTATGAATATGCTACCTCTTCCTTTTCCCTTTTTATGTTTTTTTTTTGTTTTTTTTTTTTTTGTTTCCATTTTCTTGGATTTTATTCTTATTTTTTGCTCTATTCCCTTCTCTTTTATCTCTCCATCACACATGCACGCATGTGTGCGAAAACAATTGTAATCCCACTTTCTACATGGTTAACCAACCATATTATCATCTATCACTCTTATATTTCTTTCATTTAAACTCTCTCAAACTCAAATAACTAGCTTCAACCTAGCTATCTTTCAATTTTTGTACATTTGTTTTCTTCCATGGCAAGCAACACAGGTTTGTATGTGGGCCCACCATGTTGCATTGCTTCCATCCAACCATTCGTCAGGTGCACCTTACTAAGTTGAAGGCCCTCTCTTTCTCTTTGCATTTGTTTCTTCGACATATGGATATCATCACAGTCCATCAGCGTCTGTGGGGCCACCATAGCGCACCTCGCTAGGACCAAGGGACCAAAAAAAAAGAAAAAGAAAAAGAAAAGAAAAAACCAGTCCCAAAACTCAGGTGAGCCACAATATTTTCGGTTGTTGCTGCAAGCAATTACCTGAGTTTGAGAGTGAATTTCACACCCACATCATGGTGGACCCCACAAAGGAAGAGAGTGGTATACAGCGAAGCGTGTGTACAACTGCGAATCATGCAGTTCCCAACTAGTTGAATCATATTATCTTTTTTAAGCCAAAATGCATGTACAAAGCAGCTCATGCACACACTGCCCTGTGCGGTATCTTGCACATGATCAAGTGGGTTCGACTGTGTAGATTCTTTTGAATAAAAATATATCTGGTCCATTCAGCAGGTGTATCAGATTTTACAAACAGTCGGGATGAGTAAAAATATCTTTAGTCAATTTTTTCCTCAGTGGTATATTTGTTTCATAGACTGTGGCCCCACCTGTTGGGTTGACCGAACTAGTTCTTGGACAAGCATCTACGATAGTGGTACCACTCTAATGAATTAATTGGATCTCATATCAGATATGTAGCGTGAGCATGAGGTGCCTTGCATGTGTGCATGGGCTTGGCAAAGATGGAGTTGTACGTGGATGAGAATTCCATGAAAGAGTAGTGGAAGAGAGATTTCTTTTCTTTTCTTTTTGCTAAAAGATCCATGGGACTAGAAGTTCTTGTGTGAACCATGCATGACATCTAAGCACAATGCTAGAGTTCCATAGAACTAATTAAGTTCAAGTCTGAAGCATCATACCCCAAAAGAAAAAGTTTAGGTTAGAGGTGTTTGCCGTACTTTGAGCCTTCTAGCCTAATTTCTTTCGATCCTAGTCATCCATGAAGTTACTACCACTTGGAGGACAACAATCCTAGTTGAACAGAACTCACCCCGGAGTTAGTTGGTGGTTGCGTCTGCTCTTCTGGTGCATGATACTAAATTAATTAATTTTTTTTTTTTTTTTAATAATGTTGATCAGTGTTTGCAATATCCCTTAGTCCTTGGGGAGATCAATTACATATGCATTGTTATTAACCTTTTGAAGTATCTAAAACCGATCTTCTTATTTTTCAGCATGTGTATGTTCTCATAGAAAAGCTTACTTTTCTTAGGTGAACCATTGCCCTGTCATCTTCCCAAAACACATTAGATTACCTTTGCTAGTTTGCATCTTCCTTATATATCATGTTCGACTCTTCCATCTTCTTTTTGATATTTGCATGCACTATCATAATCTTCTCTTCTATGTTGTTCTTGGGTGTGCTCATTCCTGGCAACTTTAGTAACAACACCTAGTGTAGTATATGCTTGAGAACAACTCCATATACTATCTTGAAAGGAGACTTGTATGTGGATATGTTCTTGATGTTGTTGAAAGCGAACTCAGCTTGAGTAAGAGAAAAGTTCAACTTTTGGGCTTATCATTAGAGGGACAGCATATGATGCTTTCAACTTTTCGATTTACTACTTCAATTTGGCCGTCTAGCTGGGGTTGATATGCGCTGTTGTATTGCAATGATGCACCAAATCGCCTTCATAGAGTCCTTCGGAAGTAACTAAGAGCCCATTTGTCTAGAAGTAATTTTAGGTAATCATTAATAAAAGCATAACGATAGTAGTTTTTGCTCCTTGTTTGGAAGAAGTAGAATTCCACTCCAAAATCGGTTAAAATTCAACATCTTTCTCAGCTAAAACTCAGTGGGCCCTACCATGATGTATGTGTTAATATCAATACTGTTCATTCTTCTTTTTTTTTTTCCCAAATCATTGTAGGGCATGAGCCAAAATGAGGCAGATCCAAAGCTTAAGTGGATCATACCATAAAAAACAATGGGTTTCACGGTGGACATCATTATTCCTATTGTGGGCCACTTGAACTTTAGATCTACCTAATTTTAGGCTCATGTCCTAGACTGATCTGGCAAAGTGAATGGGCGGCGCCATGAATCAAAAACAAAAATCATGGTGGGGCTCACGGAGTTTTGCCACATAGCATAGTAATTGAAAGCACATAATCCGAGATGAGACTCGCTTTAGATGCCATATTTATCTAGGAAATGCACAAGTAAATAATTGATACTTTTTACATTTCACCGTTGTGCACTTTTCTGTGGCATACTAGTGCACTTTAATTGTCAATCACATGGGTTCTTATATTGTAATATCGGTTGAGCCTTGGCAAGCTGAAGACTGAATATTCAAGTGGACCAGAAGCATTAAGGAAGAAGAACAAGTACTATATGAAATGCCTTGAAAATCCTAACCCTTTGATCCAAAATACCCAAAACTCCTTAGAAGACTTGGACCAACTAGGATTACCCTTAGTCATCCTTATTAACCTTAGATCATATACAAAAAAAGTAATAAATTAAGTTAATAAAAGATGTGGAAGCTGTTGTAAACAAATCAGCTTAAACAACAGTTTTCGATTCATATTCGATCAATCGAATATCGATTTCGATGGGACTCCGATCAATCGGACGGTTCCTCCGATCAATCAGAATATGGTCCAGAGCATTTCCAAAATTCCTTGGACAGATTTTCAATCAATCGGACAAAGCCTCCAATCAATCGGATGTGGTCCTTTTGATCAATCGAACCATGTTTCCATCAATCAAAATGTGTTCCAGAGAATTTGAAAAATTTACTGGATAAAATTTCGATCAATTGGATAGGTCTCCGATCAATTGGGGATGCGCGAATCTGCCCATTTTTTCTACCGTTGAAAAAAAATCTATAAAAGGAGGGGGATTCGTTTTTGGGCAAAAGAGAGAAATTTTGAGGAATTAGAAGCTACTACCATTGCGTACCATTAGGAGCTCTAATCCTAACCCATTCATTCTCCTTATGATTCATCACAAGCTTGGAGCATTCAAAGGTCAAATGAGAATGTACTTGTTTCCTCTTGATTCCTAAGAGTTTAGACACCTTAATCATTGGTAAATCATTTGTCTAAACACCACTTAGGAATCTAAATAGGTGTATTCCTCTAGGAAACTAATTTTCTACCATTTGTAGAGGTTTCACCACCTCCTAGCACTTTGGGCATCTCCATCGGAGCATCATATGCAAGGTAGTTGATCTTGGAGCTGGAGCATTAGCGACGCAACAACATCAAAGATCGAGGGAGCACAAGGGGAGTTGATTTAAGCATGAGAGAGCGAGAAGAAACAATCTGAAGCGGTGCAACAACGAGGGTCAAATCCGACAAGTAAAGTTGTCATTTGTTAAAGTCCAACCACTCTTTTTTCGGTAGGAATTGAGTGTAGAGTTTGTTTGTCAAACTCAAATTTAGGGTCTTTTACAGATCCTTGGCTTGTTAGTTGAGCCTAAAAGTCTAGGGACGTTTGCCGTTCCTTGACACATTTTTCAGATCTAAATTCCAGGGACATTTGCCGTTCCTCGGCACATTTGTCGGGCCTAAACAAGTCTCTAAGGGGAGCCACCAACACGGGTGTAAACATGTAGGTTGGGAGGAACTTGTAAACTCCCTGGTAGGGTGAATCCGAGTTAAAACACTTTTTTTTTTAAACTGGAGAAATTTTATTCACAAAAGGCGGAATACACATTCGGGCGATCAGGCATCACAAAAAGAAGAAGCCGATCGCCTATCGTAAGCACCGACACACCACCCAACCCAAGCCACTCATCATTTTTAGACAGAGTCCCTAGGCCCACTTTATCGGTGAAAAGGATACCACGGATATCACTGGGAAGGTCTCTAACCGAATGAAACACCTTATGCCTTTAAGACTCACTCCCAAGCCGCGCTAAACCATCGGCCACACCATTCACCTCCCTCGGCACAAAGTGTATCGACGCGTCAACCTGGCCCAGGTGGTTAGAAATCCTCAGCCACCAATACCAAAAGGCCGCACTAGAGGGGCGCTCTCGAGATAAGGCGACTACTACAGTCTTGGAGTCGCTTTCCAACTGGATTCTGGAGATGCCTCTCTCGATACATAACTTTAGGCCCTCCTCCAAAGTTTTGACTTCTGCTCTAACATTTGACCCCTGCCCGTACCCAGAAGAGAAGGCAAAGACAAAACGACCCTCTGCATCGCGGCACACGTCTCCACCACCCGACGGACTCGGGTTATTCATAGAGGACCCATCCACGTTCATCTTGACCCAGCCTGAAGGAGGTCTAATCCATTTTAGGATACGCACATCCTTCCTCTTCGGGGGCGCCGGAGAAACCCGTAGAATCTGGAACGCTAGATGAGAGTCCAAGCTATCTTCCTTTGCCGGGCTAAAGAGAGGGGAGAGGGCTCTCATCCACCCCTGGATCCTGTGGATGACTCCGTCGGGGCGCCCACGACTGTTATCGAAGCGGCAAGCGTTCCTTTCAATCCATATCTCCCAAAAGATTAGACTCGGGGTGATACCTCCCCTGGATCCGAGTTAAAACACTTAGGTTATAGGAACTTGATTTAAACTCCCTAGTGAATGCCGGTGTGCTCAAAGGGGTCGAGTACTTGAACCGAGAGTAGAGTAAACCCAAAGTTGAACCATTATACATCATTGTGTTTGTGATTTTATTTGAGCACATTTCTTATTATGCATTGTGTTTAACTGTTTAAACATGAATGCTTAATTAGAATGTATGCTAGGCACTTGATATGTACATTCACACAAATAAGATGTACTTTCACTTACTTGAGTAGACTTGAGCTTATATGATCCATTCTTATATAGTCTACTTAAGTTGCATAGATTATGTGCTTGATTAGTTTAATTATATGTTAATCTATGCATATTAAGATTAGGTTGTTAATTGCTTAATCATATGCTAGTCTTGTGATTGGACCCACTTAGGCTTGGAAGCCGAAGTGTTATTGCTTACTTAGTTTAAATTATTAAATTGTGTAAGTAGGCGAAAAGAATTTTAAAAAAGGTCTTAATCACCCCCCTCCTCTAGGACTTAGCCATAATTCTAGTTGCTCCTTAAGCTTCCGCACGCATACGCCTTTACAAGTGTGTTAATCTAAAAGGCATAATTTCATTCACTACTTGCAATTACGACCAATCAAACAGGCCTTAAGGAATTTTGCATCACAGTTTAAGGTAATTGTTTTGGGCACACCAGGCAATCATACAATCATTGGGCGTGGATTAGGTGTTACTTGAGTAACAACTTAGTGGGTGTTACCCTTACTATAGGGCTCGCCTTGATGATATGTTGTATATCCATTCCGTCCATTAGTTTTTCCATGCCATTTTAGGACATGGTCCTAAACATTAAGCATATCCAAATATCAGGTGGATCACACCATAAGAAATAGTGATGGTTGAACGTTCACCATTAAAAACTTTCCCAGACCCACTGTAAGCATAACCATAATGTTTATTTGCCATTTAACTCCTTGATAAGGTCAACCATATCTGGATGAAGAAAAAATACAAAGATTATCTTGATCCAAAACTTTTGTGGCCTAAAAAAGCTTTTAATGGTTATTCACAACTTTTTCCAGTGGTGTGGTCCACTAAAGATTTGGATCTGCTTAATTTTTGGAATAGCATCCTTAAATGAGCTGAAATAATGGTTGGACAGCGTGGATATGAAATACATTCATCAAGGTGGGCTCCACACACCGTAAGTGTAACACC
Organism: Liriodendron chinense; assembly: GCA_003013855.2. Classification (NCBI taxonomy): domain Eukaryota; kingdom Viridiplantae; phylum Streptophyta; class Magnoliopsida; order Magnoliales; family Magnoliaceae; genus Liriodendron; species Liriodendron chinense. The sequence goes on along the minus strand of PVNU02003342.1, from coordinate 27,795 downwards.
CCCTAAGCTGTTACCTGGAAAACAGCTACTCCGCTCATGCAAAAAGAAACTTCAATCTCGTTGTACCTACATGGCCACCTAATCATCGACGTGGATTGTATTTTCTTGGCCCATCCATTTTCTCAGCTCATTTTAGAGCCTGGCCCCAAAATTGAAGCGTATCCAGATGCGGATTGCCTACTGACGCTGTTAGTAGCCAGTAGCTACTGGACGGTGCTCTTGTGCGCCCCACCATGATGTTTGTGTTTTATCCATATTGTCCATCCATTTTTTTCAGATCATTTTAGGGCATGAGACAAAAAATGATTTAGATCCACATTTCATGTGGACCACACCACTGGAAATAATGTTAATTAATTGCCAGTGTTAGAAACTTATTTGGGACCACAAAAGTTTTGGACGAAGCTGATATTTGTATTTTCCCTTCATCTAGGCCTGTGTGACCTAATCAACAAGTTGGATGGAAAATAAGCATTACAGGGCTTAGGAAGTTTTTAATGGTGGGCGTTTAATCATCATTGTTTTCTTGTGATGTGGTCCACTTGAGATTTGGAACTATCTCATTTTTGACATCATACCCTAAAATGATTTGAGAAATAGATGGACACCATGGATAAAATACATACATCATGGTGGGGCCCATAAAGTACCGTCCAATAGCCACCTCCCTACTAGCAGCGTCAGTAAGTAATTCGCATCAGTGTATCCAAAGCTCATGGGAACCACAATACAAGAAACAGTGGCAATTGAATGATTTGATTTGATTTGGATGTGGGGTTAACTCAGAGGTTAGATATGTTTGACTTGGAGTCATCATTAGCCAAATGAAGCTCGGAATCTATGGCCGGCTAGAAATCGAATAATCATTTAATGGTCAGAAAATCGCAAGATTCCCCAACTTAAAGTGACTCCTGTGGTTGGTCGTAGATTCTGGATACAGGGCATCGGTTATGGAAAAGGAAGGGGCTATATAGGCACCCTTTTTCCAAACCTTGGGACAACACAATAATTTCTTAAGATTGGTGGCTACGAATAGTGGAAGGAAATGGACAATCGAGTGTATAGATTAGGAAGGTGATCACGCTTCATTCATAGTAAGATACATAGAAGTCTTGTAGGATGGTGGATACTATAACATAGTGCTTTCTTAAAATCGTAACCTCCTTGAGGTGGGATGCCCACTCGATTACGCCTACACATCCGCATATGTGCACACCTAGTGTGGTGTTGAGCTTTGAATTGTGCATATTCTAACTCCAATTCATTACTCATTATGCATGGTTTTTATGATTTAAAGTTTAATCTAATACATTGTTTTGTGTTTGTAGAAATGCGAGAGAGATTTCAATTATATGATGCTTAGAGACCCTTCCTACATGCCTTGAAGATCAGTGGAAGAAATGACAAAAGATTGAAGAAAGGTGCAATGGAGATGGAGAAAGACGAGTGAAAAAGTCACATTTTATAGCTTGATCGGCTGGCCGGCCACAACCATTGGCCGGCTGGCCAAACCTGCCAAAAATAGTATTTTTGTTGTATTGTTTTTGTGAAGCCCAACCTATGGTCCGACTGGCTGGTAGGTCGGCCTATGCAATATAATGTCCAGAGAATTAGGTCCCTTTTTGCTTAAGCTCCAACCAGCTGGCCGGCCAACGTCCTGATTGCACTAGGAGACCTCAAATTCTGAATTTTTGCGCGCAACTGCGGTACTTCTCTACAATTTCTAGGATCTAAGCTATAAAATGACTCTTCCTCTTCATCCTCAAGGTATGCTAGGATGTGGGGAAGATCAAGGAAGCTTTGGAGAAGGATTTCTTATTACTTTTCTTCTAGTTCTTAGTTTTTTTTTTTTTTTTAATGTTTTTGAGGCTTATAGTTCAAGGTTGTTAGAGATGAACTAAAATCTCTTAGTTAGGGATAAGAGGTGAACCTTTTGATTCGTTTTTGATGGATTAGTGCAACCTAGGTTTCCTTTTTATGCTTTGATTGAAGAATTTGGTTTAATATGAGTTTGAATAAAGTACTAGTTCAGTTTTTTCTTTGATCTCTTGATGACTCTGGGCTCATGTGCTTCTTAGTGAATCTTAACCTAGTAGCTTACCTTTTTGGCATTGTTTATGCTTGTATAGTTTATTGATCTATCATCGACTCCGGGCATGATAGACTCTTTGATTACCTTGTGTACAATGGCACGATTTTCATGTGGGAACTCATTTAAACTAAAGTTCTAATTTTTTGTGATCATTTGATATAGATGTTTGCTGATTGATTTTGATTTAATTAGAGTTCTAATAATTGGTCGCAGTCAAGTCTAGTGACAGGATTTGATGAAAGCTATGGTTGTGAATCTCAACTAGATTGGAAAGAGGCTTAGCCTATTCAATTGAGTGTGCCCAAGGCCTGAACATTATTGTGAGAATCGAATAAATGAACTAGTAACTGTTTTAGATAAGTGTTGATTGAATCGTTCCATATTTCGATTGGATATAGATAAAAATCCGATTCCGATTGTGTGGTGAGAGACTTAGTTGTGTTGATGCATTGAAAATCATTAAAAGTGGATCATTGGCTCTCTAGTGCCTTTTTAGATTATTATTACCTCTTATATTCACAATTTTATTCTAAATTACTATTTTTCAGATTTAGTTCTTAATATGATCTCGATTCTAGGTTGTTTTAAATAAATTCTGAGAATATCCATATATATAAATCTGTAGGGACAATACTTGGTCTTTCCGAATTTATTACTACATCGCAACCCTACACTTCAGGAGCGAACATGTGGGGTCCACTTTCTTGATGGCTATGGTTGATTTTTGGCCCCTACCAAAGAATTCAGCGTAGTTTCTCGATCTCTTAAGCTTGTAATAGATTAAAGAGAGACTCTCCTATTAAGAGATCGTTAGTGGAAAAAATGGGTGGAAGTTTTTGCGCTCAGGTACTCATTATGGGATGTTTATTCTTGTGTAGAAACATATGGTTTGATCATGGATGGTGATCCTATAATGTTAATATGATTTTTTTTTATTATAAAACCTTCATTCCATTGTATTTACTAGATTAAAAAAACTTTATTCTGTTGTGTTTATCAAATTAAAAATAACCTTAAAAGGGAGAAAATTGATATAATTGAATTAAGTAATGATAACAACGTATTTGGTGTGATTATGTAAGCAAAAGAAGACCTAAATTCCTAATTTGACTTGAAACAAGACATTTTTTTAAAATAGTAAAATGACATTTTTTCCCTACTAAATTTTGTAAACAATTCTTAGATGATTAAAATCAAGACTCTAGACCACAAATAGACTTTTAAAACCCCAACAATAAGAAAAATTAAACTTATTAAAAATGGTAAGTTTTAACCTTTTTTTTTTTACCCAATGCTTTTTTATTTTTATTTTTTTACAAACTGTTTTAACCTTTTTTTTTTACCCAATGCCTTTTTTTTTTTTTTTGGACAAACTTCCATTGAAATTTATTGATGAAGTAGAAAAAAAATCTACACCTGCCAAGGAGAGGACATGAACCTAGCCCCTTGCACTGCACTCTACATAGGAAGAGATTCTCTAACAAAAAAAGCAAAAAGACTTCCCAATCTAAATGCAATCAGATGGAATAGTAAGTTTTAACTTAAAATCCTATTTTAACCCTTAAAATGATTAAATTTTGGAAGCCGTTTTTGGGCCAATGAACCTTGAGTTTGTGTCCAAGTGTAGAGCTCATTGATAGCTTTCCAATGGTATATTATATATGTGAAACTAATATCGATTGCAAACTTATGGTCATTGAAAGCTATAATATGTGTTTGGGGGTGTGTTTTCCCTACTTCGAGCCTTCTGGTCCGATTTCTTTCGATCTTGCCCATCCATGAAGTCACCCCACTTTTGTGACATCAATCCCACATGAAGAGAACTCACCCTCGAGTTAGTTGGTGTTTAATTACAACTACTTCTCTAGTACATGATACTCGAATAAATTTATAATGTTGAATGTCTGCAATATCCCCAAGTGCTCGGGGAGATTAATAACATATGCATTGTCATTAATCTTTTGAAGTATCCGAACTTGATCTTCTTTTTCTTCAGCTTACGTATGTTCTCATGGGAAAACTCTCTTTCCTTAGGTGAATCATTACTCTGTCATCTTCTTAAAACACCCTAGACTTCCTCTGCTTGTTTGCATCTTCCTTGTTGTATTTGGTGTCGAACTCTTTTAACTTCTTCTTGACATTCATATGCACTATCATGATCTTCTCATATATGTTGTCTGTGTTGCGCTCATCCTTGGCAACCTTGGTAACGACACAAGGTGAAGTGTATGCTTGGGAACGTGACCATATTCTATCTGGAAAGAAGCCTTGCATGTAGATCTATACTTCATGTTGTTGAAAGCAAACTTGGCCTAAGCAAGAGAAAAATTTAACATTTGGGTTTATCACTAGAGATACCTTATATGATGTTTCCCAATTTTCAATTTACTACCTCCATCTAGCCGTCCATATGGGGATGAGATGAGTTGTTGTATTGCAATGATGTATCAAATTGCCTTCATAGAATCCTTCAAAAGTGACTAAGGAATTTTGCATTATGGTTTGAAGTATTTGTTTTGGGCATGCCATGCAACTATACAACCTCTCTAAGAAAGGTTGTATACATTGGTTGCCCCTATTGCTTGTTGCATGGGATAAAGTGTGTCATCTACAAGAACCTATCCATCACCACAAATGCAGTATCTATACTTTGTTAAGTTTGCGGAAGACCAAACACGAAGTCTATAGACAAATCCTCCCATGTTGTGTCTAGTACTTGTAAGGGGGTGAAGGGGCCTAGTGTTTTGGGAATGTCTCTTAGCCAACTCAGCATACATAACATCTCTATACAAACTTTCCAACATCGCTCTCCAATTGTAGCCGATAATATCGCTCCTTCACAATGGGCAATGCTCTTTTCATGCCCAAAGGGTTCACCTAATTCTCTTCCAAGCAAAATAATGTGCTCCTGAAGAGAAAACCTTGAAATACATCAATCATCAATTCCCTTTACGAAGGTAACTATCTTGTACATGTAGTTGTTGAATTGTCAAATATTGGGCCTATTTATCCTTGAAAGTTTTCATCTTCAACATACAAATCTTTTAGTTTAATTGAACCTTTCAATCTTGTTATTTAGAGTGAATAATAAGGAAGCCTTCTTACTTGGAACATTGCCTACCTTATTCTGTTGTCCTCATATATGCTTCAGTATAGAAGTAAATTTCTGCAAAAAAATGTATCCATCTAGCATGTATGCGGTTCATATTGGTCTGGCTATTAATGAATTTCAAGGCCGGATTTTCTTTGTATAAAATGAATTCTAATTGCATGAGATAATGTTTTCGATTGCAGAGGCTTGGACCATAGCATATGTATGGTTATAACTCATACATGAACCACTTCTTCTAAGCATCACTCAACCTCTCATTCTAGAAGGCTACTGGCCCTTTTTTTTTTTAACACATCCACTCATACCAATGGCTTTTTTATATTACAATGGGTACTCATGACCTCGTGTTTAAACTCTTGTAAGTTTACCACTGAGGCACAAGTAACCAATTAATAGAATGCTACTGGCTTGACTTCTTGGAAATAATTGCCACAATACTGGCATATGAGGCATCATTCTCCCTCGAAGAACTTGAAATTCAATAATGCTAAAATATGAGTAGTAAATAATTTTTTTTTATTTTCTTAATTAATGTAAAACTCTGCTCAACCTCTTCAGACACCCTAATTATCCTTTCTTCAAGGAAAGGAAAACCATACATGCACAAAAGAAATTCAATTATTAAAATATCGGTCAATCGAGTCGGTGTTTTTTTTTATTTTTTAATTATTATCTATGATTAGTATCCATGTAACTTGAATTCAAGAAAGAAGGAGCCTGGTAATTATTGTTTGGAGGACAAATCTAGATTTTTATATGACTCTGCCACCCACAGGAATTTCACTCAGATGGGTTTCGAGACCGAGACCCCTTGTTGAAACTTTGCAGAGTCTACCAACAAGGCAAGGCCCGAACTCCGCAGAAATTCCGCTGCTTGCTTAGAGAGAAGAAAATCGGAACGGTTGAAATGTGGAACTTCTGTGGGGCCCATCATGATGTATTTATTAGACCCACACTGTCCGTCCATTTTTTTCACACCTTTTAGTAACGAAAACGAGTCAGATCCAAGGCTCAAGTGGGCCACACGATAGGAAAGAGTGGGAATTGAACGCCTACCATTGAAAACTTCCTGTGGCCATAGACGACTTTGATCAAGATGATGTTTGTGTTTTCCCTTCATCAAGGTCTGAGTAACCTTATGAAAAGGTTAGATGGCAAATAAACATCACAGTGGGCGGTAGAAAAGTTTCAACGTTACTTGTTCAATCCCATGCCTTTTGTTGTGTGGTCCATTAGAGCTTTGGATGTGCCTCATTTTTTTTATCTTATCCTTTAAAATAATCTAAAAACATTAATGGACGGTGTGGATCTAACAGATAGATCATGGTGAGGCCCTGAGAAATTCCTACATGGTAGAAGTGGGGTTGTGTAGTACGCAATCCATACTTGAGAGGAAAAATCGGCTTGTCATTAGTGATGACGTGGACCACTGAACATAGATGGCACTGGATTTTTCTGTGCCTTCAACACAGACGATCCGCACTCAACGTGTGGGCCCCACATGTACGGCAAGGATTGGCGAAGGCGTATTAGTTTTAATAGATTCTCCCAACTTTACAGATGCGTGTCCGGAAAGTCGGTTATACTGTCCCAATCATCACGTGGGTTTACATGGAAAGATAAAATAGATGCAAAAGGAGTTTCAAACTCGTCGTACATATGGGGCACACCTGATCAGGACGTGGATTGTGGAGTGAGGAGCTCACCACGCTATAGCACTCCATGGGGCTCACCATGATGTAGCTGTTTTATCCATGCCGTCCATCTGTTTTACAGCTCATTAGGGCATGGGCCCAAAATTGAAGAACACCGGAAGCTTGAGTAGACCACTCTACAAGAAGTGGTAGGAATTGAACGCCTCCTATTGAGAACTTTTTGGGGGGCCATGGAAGTTTTGGATCTAGTTGATATTTGTGTTGTCCCTTCATCCATGCTTGTGTGGCGTTATGAATAGGCTGAATGATAGATAAACCTCACCTTGGGGCCTGGAAGGTTTCAATGGTATGATGGATGTCTTTATCTAATGAAGGACAATGATCAAGCACTTTTCTATTACATATGGCTCAGGAAAAAATTCAAGAAAAAGTCGACAAAACTCAAGAAAGTTTGACTGGTCGATCAAATTTCCTGCAGAAATTTCAGTTTAGTTGTTGAACAATTTTTTCCACGTTGAAATTGAGCTTCAATAAGTAAAAAGCTTGCCAGAAATTGTAAAATTTGCGTGATTTAGTATTCTTATTTGATTAAGACTCTTTTCATGCATTTTAAGGTTTCGTTTTTGGCTATAGAAGCTCTCTTAAACTCATTGTTATTAAATTAATTTTCAAAATATTCAATCAAATTTTATCTTGTGGATTCAAGGTAGTTATTCCTTTAAGAAAGACAGTGATCAACCACATCACACCTTCCCTATGTCATTATCCCCACTATTTATGTGGTGTAGTCCTTTTGAGCTTTGGATATGCTTCATTATTTTTTCGGCTCATGCCCTAATATGAACTAAAAAATGGATGGACATAATGTATAAAACACATACATCATGGTGGCCCACGAAGTATCCATACTGCGCTACAGCACGTTGAGATCCTCATTACACGATTCATGTCCACCTGATCAATGGACTGGTTTGACTTTCAGGTAGGACATCTACTATGTGGGTCTTCCTGATACCTGAGTGCCTGAGTTCAACATGCATGCTAGATTGACTAGCCCCATTTAGTGCTCATCAAACTCCTTAATTACAAACGGAGTTTTGTCGTCAGAGGCTAAGGCTTAGAGAGATGTAGCATCTTTGGACCCTAAATTGGTACCAGTGGAGCCCACAATTCAGACATTCTAACCATTCATTAAATGTCCACTGATCGTATTATCTAAAATGTGAGCTCCGTTTTTTGTTTATGATCTATCTAAATAGGGGCCCATGAGTTGAGCGGTTTAATTTATGTAACTTGTGTGTGCCACTAATGCAAGTTCTTTGTGTGGTGTCACCAAATACTCTGCCAGTCTATGGCTTATTTGGATAGCGAATTTCAACATCATCATTATGATTTTGTATTATTTGTTTAAATGGCACATGATTCGAGGGTCATATAATAAAAAAATTTATAATCACTCCAATTTTACACTACTATGGTAGAAATTTCTAATCCAAACATAGAACTCAGTGTTTTTTTTTTTAATTTTAATTACCATATATAAAAGTATCATTATTTCACTTTTATTATTCATATTGAATTCTTAATTCATAGCTCTCAACTAAAGATCCTATAAATTAAGGGTCATTGGTTTTTTTGTGGTTGAATTTCGACCATCTATGCATTTTCTTATTTATTTACTGCCACTTAAGGCCTGGGCCTTGATCCTGTCCAGGAGAATTTTGGTGCATGGGTTATCTATCTGAGGGTTTGTATTGTTGAGAAATTAATGGGCCCCAACATTACCTGACAACCCGAGCTAACGGTTGAGCTATTAAGCGTTGTTGGATGAGATGTCTGCAAGAGAATTCATGTCGAGTGAACGCATGTGACGCTGGAGTACTCTAGAAGGCCCCAACTAATTGACAACCAATCACACACATGGCATGACAGTGAAGGTCCGTTTCTCGGGTGGACCCCACTTTAGCAATACGTTGTTTTTTTATTTCCATTGGATGTTGATGGTTAGTTGTATTCCTTTTCACCCATTTGCTATCCGCAGGGCCCCACTTCATGAACGGTCCAAATCATAGTACCGTTGTTTAACGTGTGGTGCCGGTTGGCAAGGGCAATTATTTGGTACTCTGGCAGAGGATGAGGCCTGATACGCAGGCAGTTGGAAATGATACACATGACATGCATCGATTCAAACTAAACCACTAGAGTCGAGTAATCTACTGACGTTAGTAACTGTCTCAAAACACGATTGGTCCAAGAATTCTAATCTCTGATTCAAGCACAGTTGTTTTTTGAAATAAGATCATCTGCCAAGTTTACATTTTAACCGTCCAATAAATGCCCACCAATCCAATAGTTAGAAGTAAGCGTGTTTTTTTTTTTAATTAATGGCACATAACTGGCAGATTTAATTTCGATTAGTTGTGTGTCCCAAGTAATTTCTAAGTGCCTGCGTATCATCCTATAGACTCTGCCAGAATATCAGAGTTTACTAAAGTGAGAAGATTTTCGGTTCCTCAGGAAAGTTTTCTATGCAGCTGGCGGACACCCAGAAACGTGCATCGTTGATCTAAAATCACATATGTGGAGAGTAGTTTCCTGGGATCTGAACCGTCATCAGGTAGGCACTACCTTGTGGGATGCATATACCATTATTTTCGAGGTGATTTTATTGAAAAATGATCCATTGCTCTCAGGGCGCTTAGTATAAGTTGTAGTGCTCTTACTTGTGTTTGAACGTTAGGAAAATCCAATCTGTTGATCTAGACTGATGTAGAACGGGTCGCGGATGCGTACATGGCTCAAGTAGATAGAAAAAAAGAATCCAAGCGAAGGCGGAAAAATTCAGCATAGATCGATTTTCGATCGATTGATCGAAAATCCGTCCAATAGTCTAGAGAGTTTATTGGACAAAATTTCACAATTTTGATCGATCGACAATCCCTCCACAATTCCATTTTGGTCTCCGGACACTCTGGACACTTTCGATTGATCGACAAGGTGACCGATCGACAGACACCTGCGAACTTGCGTGTTTTTTTTGTTTTCTTTCCTTTTTTTAATATGACTCTTATGAGTCAATCTTAGGATTTTGTTTAGACTATTTAAACTCTCTTAAAACTTGTTTTAGGGTTTTTATCTTTCATATTATTCAATACAAAACTTTGACTTTTGTCATTTCTTTTCTCGTGGATTCGAGAAAGCTTTAGTGGATTTTAGAGAGCCTTGTGGATTCAAGGTAGTTATCTTGTGAGGAAGACGGTAGTCAACCTCTTCATGTCTTTCCGTCGGATCGATGACAACTAATGAAGGTTTGGATAACAATCTCATGGACGGTGCTCTTGAGGACTATCATTTAACAGTGGTGGCTTTTGAGGCGAAGCAAAGAGAGAATTGGTTAGCCATGCAAGGGTTGTATGCTACCCTAGATCACATTGTAGAGGTACTAATTCCACCCCATGTTCGAGGCGACAATCAACTTCCAGTGATTGCTAGGCCACGTAATCATGTTGTTTGCGGAGCACTACTAGCGGTGAATCATAGTGCCACACCCAACAATGCTAGCTCTAACGATGAAGAAGTTGGTGATGTGATTCTACACCAACCTGTACGTGGAGATGATCGAGGAGATCGAGCAAGCAAGGATTTTAGGATCAAGGTTGACCTCCCGAGTTTCAACAGCCAATTGCATATTGAATATATTTTTTTTATTGAATAGTAGAAGTCAAATGATTTTTTGACTACATGAAAGTACCTGAAGAAAAAGAGGTGAAGCTTGTCGATTACAAGCTAAAAGGAGGCGTGTCATTGTGGTGAGATCAATTACATCTCGTGCGAACTCGATAGATGAAGGCGTCTGTTCGTTTGTTCATGGCAGCGGATGAAGTATCTACTATGCACGTGATTCCTCTCTGACGACTATGATCATGTATTATTTCAATAATACCAGAATTGTCGACAAGGGAATCGGATGGTGTGATAGTACACCGAGGAGTTCTATCGGTTGGTGACACTGAATGACTTGTCGAAAACTGAATCGCAACAAGTCGCTCATTTCATTGGCGGGTTGTGAATGCTGATTCGGGATTGGGTCCAGATGCATCCATTCTGGATGATAGATGAAGCGATTAAATTGACTACCAAGGTTAAGACACAACTTGAGAGGTCCAATGCTCGGACCTATCCTACGACATGAGCCCCCACGACAGGTCCTTCGTAGAACACTTCTCTGAACAAGGGGAAGGACTGATAAGGGGTATTCTTAACCTCCTACGGTCGCAAACTGTGAATTGGAGAGCGGCCCTTCAAGGTCCCAACACGCAGTAATAATGGCCTAAGGTTCGAATAGGATCCCCAATCCTTATGGACGGCAAAGCCCTGACCATTATTTCTTTTGTGGCCAGCCTGGTCACTTCTCCAACACGTGTCCTCAACGTCCTGCAACCCATTTAATCATCAATGATGGGGGTGCTGAAGATATACAAGGAGACCTTGAGGTTGATGAAAACGACCCAGTTGCTGATGAAGACGTGGATGAAGAGAATTGGGTGGCGGAAGATCACTCAAGTCGTTTGTTGTGAGAAGACTCCTGTACATCTCGGGGAAAGATGTGCACCTGTAACGACACAATATATTTTGCACGTGGTATATTATGAACGACAAAGTCCGTGATGTGATCATAGACAACGGTAGGAGTAAGAACATCGTCTTGAGAGCTATGGTGGAGAAATTGCACCTGAAAACGGAGAAATACCCTGCCCTATACTCGATCGGTTGGATCAAGAAGGTGAACAAAACTAAGGTAACTGAACAATGCACCATCTCATTTTCAATAGGCAGGTACTATAAAGACCAAGTGGTATATGATGTAGTCGACATAGAGGCTTGCCACATGTTGCTTGGCTGGCCATGGCAATTGGAGCGTGATATGATCCACCAAGGACGAGACAACGTCTATATTTTCATCAAGGATGGTCGTAAAACAATCCTCGCCCCTATGGGACCGAAAGAACACTCTGAAGCTTTTAAAGTTGAGGGGCGTTCTCTCCTAACCATTCAGAAGTTTGTTGAGGAATATAGGAAAATAAGAAAGGTGTATGCCTTAGTCCTAAATGGTGAAGACATCGAGCCCACGAATATACCAACAAAATTGAGACCATTGTTGAATGCATTTAAAGACATATGGCCCAAAGACCTTTCCGATGGGTTCCCCCCATGTGTGACATCCAACACCATATAGATCTTATCCCAGGGGCTAGTTTCGATCAACCTCACCATTGGATGAGTTCGAAAGAGTGCGAGATTCTTCAAGGACAAGTTAAGGAATTGATCCGTAATGGCCCATTTGGCACCATGGATTTGATGAGAATCTATGAGAAATCAAAAATGCATTTCCAAGCACTTTTTCGATTCCTCCCAAAACGGTGGGATTTGATGAGAAATCCTCCCCAATGTGGGACCCAATGTGATGTATCCCGAGCTGGGTGGATCCCTGACTGTGGTGTCTATAGTGTGATGCGTGTGTCTTACATCCACACCGTCCATCCATTTTGAAAAATCATTTTAGAGCATGATCCAAAAAATTAAGTATATCCAAATCTCAGGTGGACCATAATAACTTAAACAGCGGTACTCAACCATTAAAAACTTCTTGTGGGCCACAAAGTTTTGGATCAAGCTTATATTTGTGTGGACTCTTCATCCAGGTCTTTATGGCCTTGTCAATAAGTTGGATGAAAAATAAACATTCCAGTGGCCCCCATGAAGTTTTTAATGGTGGGGATTCAATCACTACTGTTTCATGTGGTATGGTCCACCTAAGATTTAGATATGCTTTATTTTTAGGAATCTTGCCATAAAATGATCAGTAAAAATGGATGGACGACATGGATTTAAAAATGGATGGATGGTGGGATCAAAATCTAAAGTATAGGTGGGCATACGGTGGGATTAAAATCCACACTGTCCATACCCTCTTGTCTAACTTCTCTCCAAGTTTTGGTTGCCAAATAGTAAATCTGGAATTAATAAGAATTGAAATTGAGGAGAATTTATATCATTGATTTTACTTCTCATTACTTCTTCTCAAATCCATGGTGCCAAAACAAGCCCTAAGGGTCTGGTGTGAGAGAGCATGAGTTCATGTGCTATTCTGGCATTGTTAACTCCTAAGAAGGGTGGGAGTTGGCGCATGTGTGCCGACAACAGCGTAATTAATAAAACCACTATCAAATATCGATTTCTGATACCACGGTTAGATGACATGCTGGACATGCTCAAGGGTGCCAAGTTATGCTAGCTGGACATGCTCAAGGGTGCCAAGTTGTTCTTCAAATTGAACTTGAAAAGCGAGTACCATCAGATTCGAATACGGACAAGTGATGAGTGGAAGACGACTTTTAAGACCAAGGAGGGGCTGCACGTATAACACCCCAAAATTTAACGCCTAAATATACCGCCCAAGCACAAATTTCGAGCGCTACTAAAGAAATAATTACAGGATAGTAGCATTTTTTAACTAAACCATACTCATACTCTTATTCCAACTTACATCATAAAATAAATTCCAAATGTTCATAATTCACAAACATAATACTAATGTTCTCATCAAATCCAACTACTGTTCTATTAACTTAAAACTAAACATAATATCCAAAAATAAATAAAAGCGTCTTCATTAGAGTTGGCATTCTCCTCCTTCTAGATTTCTACCATGTCCTCAGCCTGTGCCTCGTCCTCGAAAGATTCCATATCACCTTCTGAACCTACGGTTCCCTAAGAAGGGTGAGCAAAACAATGCCCAGCAAGTAGGAGCACTTACTTCACTTCATAATATGATTAAGCATTCATACAATATGTAAATAAAATTATAACAGTAACCAAATAATAAAATAAGAATGTATGTCATGCGCACATGTTTTATCCCGTGACAACACACAACAGATACTGAACCAACTTCCCACAATGAAAGCCCATGCATCACATATAAATCAACCATACACGTGGCCTTTAATACAAGATCTTTAGTTTGGCCTCAAATTGGCAAATTAACCACATAATATTCTACATCTAAAGGGGTACGACAACGCCCCGATCTTGACACGGTACGTCTGATCCTAACATGGTACGCATTTCCTATGGAGACAACGTTAGATTATAACGCTCGATCCTGACATGGGTCGCAATCCTCATAAAGACAACGTTAACCGCCCCTAATCATGTGTAGTAACCCCCGATCTTGATATGGTACGCATTCTCTATGGAGACAATATTGGATTACAACACTCCGATCCTGACACGGTATGCCTGATCCTGACACGGGTCGCAATCTCCATAAAGACAACATTACCACATACAACTTCCACAAAAGAATAATCACCATAGAACCATGCATACTAGCCCAATCCACATAACCGCAACCTTATCCATCCCACACAGACCATACACAGTCCAGACTTAACCACACTTAGACAATCATGGGTAAGAACCATTCACATACCCTACTCTAACTTAATCCATGGACTCAACCTTGCCATGTACCGCTTTATGCATAACTGCATTGTACATGTAAATATGTATGCATTTGTATAAACATTAAATATATAATAATAGACCATTAATCTAGCTTACATGAATTAAGAAATAACCACAAAGCACATAGATTAATGTGTATAATAAATGCAAGAATTTAAAATGGTCACCAACTGCATATATTACAAATCACCAAATGCATACAAAATCATCAAGTACAGAAATCAAGATATTACCTACATGTTAATAATAATTACATGGATTAATTATTGCATATTGTACATCTAATTAAGCCACAAAATTAAATAAAATTAGAGTATTAATTAATAAACTAGAATCTGAACTTTTTTCATTGTTTTGAAACTTTAATATAAACCATACACGAAATTTTAGGATTTATGGACAGCAACATCTCCCATGATTTGGCTTGGTACAACAATTTGGACATTTGATGTACCCAAAATTAAATTGGTATACTCAGAACTTATTGGTCCAGGTATTAAACGCTTTAGATTGGAGAGATAACTCCCTTGTGGGGTCCAGATGTGCTCATCACCTTAAGTTCAGATTCTATATCAATTTCAGGTAGTTAGCACCACTTATTTAGTGATGTGGGCCGTCTGGGATTCCAATTGGTCTCCTCTTTTTATGGTGGGTCATTTACTAATTAACACACAATATGAATGGGGTGGATCCCTCAAAGAAATACATATGGGGCCCACGAGTGGACTACTGTCTAGTCCAGAAATACACATTTTTCTGTCTGTTTTACATCTCAGAAACGTCCCCACTAATTAAGATGGTGGGGCCCATTCAAATATCAGATCATGCTGAAACTTGGCGGGACACCTAATATCCACATTCTGGAGAGGATGGACGATTCAGATCTAACAAATACATCATGGTGGGTCCCACAAGTGGGACCCAGATACGTCAGCCCCCTCCCCATTTCCATGCGCGTTAGCGCACGGATGCTGTTAGGACTGGCAGCGTCCTTGGGCGTTGATCGGTCCAACAACCCACTTTCTTTCTTTCTTTTTCCCCCCTCTTGTGGGGCCCATTTTAGAAATCCACTCCATCCATGTTGTAATAGATGGGCCCACTAGTAAGGTCTAGGATTTTTGTACTTTTTCATAAGATAATGCATACACAAAATAAATTCTCAAAGAACTATGGTCCACATGCAATATAGTAATTCTGGACATGTTGTAAATAAGATTCACACCATCCATCCTTTTATTAACCAATAACAAATGGTTGGGACGTGGATCCAATGGTCCAGATCATCAACATTACTAATACTTTAAAAATAAAATAAATTAAACTATAAAGTGCAACATTCATAAATGGAAGTAGAGTGAGAAATTATTCGAACTCACCATTTAGGTGGTCTGAACCCAAAATCTGACGGTTAAGATGATAAGAAAACTCGATTGGCCACAATCCAACGGTCAAAAATCTCTGATCCACAACTTTACACTACGATCCACCGGTTCACACAAAAATCTCTCTCCTCTCCGATCAAACACTAGAAAAGAATATGGACAGTTGTGATGATGAGGATGAATGGTTTGATGGAGTGGACCAGCTAATGGATGACCCAGATGAGATATGGAAAGGGAATGGTTGGTTCGTAGAGGATTTCAGTGTTTTCTCGTCAGAGATAATTTAAATAATATTTGTATTAGAATACAATTCTAGAATAAGGCAGATGATAGTGGAGATATGTGCGATTGATCTATAGTTTTCCTGGGGTTCCTCTATCAAATCCGAGACATACAACACATAGATATTAAAATCATCAAGCTATGGTTGAAGTTTGAGATTAAGGGACTATCGAATGGACACACATTGATCTGAACAACGTTACACTTAATAGACATTCTAAATTAAATACGTAATATCTCGAAATCGGGCCCACCTTTCACAAATCTGTCACTGTCATGGTGATGGGCTCGAAAAGTTGTTGAAGTATGATAAGTATGAGAAGTATTAGTGATGTTCATACCCTCGATCTCCTAAGGACACACAGAATTATATAAATGGTGGTAAACACTACAACTTAAGGTTGTTAGTTTCTAAGGATAAGCTTGATCACTTCAAGGTAGGATTAAATCACAACCGTTGAGTGTTGTATAAAGTGGTTCACATTATAGGTTGGGGTGGTTATGGATTAGATAATGGACTGTTAACTTTTCATTTCTCTTACCGGTTTAAGAGTGATTGATTAAAAATGCGATGGATGGTGAACACACCTTGATTTCAGATTATGAAAACATAGGGACGTGAGTCATTTTAGAAAACTTAAAAAGCACGAAATCTAACCACACAACAATGTCCATACACAAAGATAGACGGTCCGCAACAGAGATAAAAATCCTCTTATCCTTATCTACGTAACAGAATCCGAAGAGATAAGACTTTGAATTGGTACATCGCATCGAATAGAACTTCAGTACATCTCAGTCCACATATACACATTTATGACACTACGATGAAATCTAATCCAATAGGGCACATAAAAATATGAAAAAAGGTCTTTCATAAGTGATTTTACCTTGATTGGTGGTCCACATGACCCTACATAGTAAATCTTTGATTAGACGGTCTCGGAAGATCATCCAGTAATGAAATTTCACATGGACGACTAAAATCCTATAACAAAGGTGTGGAGAAAACCAACAACTAAATGACACACCAATTGAAATAAATCACAGGGGTTCACTTTCACCATTAGTTTGGTTCTAGGATAAGGTTTAACAGCTTGATTAAAGTTCGATGAGAATTTCAATGATCACGAAGGTTCTTCTAAGGATACTCTATAATTGAAATGGAACGAAACTTAGTTTGATCAGATTAGCGGGCCACGGTGATTAAGATAAGATTAAATGACCACGATCAAAGGATTTGAAATTGGATCTGGGTCAATCAAACTACACTATTGGATTCATCACGATTTAATCCATCAATCTATGGCTCAGATCAATTCCACAGATGATATAAAATATTTAAAATGAATTACTAAAGTTTATGTACATGGAATGTAGTTTATAATTTCACTTTTTTACCCAATTATTTCATGGGAAACATACATCAAACATGTTATCAACCTTACACACATCAAATTATTATTATTTTAATTTCATAAATTCAAATTCAGGTTTTTAAATTAAATAATAAATCATTAAAAAATCACAGATATTACAGTGTGGATGGTTGGTCATGCCCTTTGGTCTTTCGAGTGTGCTTAGCATATTCACATGGTTAATGAACCAAGTTCTGAAGCCATTCATTGGGCGGTTCGTGGTGGTCTACTTTAATAATAAATTGATCTACGGTCAGAGTGAGATAAATCATATGGAACATCTCAGGTAAGTGTTACAGGTCCTAACAGATAACAAGTTATACCTCAACCTGAAAAAGTGTAGCTTTTTGACTGAAAACCTTTTATTTTTAGGCTTTGTGGTGACATTTACGGGTATTCGGGTGGATGAAGAGAATGTACAAGTCATCAGGGAATAACCAGTTTCCACGAATATTCATGAGGTGCAGATTTTTCATAGGTTGTTGATATTTTATGATCGATTCGTGCAAAATTTTAGCCTATCATGGCACCTATTACAAACTATATGAAGAACGAACCGTTTTAGTGGACAAATGAAGCTGATGTTGCTTTTGCTAAGATCAAGCACAAATATCCACGACCCCAGTTCTCGTACTTCCCAACTTCGATAAATTGTTCGAGGTTGAGTGCGACGCTTCGTACATTGGAATTGGGGGTGTCTTGTCACGAGAAGGTATGCTGATAACATTTTATAGTAAAAAGATCAATGATGCATGAAAGAAATGGTCGATGTATGAGCTTGGACTATATGTAGTGGTTCAGACGCTGTGACATTGGTGGCACTATTTAATTCAGCGAGGGTTTGTTATCTATAATAACCATTAAGCCCTTAAATTTATCAACAACCAAACTAATGTGAACTGTGTGTATGCTAGATGGATATCATTTTTATAAGAATTCACATTCATTCTGAAGCATAAGTCATAGAAGCAGAACAAGGTGATCGATGCACTTAGTCGTCGTGCATTGCTACTGATTACTATGGCAATGAGGTGGTCGGATTTGAATGCCTCAAGGAGTTGTACGCAAAAGATGAGGATTTCAAAGAAGCATGGGCTAGGTGCCAGGAGAGTCAATTTAGTGACTTGCATATTCAGGAAAGTTTCCTTTTCAAAGGGAATTAACTACGCATCCCATGAAGTTCTTTGAGAGCACGCATCATACAAGAGCTACATGGAGGTAATCTCGGCGGTCACTTAGGGCGAGGCAAGACCGTCGCTCTTCTAGAAGAGCGATATTATTGGCTACAACTAAAGCAAGACGTTGGCAAAGCGGCGCAACGTTGCTACACATGTCAATTTTCAAAGGAGCAATCTTAGAACACGAATCTCTATATACTTCTTTGCCCATACCTGATTGCCCTTGGGAAGATTTATCTATAGACTTCGTACTTGGTCTTCCACGGACTTAGTGTGGCATGGATTCTATATTTGTTGTGGTGGTTAGATTTTCAAAGATGACATATTTCAACTCATGTAAGAAGACCATCAACGCTACTCATATTGAAAATTTATTTTTTCGAGAGGTTGTGTGGTTACATGGTGTTACCAAATCCATTACATCTGATCGTGACACGAAATTCCTCAGCCACTTCTGGAAGACTTTGTGGAAGTGATTCAACACCCAACTTCAATTCATCGATGTGTATCATCGACAGACAGATGGGCAGGCTGAAGTGGTGAACTGTACACATTGAAAAATCTCATTTAATGTCTCTCTGATAACAAATCAAAGCATTGAGATTTGGCTTTAGCTCAGGCAAAATTTGTATTCAATAACATGCCCAATCGTTTTACCGAAAAATCACCTTTCGAGATCGTGTATGGACAAATGCCTAGATATACACTTGATTTGGTTTCATCGCCCAAGCTAATTAATGAGCATATCAAAATTAATTAACAATTAATATCTATACATATAAAAAAAGTTATATTTTGTAAATAACATATTATAATAAATTATCACATAATAATAGAATAATTCACAACAATCATACATACAACAACAAAATGCATGTCAATTATGAATTATCATAATAGATATTTATAATGTAAATATAATTTAAATATTACACACACAAATATATAACATATTGAACAATAACTATAATCTATTTAAAATACTATAATTATATATACTAAATTAAATAAATATATTAAATAAATTTAAATACATCAATAATTGTAATAACAATACTAATTTATTTAATGTAATATAATCATTGTATTAAATCTAATCATGCGAATAATTATAGTAATTATGCACATAATGTTAATAATTATAAATTAAAGTATAGTTATATATTGTTATATGTATATTTTAAGTATTATTATTATTATTTTATAGATTTTAAGTTTTATTATATACGATTATTATTTTATTATATATTATATTTTATTATTAGTAGATGAATGTTTAAATTAATATAGATTAATACGATATTAGATACAATTGATAATTTTATGTTATCATATGTTATATAATAATATTAATTATTGTTTGTGACGTTGTTATAATATAATTATAAAGTAGCGTTCATTATGTGGTACAATGTAAAATGTGTATTATGTATTAGAGATGAATGTTTAAATTAATATAAATTAATATGATATTAGATACAGTTCATAATTTTTTGTTATCATATGTTATATAATAATATTAATTATTATTTGTGACATTTTTATAATATAATTATAAAGTAGTGTTCATTATGTGGTACAATGTAAAATGTGTATTATGTATTAGAGAAGTTATTATATTGTTATGTATAATTTATAAGTATGTTTAAAATTAATAATTATGTGTTTATATAAGATAATAATTAGATTGTATATACGATATAGTATGAATATAATATATATTATAATACATAATTATTTGCGCTATATACACATGTAGTGTATTTGGTATAATTTTATTAGATTATTTTTAATAATTACATTTTTAATATTATTCATGTTTTTATTTATAATTATTATACACATTCGATATTGTATTATTTTTATTCATAATATATTTATATTATAACATAATATTGTAATCATTTGTATTTTTTATTATATATCATTTTTTATTTATTATCATTATTTATATTATAATGTTTATTTATAATATTATTACAATCATTATTATAATTGATATATATATATATATATATATATATATATATATATATATATATATATATATATATATTTGTTTATTTTATATTTATGTATTTTATTAATCATTTGTTACATATTACATGTTGTATAATTTATAAAATCAGCTTGTAATGTTATTATTTATATGTTTCAATATTGTTATTTGTTTTCATTATTTTGCACTAATTTTTTATTTTTACATATTTGTATGATAATTCAGTTAATTATATCATATGTTGTTATATGTATATATAGAAGTCATTTAATTTAATTACTAGTGGTAATAATTAATGTATGTAATATTATTGACATTGTATTTGTAACGCCCTGAATTTTCAGAATTTATTTGAAAATCTTTTAAACTTTATTTTGATTTTTTTTATTTAATATAGAGCGTTTACCTTGTTTTGAAAATAATGGACCATCCGTAGGAGATCTAATAGGGGACCCTTTACAAAAGTTGCTTAGAATAACCCTATAAATATTGTAGAAAGATCGAATTTAAAAAATCTCACCATTTTTAGATAATTACGAAAATGCCACTGGTTAAACTTAAGTTAAACCGTCGTTTGTAAGTATGATAGTTTCTGATGATCATTTTTATAGAAAACTCTATATATGAGCTTTTGGGCACATTTTATCCGTACACGTCGAATATTAACCATCCGATCATCCTATAATTGTCCTAATCAGAAATCGGGCCCTAGATGGCCCACCTTAACTCGGATATGCCTCATTTTTCTCGTTAGCGGTTAGTTTTGTGTTTTACACATATTGGACGGAGCCAATGATCCAGATCCACCTTAGTGGACCCCACGTGTAAAGACCCCACCCGTGCTCGATTTTACGTTAAAGAAAAGAAATTTCTCTGATTCATCTTCTCCGTTTTTTCTCGTGGAGACAGCCACGCCGCTGCCTTCTTTAGCGGTCCACACCATCCCCTAGGTGGGCCTCATGTTAACCATCTAAGACGTCCATCTTGACTCCATCACACCTAATACCTGTCGGCCCAAGTCTTGTAATTAGCCGTTAGCATTGTGGCCCACTCCAAACTACCGTTCAGATCAAGACAGATTAAGATCGAGCCCATCACGATGCATGGATGCCCGGGATCGATTTCAGGTCCTCGTGTGGACGTTACCTCCCATTTGGACGGTCCTCATTAGACGTAGCCTTCTAGAAGAAGATCCGCATTATCTCCCTCTTGAACTAGGACTCCCGAATCCGACGCTCCCTTCCCCACCGACCTAACTATCTATAGACCCATCCATCTGTTTTCCCTTTCTTCAGAGATCACCTAGAGAGAGCGATAGAGAGGCCATGAGTAGAGAGAGAGAGAGAGAAACCGTGAATAGAGAGAGAGAGAATGGTTAAGAGAAAGAGAGAGAGATGGTATGTCGTGTTGGTAGGGTTCGCTGCTGCCATTGTTGATCTGTCCCAAGCTAGGAGAAAAGAAAGAAGAAGAAGAAGAAGAAGAAGGAAGAGAAATGAAGGAAAGTGAGAGAAGGAGAAGGAGCGAGTCGAAACCAAGTCGACTCAGCTGAGTTCTCGAGTCGCCCCGCTGCTGAGAAAGGTAAAGCCCATCCAACCTTGGTTTTGTTTCCTATATGTAGCCTAAACCCTAACCCTAGGTGAAATTCTAATCCTAGGTGATCAAAACAATGAAAATCGTGTCGATTTACACTCTACTCTCGTGATTTCCATTCAACATCATAGGTTTTGGATCTAAGCGAGCTTACACAACCTTAGCAACGATGCAAATCATCCAACTTTAAGAGGTAGGGATTTCCTTTAAGCCTGAATATAATAATAATAAATTGTATGTTGATTTTATGCTTAAAAACTATGATTTTTGTTATATGATATCTTGAAATCTGCTTGTTAAAATCTCTTCGTATGATTAGAATTTGTATGGTATTCCTTGATGTGTACTCTGAATATTTTTTTTATGTATGTGAACCATGATTTATGCTTAGTTGTTCGGAGAAGGAACCGTGATGATGTACATACTTATGTGAAGATTATACTTGATTTACGTTGTCACATGCTTAAGATAATTGAAGGGTTATTTGTTATGGAATATTGTATATAGATGTTACATTAATTAATACCCCTTAACCCCATATTGATATAACCGTTTGATGTGAAGCCCGAAAGAGGCCTTGTTATGTTGGCATTATCATGTATATATTTTGGATGAATATGCCTTATTATGAAAGTCAACATTACCGTGTATGTATTGGTTATATATGCCATGATGTTAAGTTGGCACTACCGTGTGAGCATTGTTGGATACGTGCCAAGGGATCCTTGCTGATATTTTACCTGTGATGGATCCATGGAAGAATGGAATTGATGAATATGAAGACTCTTGAACTGACTAGGGTAAGGAGTGATCATTAGCCGTGTACATTGTTTAATTGGCTGGATGTTAAACCTACTTAGTTAAAGGTGAAACTAATTATGTATTCACTGGACCCAACTTGGTGGGTCAGCCCCTCGGGCATTAGAGAAAGTGTGCATGGGCCTGTTTCTCTCTCGCTATCTAGTGAAAGTGTGCATGGGCCCGTTTCACTAGTTGGGTTTTGGTGTATGAGAAGAGTGGAGTGATCCCGTCCTAACTAAAATCTCTGGTGACTAGTGGCTGGTGATAAGAGTGGAGTGATCCCATCTCATTTAGTCAAGGTGCCTTAGCTAGAGCATACATGTCAAGCATTGCATTAACAAAGATCTTTTACAGGGTTGTTTTAATTTGATTAAATAATAATATTTTGCTTGCGTTTACTCTGTATCATTATTATTATCATGATTGTCTTGAAAGGATATTCTCCACTATGATAGCGTTTAACGCTATTCAACCACATCTCAGATGATCCAGGTGAAGATCCAGTGAGTGAATTAAACACTACGACTGACGTGTTCGAAGGCTCGCGGCACAGACAACGGGTGATGAAGATTGAAGATTTTATTTAATTATGTATTATTTTAGCATAATTTACAACTTTACTCCACAATTGTAATAAATTTTCTTAATGAATGTAAGAATTGATTTTTTGTTTGGTTTAGTTTCAAGAACTTTGTGATTATAATGTACATTAGAATTTCATTAATTCAACTGTTTTATCTTCCGTCACCATGCTTGAATGTCACTAAATTTCAAATATATGGAGAAATAGTGATATGTTGAGGAATTCACCCTTGACACGTCTTTGATAACACCTGAGAATTCGGCCTATCATGGAATCCACAGGAGCTGAAATTTCGGGGCGTTACAGTATTATTATAATATATTATTATTTGATGTGTATTGTATTAATATGTATGTAACATTTATGTTATATTTCATGATATTATTATTTGTAATGATTATACGTTATATTCATAGTATGTAAGAGTTCAATATTATTATGAATATACTATTAATAAAGGTACTACCCCGCCAGGACGCATGAGGAGACAGACGGTTATGTAGCGCGTCACCATTGGCCGACGCAACGGGCTCGCACCTCGGTATAAGTGGGATGTGATGGTCTAACAGCTCTACGTTGGACCCGAGGTGCGGAGCTTGCTGCGTCGGCCAATGATGATGCGCCAGGTACCGTTCTGTTTCCTCTTGCATCCTTGTGGGGGTAGTACCTAATCCGAGCCCCCATTCTGGGAACAGATTAGGTGAGACGGACGCGGATTAGCTACCGAACTTGAACTTGACAGTAGCAAGTGACGTCACGACGTTCTGTGGGCCCCACCATGATGTATGTGTTGTATCCACACTGTCCATCCATTTGGAGAGATCATTTTAGGTCATCAGACAAATAATGATGCAGATCCAAAGCTCAAGTGGACCTCACCATAGAAAACATTGGGGATTGAACACCAACCATTAAAAGCTTTTTTTGGCCACAGAAGCTTTTGATCAAGTTGATATTTTTGTTTTCCCCTATTCTATGTCTGTGTTAACTTATAAACAATTTAGATCTCAAATAAACATCATGGTGGGCCTTAGGAAGGTTTCAACGGTGGGTGTCACTATTCCCACTGTTTTCTTTGGTGGGTTCCACTTGAGCTTTGGATATGCATCATTCTTTGGCTAATGCCCTAAAATGATATCTCTAAAGGGATGGACGATGTGGATACAATACATACATCATGGTGGGGCCCACAGAACGTTGTGATGTCACCTCAGTAGTGAAGTTCAGTAGCTAATCCACGTCCAGGTGAGACCCGGGATCCACCGTGGGTGGAACGTCCTTCCACATTGTCCATCCGTATTGAAAGCTCATTTTAGGGCATGATAAAAAAAATGAAGCAGTTCGAAATCCTATGGTGTGGTCCACTTGAGTTTTATATCTGCCTCACTTTTCGTCTCATTCTTTAAAATGATCTTTAAAAATGAATGTACGATGTGGATAAAACAAATACATCATGGTGGGACCCACAGACCTTTGACACCAGCCAACCTGCGTCCGGATGCAGAGAGATTTTTGTACTTTTTGATTATTTCTTTCTGGCGCTTGAGGTTTGCAAAAGCTGTTTGCGTAGGGAATCGTGCCAGTGTAAGGACGCGCGTCATGTACGTGTTGGTACGTAGACGACATCGGTCCACTACTTTTGCAATATGCGAAGCCATAAGTAAGTTGGCTACAATACATCCTCACCTACCACTGTAACATACTTCGGTACTTTAACTATGAATTCATTTTCTATTTTAATGATCTCAACCGTTCATATGATGGACCTCATCTTAGAAAGAGTATATCAAAATAACAAAATTTGGTACGAAAAATTTTCAGATGTTTGATTTCTTTAATCTTGTCCTTTGAATATGGACGGTCGTAGTAACTTTTTTTTTTTTATAAAATATAAGGTCCAAATATTTCAGCCACAGCATTTTATTTTTTAGGTATTCCCCATCGAAGGTGAGGGTCATGGTATCAATGTTTTTGATCACTAAGGAAGCTCAGATCGAATGGATAAAATCCTGACTCGTATACTATTTTTATATGTTGTTTTGTATTCTGAGCAAATCTGTGGAATAAAGAAGAAACCTTTTTCACTCCTTGATACTTATACACAATTGCAGTGCTTGTAGTTTCTAAAGTATTCGACGAGTTACATGTGCAAGTGTAGACACCCCACCTTCGGCTACACTGTTGGTAGAGATAGCTGGTTGAATGGAGGACCATACCCCTAAATCCCAAGTCCAAACTCAGCCAAACTCACCCTTGTAAGCCCCATTCCATAGCCCAGATCAAGCCTGAACCCAGTCAACCCAGTCTTAAACATCAGCCTGAAAAACCCACCAGAAAAAAAGCCAGTCAAAAAATCCCCAAAAAGTCAAACTCACTGAGTCAACCCGCTGAGTTAACCCGCTGAGTCAACCCGTCGAGTCAAAACACCGAGTCAACCCACCGAGTCAACCCGTCGAGTCAACCCGTCGAGTCAAACCACCGAGTCGACCCGCTGGGTCAACTCACTGAGTCGACCAGCGAGTCCAACAGCAGCCCCGAGAGAGCGGCCGTACTCGCTGGAAACCGAGGAGCGGACCGTACGGGCGGCCCATAGCAGGCCGCCCGAAAAAAATTACGCAAACTGCCACTCTCTGCTGCTATAAATACCCCCCTCCCCTTCTCATTTCAACATCCCTTCAAGTCCAGCCAGTCCGGGTGCGGTCCAAGTCCTTCTTCACCCCTTAGCCCATTTTTCCACCAAGGAGAGCCCGAGTGAGGAGAGTCTAGCCCTGGTCCAGCCCAGCCTGACCACTAGTCCAAGCCTCCCAAGCCATCCAAATCTTGATCCAGCCACTCAAAGCCAATCCTTGCGACACCTCCGTCCACCCAGCTACTCTTTTCCAGCATCATCTCATTTGCATCTAGCATAAGTGCAACATTTACTTTTCTTCCAACCCCCCTGCTTCACTTTAAACACTTTGATTATTCAAACACACAGCATGCATCATCTCACATAAAGCACCTGTCAGTTCGAGCGTATGCTCTGGGCTTGCCCGTTGTTGGAACCTGCCCATTAGAAACTCTTACTGTTCAGACCTGCATTCACGTACATATCACTATAAGCACTTTGAATATTCAAGCACACAGCATGCATCATCTCGCATAAAGCACCTGTCAGTTCGAGCGTACGCTCTGGGCTTGCCCGTTGTTGGAACCTGCCCATCAGAAACTCTTACTGTTCAGACCCGCATTCATGCATCATGTCATCCATGAGAATATACGAGGATTAAACTAGACTTTCAAGTATCCGATCGATTCTGTGAAGTAGAGACCGTACTTCGGTACGGGCAGTGTGTGGGGTGCTTAACCTCTTCCCACCCTGTAACCGTGATCCCTTACCTTGAATCTCTGGCCGCAGATCAACAGGAGTCATTTTAGAGGAAGGAATCTTCGGATTCCCTTCTCTAACGTTTCTACGGGGTCTAGCCGACTGTAGATTCGAAGTAACTGGCTAGTGGCGACTCTGGTCTTATATAAACTCACTTAAACATATCCAGCTTAACACGACAACCAAACGAAGCCCTTGAGAATGAGGCAAGCCAGTGGCACAAACGGCGATTTCGCACTCACGCATCCTCATCTCCTTCTTTTCCGAAAGGAAAGGGGAAGGGAGAAGAACGTCGTGTGGGAGCGCGGAAAATCGGCGAGGGTCCACAGAATGGCGACTCCACTGGGGAAAAGCTAGTCCCACTAGTCGTGATCCGACTTGAAAAACAGAATCCTTCATATACTTGAAAGTCATTAGTCCTCATACAATCTCATCTGCATAGCATTCTACTCAAAACCAAAAACAAAAAGAAAATCCCAAAACCCAAAAAGAGTAGAGTATAGTCCTCACCATTGCGCCTCCTCGGGCTCAACGTACGCGGAGACAACTTCCCTTCCGCAGCATAATCCGCACTCGGGCTCAACAAGCCATGTCCGACCACGAGAGGAAACTCGTCTCTTCCCTGCTCTTGAGATGACCGAAGCGCAACCTCCAGCGCAACAGCCCATTGATAATACGCCAATCATATAGGAATTGGCACAAGGAGTGAGAGCAATGCAAGAAATGCTCTTGCAATTCATGCAAGCACAAGCCACCGCAGCAGCCAACAATCAAGTTGGCCCAGTTCAGCAGTCTCAGCAACCATG